>OY757013.1:110091380-110519044 GCA_963580285.1 Lucinisca nassula | reverse complement strand
CACACGCAAGCACACACACACACAGAGTCGGGACCGGTGTAGCGTGAGATTATTGATCCCGTGAGATTCTTCAGTCGCACCGGAAGTGGCTGAAATCCCTCACGGAGGGGTGTGAGAGAATTCAGCCGTGAGAATTCTAATACGATAACTCTATAAGAGACTGGGGTATCGAAACTCTCTTAGTATATTAAATGGCACATTAATTAAACTTTAAATTAGAAGCTGTGTTACTAGTGATTTTATTTATTTATTTATTTATTTATTTATTTATTTATTTATTTATTTATTTATTTATTTATGTATTTATTTATTTATTTATTCACCAAGCCCCGATTGGCGGGGCCCCAATGACAAACAGATACTATAGAATGTAGATGGATAATATCTTGATTAAAGACAACTCTGTCAAGCTGAACTTATATTGGGGTACGACATGACCAAAGCCAAACTGCAACGCGCGAGATCACTCAGGGCGACTGGACTTAGGGTCGAAATGGTCCGTATTCAAAGTGGTGTTGAGTATCAACTTACAAAAACAAAATAATAAATAAATAAATAAAATAAAAACTGTAGGGACAATTTTTGTTTGTTTTGTTTGATTTGAGGTTTAACGTCCCCGGCAACACTGTATAAGGTCATTTTGGAGACGTTGCTTCCAATTTTTCCCGACATTGAGATGAAATGAAATTTCAGGCCCTGTCGCCCAATGAAACCAATAGGGTTTATGAGCATAGACGGTCCGACTCGCACCGCTTTGCATGGGCAGGCTTAGATCCTCCTAGCGGTTTACCAGTACTCGTGTGCGGTCGGTTTCAGCTCTGCGTGGAAGCCTCGTGCAGCCCATCTATTTCTTCACGTCCCAATGGGCGGGGGAGAGCTGACTTCGTACTTCTAACTTCTGCTTTGACGTTGTACAGGTAGGTAAGTTAGTAGGTAGGTGGTTTGGTGGCTAGATAGGTAAAGAAGATGGGTGGCTGGGTAGGTAGATAGGTTGGGTTTGAGGTTAAACGTCCCCGTCAATAATATATAGGTCATTTGGAGACGATGCTTCCAATTTCGGGGGACCCAAAGAAATAAAATGACATCTCAAGACATGCTGCCCAATGAAACTAACAGGGCTTATATGCATGGACGGTCCGACTCGCATCACCTTGCCTTGGCAGGCTTAAGCGGTTTACCAGTACTCATGTGCGGTCGGGCATCATGCAGCCCATCTATTTCTTCAAGTCCCGATGGGCGGGGTAGATTTAAGTAGGTAGGTAAGGATATGTGTCTTGGTGGGTCGGTAGCTAGGTCGATAGGTAGGTAGGTAGGTAGGTAGGTAGGTAGGTAGGTGAAGGGGGATGTTGGTAGGTTTGATTTGAGGTTTAACGTCCCCGTCAATACTATATAGGTCATTTGGAGACGACGCTTTCAATTTCGTGGGACCCGACTTTGAGATGCAAAGATATCTCAAGACCTGCCGCCCAATTAAACCAATAGGGTTTTTATTCATGGACGGTCCGACTCGCATCACCCGCCTGGCAGGCTTTTGCCGTTTACCAGTACGCAGGTGTGGTAGGGAATCATGCAGCCCATCTAGTTCTTCAAGTCCCGATGGGCGGGATAGATTTAGGTAGGCAGGAAATGGGGTGTCTTGGTGGGAAGGTGGGTAGTCGTTTTGTTTGTTTGTTTGTTTGACTTGAGGTTTAAAGTCCCAGTCAACACTGTGAAAGTCATTTTTGAGACATTGCGACCAATTGCGAACAATTTGTTGGACTTTTACCCGACATTGAGATGAAATGTCATCTCAAGTCCTACCGCCTTATGAAACCAATAGGGTACTTAGGTAGGTAGGTAGGTAGGTAGGTTGGTAGATAGGTAGAAATAAGTAAATGTATGTCTGACCGTCCGTTCCCATACGGAAAGAAGCCTCCGTGGTGTAGTGGCTATGTTACTGCCCTCATAGACCTGGGGTTAGATATTCGACCTACCTATCTACATACCCACCGAGCCACGAAGCCACCAGACCATTTCACTACCTACGTACCTACCTGCCTACCTAGCCACCATGCAGTCCATATATTTCTTCAAGCCCCGGTGGGCGGGGCAGGACTGCAAACCTACCTACCTACCTACCTACCTACGTACGCACATACCGACTTAGTCACCCCCGCCCATCGGGGCTTGGATAAATATATGGACTGCATGGTGCTTCCACGCAGGGCTGAAACTGACCACACATGAGTACTGGTAAACCGCTTAGAAGGACTAAGCCGATGAGTCAGTCCCTCAAATGCCTTTTGGTTTCATTGGGCGGCAGGGCTGGAGCAGTCATTTCATCTCAATGTCGGATAAAGGTCCCACACAATTGGAAGCAACGTCTCCAAAATGACCTAAATAGTGCTGACGGGCACATTAAACCCCCAAATTCAAACAAAAACATACTTTAAGAGTTACATTCCTATCTGCCTATACATCTACATACCTTCCTATTGATATACGTACGTAACACCTACTTACATACATTCCTGCCTGCCTGCCTACCTAACAAAACATACATATCTACGATCCTACCTACGACATTCCTATAGATCTACCTACATACCCATCGCCACTAGCCCAAACCTACCATTCCTGACTCATCACGTAAACACGTCTGTATAATTTTGATCCCCTTAAACCTCACTTTTAGATATTAAAACTGGGGTTTACAGGGACATTTATTATTTGTGTTATTTCTGCTCAAAAACATGTTTTGTGCAGAAAAAGGAAAATATATCATGATTTTTATCTGAAAAATTTCATTTTTGGTTGTAAATTTTTTGTCAATATATTTGAATAGGCGTGTTTTCGTGATAAACCTACCTACATGCACCTCCACTACCTGTCGCACCCGCCAATCGGGGATTCAAGAAATATATGGGCTGCGTGATGTCTCCGCACAGAGCTGAAACCGACCGCACACGAGTACTGGTAAACCGCATAGATGTCTAAGCCTGCCAAGGCAAAGCGGTCGGAGTCGGACCGTTCATGCTTATAAACCCTATAGGTTTCTTTGGGCGACAGGGCTTGAGATGTCATTTCACCTCAATGTCGGGCATGTCACACAAAAATGAAACCAACGTCTCCAAAATAACCTGTACCGTGATGACGGGGACGTTATACCTCAAATCAAACAAACAAACAAATCTATCTACCTAACTTCCTACCTACCTTAAACGTCGTAGGTTGGCCCCCGCCAATCGGGGCTTGAAGAAATAGATGGGCTGCATGATGCTTCCACGCAAAGCTGACCGCACGCGAGTACTGGTAAACCGCTTAGAGGATCTAAGCCTGTCCAGGCAAAGCGGTGCGAGTCGGCCCGTCTATGCTTATAAACGCTAATAGTTTCATTGAGCGACAGGGTCTGAGATGTCATTTCATCTCAATGTCGGGTAAAAGTCCCACATTGGAAGCAACGTCCCAAAATGACCTATACAATGTTGACGGGGACATTAAACCCCCAATTCAAACAAAAACATACCTACTTAGTTACATTCCTACCTGCCTATACGTCTACATATCTTCCTATTGAAGTCTAGTGGTTAAGAGCGCTGACTCTTGATCATTAGGTCTCTCACCGCTGTGGTTCGAGCCTCACTCGGGTCACATGTGAGACGCCAAGTTCTGCAACGGAAGGTCAGGTGGTTTTTCTCCGGGTTCTCCGGTTTTCGCCCACCTCTGATTAACGATCGGCTCGATATGAGTGAAATAATCTTGAAAGGGCTGTAAAACCAAAACAAAATCAAAAAAAAAAAAATCTTCCTATCGATATACGTACTTAATACCTACTTACCTAAATTCCTGTCTGCCTACCTACAAACATACATATCTACGATCCTACCTACGACCTTCCTATAGATCTACCTACATAACCATCGCCACTAGCCCAAACCTATAATTCCTACCTCATTACGTAAACACGCCTGTATACTTTTGATCCCCTTAAACCCCACTTTTAGATAGTAAAACTGGGGTTTACAGGGGTATTAATGATTAATCGTATTTCTGCTCAAAAACATAGGTTGTTGGCACTCGTTAGAACCGACGCGCCGAGGCGGTTCTCAAAAACATATATTGTTGGTACTCGTTAGAACCGACGCGCCGAGGCGGTTCTCACGAGTACCCACAATCTATGTTTTGTGCAGAAATAGGAAAAAATATATCAAGATTTTTATCGGAAAAATTTCGTTTTTGGTTGTAAACTTTTGTCAATATATTTGAATAGGCGTGTTTTCGTGATAAACCTACCTACATGCATACCTCCTCCACTGCGTGATGTCTCCGCACAGAGCTGAAACCGACCGCACACGAGTACTGGTAAACCGCATAGAGGCTCTAATCCTGCCCAGGCAAAGGTTTCATTGGGCGACAGGGCTTGAGATGTCATTTCATCTCAATGTCCGGCATAAGTCACACAACTGACCGCACACGAGTACTGGTAAACCGCTTAGAGGATCTAAGCCTGCCCAGGCAAAGCGGTGTGGGTCGGCCCGTCCATACTTATAAACCCTATTGGTTTCATTGGGCGACAGGGCTTGAGATGTCATTTCATCTCAATGTCGGGTAAAAGTCCCACATTGGCAGCAACGTCTCCAAAATGACCTATACAGTGTTGACGGGGACGTTAAAACTCAAATCAAACAAAACAAACAAACAACGTCGAAGAAAGACGTTAAAAGTAAGCCTACCTACCTACCTACCTACCTACCTGCCCCCAGACCATTCGCCCTACCTACATACCTACCTGCCTACCTAGCTACCATGCAGCCCATCTGTTTCTTCAAGCCCCGGTTGGTCGGGTCGATTTTGATTGGTTGAAAATAAGCAGTGGGTTGGTGATTACTTCTGTTTTTTTTTTTTTTTTTTTTTTGTTATTATCATTATTTATTTATTTATTGAAACGGTTAAGAGAAAACCTGTTTGGTTGACATTAGTCATTATTACCCCATATAAGCAGAAAGGTGTGAAAATTAGTGTTTTGATAAGCATGGGGACAACAGGAAATATCAAACCATAAATCACACATGCTAATCACCTTGGTATATGGCTAAAATTTAAATTCCATGAAGTGTTCAATATCATTTGGAAGCTAGGAATACACCGTAGAACTGAAAAGGTAAGAGTGTACATGTTTTCTCTAAGCCTCGGATTATGATTAATATTATCATTATTATTTATTATAATTATTATTATAATTATTATTATTATTATTATTGTAAAATGGCAGTTATATTGAGACCAGGTTTATGCTACAGTGTTCCAATCCATTTACGCAGAATAATAATTTTACAAATTCCACAGAACTTGTTTTTTAAAAGTATTAATTGCGAGAACACGCCTATTAAAAATATATATAAATTTTACCATCAAACTTTTAGATAAAATATTCTGATATTTTTCATTTTTTCGCTGGAAAACATAGATTGTAGATACTCGTTAGAATCGCCTCGACGAGACGGTTCTACCCAGTACTATCTATGTTTACCAGCTGTAAACCCCAGTTTACTGTATAAAAGTGGAGTTTAATGGGGTTCGTAATAATTTCAAGAAAATACGTGTACCCGCATATATTTTGTTCGTTTGAACACATGGATACCTATTTATGGCATATTTAATACGCGCATCTTTCGAATAAATAAATAAATAAATAAATAAAGCCTGTAATGAAAAATGTTCTATTTAAAGTTTGTAATGTAAGCATATTTCTTTAGACATTTTAAACAAAGCGGCAGGGGCTAACAGGAAATGGATGACATTTCTCACGGCCTTCTTGCGCATGCGCAGATATACCTTGGTATTAAGGTTCTCACGGGTTTAAAGATCTCACGCTACACCGGCGATGAATTAGGTGTGCGGACTTTGAGCGATTTTACGGGCCATTAATTTTCTAACGAGATTACACATGTGTTAAGTTAATTGCTTCAACTCATAATAAGTTGACGTGTGCTGCATACATGTTTGAAATAGAAGAAAAGTTGTGTCCAATTGATATTTTGAATGAATGCTGTTATTTTGTTTGTTTGAATTGAGATTAAACATCACCGTCAACATTATTTTGGTCATTTTGAAGACTTTGCATTTCAATTTTGTAGGACTTAACGTTACGAGATTTAGTGCATTTTTCACATTTCCAAACTGGTTACTTTTCTGATAAAAATTCGTCATAGTTTTTCTTATTTATACTGCAAACATAGGTTGTGGTTGCTCGTTAGAACATCCTCATTGAGGCGATTCTAGCGAGTAACAACAACCTATGTCTTGGATCAGAAATAGGAAAAATAATGTATACCCCCATGAACCCTAGTTTTCTTTATATAAAATGTAGTTTATTATTATTTTCCTTATTTCGGCTAAAAAATCGATTGTGGATACTTTTTAGAATCACCTCGCCGAGGCTGTTCTGACGAGTAACCATACTGTGCGTTTTAAGCAGAGATCTAGAAAATGTAAATTCAGCAACCCTAAAATAAAATTCCGATAAAACGAAAAAGAAAACATATTTTTTTCATATTTCTGCTCTAAACAGAGAGTATACGAACTCCATAGAACGTTGAGACGGTTTCAACGAGTACCCACCAACTACTATGTTTTTGAGCAGAAATAAGGAACAAATGTATACCCCTGTTCAACAACAACCGAATTCTAATGATTGCGGGCGTTTTGCAATAGCGAACGTTTGCTCCGGACTCATTTAACACTAGAATAATATACGACGTGTCAAATATGAGACAGCATTTAGTTGAATGTTTGGAAAATGGAAAAATTTCAGCGTTTCCGAAAGAAAAATATACTAATACAGGATTCATTCATTCCTTCACTTGTAAAATCGTAAAAATTACAGTCTGGTGCTTCTGCAAAATGCCTGAGTGTAGTGATAACATGATTTGCTTTGATAATCGTAAGTGCAAAATTTGGTTTCATAGAATATGTTAAGTCTGAATTCATCATAAAATCAATGGCAGTGTCCATCTTGTGAGAAGCAACATGTGTGACATCATTGAAAGCCGTGTAATGAAAACCCATGTTAATCCAAATTTATGCAGAGAAAAGTAGGATTTACACGGGGTGTACATTCTTTCTTTCGTTTTCACAAGTCGATATATTAAGGAAAACGAACCAATACCCCCAACATCCTAGTCACAAGCCGGGTCGATTAGAACTGCCTCAATGAGGTGTCTAAAAATATTTTTTTAAATATTCTTTTAGAATTGAGCTTACAGTTTTAACAGATACAATTGTTATCAATTAGTGATCTCCACAAACCGAGATATTATGAAAATGCACAGCTACCCCAACATCCAGAACACAAGCCGATAATTTCCCGGACAGACTGACTTAAAAAATGGAACCCTAAAATGTTAAAAATGAAATATATTTTTAATAATTTTTTTTTTAGGACGGGCCTCCGTGGACCAGTGGATAAGAGCGCTGACTCTTAATCATTAGGTCTCTCGTCGCTGTGGGTTCGAGCCTCGCTCGGGTCACATATGAGACGCCAAGTTCTGCAACGGAAAATCAGGTGATTTTTCTCCGGGTACTCCGGTTTTCCCCCACCACTGATTAACGATCGGCTTGATATGAATGAAATAATCTTGAAAGGGCCGTAAAACCAAAACCAAAATAAATTTCCGGACAGATAAATAAATAAAAAAAATAATATCTTTTTAAATGGAGCTTAAATTTTTATTTGATACTAATTTTATTAATTTCTGACCACCCGAATGGAGATACTGCTGTCAGGATATAATACGTTTTGTTTGATTTGATGTTTAACGTCCCCGTCAACACTATGTAGGTCATTTTGGAGACGTTGCTTCCAACTTTGTGACTTTTACCCGACATTGAGATGAAATGACTTCTCAAGCCCTGTCGCCCAATGAATCCAATAAGGTTTATAAGCATGGACGGTCCGACTCACACCGCTATGCCTGGGCAGGCTTTGATCCTCTAAGCGGTTTACCAGTACTCGTGTGCGGGCGGGATTCAGCTCTGTGTGACAGCATCATGCAGCCCATTTATTTCTTCAAGCCCCAATGGGCGGGGGCCGTGGATAAAATAAGGATACAGTCTCTTTCTCTGGGAGACACAACAAAATGACCCACAAGGGTTGTCGTGTCGTTAAACCCCATACAATCAATCAATTAATCTGATAGCTCTATAAATTAGGATTTAAGGTACGGTTAGAACTGTGATTTTTCTTCTTTCGTAGATTGTTTCGTAAAACCATCTAAGTCGAATGAATTATTTAGTATCCAAACAAAATCGGACTGATTTCGCCTGTATGTCCTTCCTTTGAAGTTGGTAATGTCCCAGTGTCCCGAAAAAGGGTCGCTAGGCCTATGCGCATGAATAGATATTTTATAGGAAGAGGCTATTTGCAAATTTATGTCCGCAATAACATAATAGTCATAAAAAAGCTTTAAATTTTGTTAATACTTTACCCCCATTCAATCGGTCTAAACCATCTATGACAAAGGGAATATTCCGGTATGGAGTGTTCCATTTCCGATATAAACGGTATGAGGTTTAGCGTTAAGTTTTGCAAAATGCGTGCAGTGAATACCTAGTTCGGGAACTGCGGTGTCTGATCAGGGCCTACACGATTTTAATACTTTTCCCCCATTCAGTTGGTCTGACCCATCTATGACAAAGGGAATATTCCGGTATGGAATGTTTTATAACCTATTGAAGCGGTATTAGGTTTAGCGGTAAATTATGCAAAAATCACACAGCGAAGACCTAGGTCGGGAACAGCGGCTTCTAATCAGGGCCTACACTGTTCGCTTATGCCCCAAAAACAGAGGAGCCGCTAAGCATATGTTGGTTAAAGGTGATCAATATGAGAAATTAAATTGCGTTAGAGTAAAAAAAACGGGCCACTAATTGTTCGAATTTGTAGTTGACAGGGAATACTGGCGAATAAACTTGCCTAAGGATACCCGGAACGAATGTCCGAGACCCTATGCCTTAGGACGTGACGCTAACTCCCCGTGGTCTAGGGTCTACACTGTTTGCAAATGTCCCGAAAAATGGTCGCTAGGCGTATGCGCATGAATAGATATTTATAGGAAAAGTCTATTTGCAAAGTTCTGGTCGCATCAGGATCTACACCGTCCCATTTAGTCTTGAAATGGCAGGGAACGTTTGCCAATGTCCCCAAAAAAGGTCGCTATGCGTATGTGCATGAATATATATTCTATAATACACAAATATCACCTTGGATCAGCCGACGTATTAAACAAATGGTTTACCCATTTAAATTCATTGTGTGACGCTGATCGGACGAATTATAACCTGCATTTTTATTGTCGTCAGCTTAATGTTTTCATAGAAAGTATCTCACCCCCGCCCATCGGGGGTTGGAGATATAGATCGGGCGGCACGATGCTTCCGCGCAAGAACGAGACCATGCCCTAGGACGTGAAGCTACCTTCCCGCGGTATAGGGCGTTTCTACTAAACGCGTTACCCCTCACAGAGGTCATCGAGGGTCATCCAAGGTCAAAATGGCGGCCATCTTGTCGACGATCTTGTGACGTCATTGACGTCAAAGAGACCCCTATACTACTCCCAGATATGAGGCATATACATGTATATATATTATACATATATAGAGCCCCACAATACCAACCCAGTTATGAGGCTTATATATTATATTATACATATCTAAAGCCCCACAATACCCATTAAATACATGTATATGTCTCGCCCCACAAACATTACGTTCACGAAAAATACAAAAAATCTTTGTTTTGTATGCATCTTCTTTAACGCCATACACACGCGAATTTCGTAAACTTGTGTGTCTCTGCGTTACGTGGTTCGGAGTAAAGCCCCAGTAGTACTGTCACGTTGTGAGGGCTATGTTTTGGTACATGTACATTAATTTTGCGCCGTTTTGTAGGGAAGTAACACCTAGCAATAATTACAATAAACCATCGAAAAGTAATACAACGTAGAATAAAACGTAGCAATTATTAAGCCTTCGGAAACCGTAGGTCGTGCGTATTAACACACAGAGTACCTTCAGGTACATGTATATTGCTTGTAATATTGAATGCATTTCTTCCACCTTTTAGTACGTTTCTTCTCCAAGGAGTTTTTAGCCATGTATAGCCTGTATACGCTCACAATAGCCATTTTGTGGGAAAGTAACTGTCCTGTTGATGTTTCCATTAGGGTCTTGTTATTTAATGTTTGTGTTTCTTTCCATTTTGGGTCTCTTGTGGGAGTCGTGGGTTAATTGTATCGATTCTTGATCATTGCCTTCACTTTTATTTTCGATTTTCCTACGTTTATTGGCGTTCTTCTATGTTAAATAAACCCGCCCATCGTGGCTTAGTGAAATGGATTGGACAGCATGCTGAAACCGATCGCTCATTAGAACTGGTAAACCGCTTAGCCCAGGATAAATGGTGCGAGTCGGACCATCCCTACAAATGAACCCTTTTTCTTAGTTTGAGTGGCTCAGCTTGTGATGTCATTTCATCTCAATGTCGGGTTAAAGTCCCATAAAATTGAAAGCAACGTCTCCGTAAATTGCCTAAATAGTATTGATGGGTCATACAACTTCTAGCCCCCCCCCGCGCATCGGTGCTTGAAGAAATAGATGGGCTGCATGTAGACTTATAAAGTCTGTTGAAATAAAACTGTTTTATTAAGTAATCCTTAGATGAATAAAAATATACCCATTCCCTTGTTCCCCTTACAAATTAAATCTCTCTCTCTCTCTATTGAGCCCTATTTGATGTTAGACAGCATAAAATAAAATCTAGCCTGGCATGATGGCATAAGATAAAATGTGGCAAGCATGGACAAAACCATTAACATCTAGGACTGATATCAGTCTAGGCTGCATGGTGCTTCCGCGCAGAGCTGGTAAACCGCTAACAGGATCTAAACCTGCCCAGGCAATGTGCTGCGAGTCGCACCGTCCATGCTTATCAACCATATTGGTAGCGGCAGGGTTTGAGATGTCATCTCATCTCAATATCGGGTAAAAGTCCTACAAAATTGAAGCAACGTCTCTAAAATGACCTTTACGGTTTTGACGGGGACGTTAAACCTCCAATCAAACAAACAAGACATAAAACCTCAATTTGAACAAACGTTTTGAAAAACATAGTATTGTGTGTGTGTGAATTCGGGTTTAACGTCGCTTTCAACAATTTTTCAGTCATATCACGACGGTGTCTGGTTGCGACAGAGAGCTCAATGGTCACTTTTATAGTGCTGTCTTACTGCAGTATCATGTCCCAGACACATTACATGATACCACATCCAGTCACATTATTCTGACACTGGGTCGACCAGTCCTAGCTCTACCCCGTAAATCTGAGTGCCAAGCGAGGAGCAGCTAGTACCAATTTTAACGACTTTGTTATGTCGCGACCCGGGATCGAACCCGTGACCTCCCGTTCCCCGGAGCGGACACTCTACCAACTGAGCTATCGGGGCCGGTTGAAAAACATAGTAAAACCTAACTATGAGAGTGTGGCTGGTGTAACCGTATGTAATTCGTTTCGCTACGTTTATTGTCGTTACCCGGAACGAATGTCCGAGACCCCATGCCTTAGGACGTGACGCTAACTCCCCGTGGTCTAGGGTCTACACTGTTTGCAAATGTCCCGACAAATGGTCGCTAGGCGTATGCGCATGAATAGATATTTATAGGAAAAGGCTATTTGCAAAGTTCGGGTCGCATCAGGATCTACACCGTCCCATTTAGTCTTGAAATGGCAGAGAACGTTTGCCAATGTCCCCCAAAAAGGGTCGCTAGGCGTATGTGCATGAATATATATTCTTTAATACACAAATATCACCCTGGATCAGCCGACGTATTAATCAAATGGTTTACCCATTTAAATTCATTGTGTGACGCTGATAGCCTAAGGACGAATTATAACCTGCATTTTTATTGTCGTCAGCTTAATGTTTTCATAGAAAGTATCTCACCCCCGCCCATCGGGGGTTGGAGATATAGATCGGGCGGCACGATGCTTCCGCGCAAGAACGAGACCATGCCCTAGGACGTGAAGCTGCCTTCCCGCGGTAAAGGGCGTTTCTACTAAACGCGTCACCACTCAAAGAGGTCATCGAGGGTCATCCAAGGTCAAAATGGCGGCCATCTTGTCGACGATCTTGTGTCGTCATTGATGTCAAAGAGACCCCTATACTACTCCCAGATATGAGGCATATACATGTATATATATTATACATATATAGAGCCCTACAATACCAACCCAGTTATGAGGCATATATATTATATTATACATATATAAAGCCCCACAATACCCATTAAATACATGTATATGTCCTGCCCCACAAACAATACGTTCACGAAAAATACAAAAATTCTTTGTTTTGTATGCATCTTCTTTAATGCCATACACACGCGAATTTCGTAACCTTGTGTGTCTCTGCGTTACGTGGTTCGGAGTAAAGCCCCAGTCTTACTGTCACGTTGTGAGGGCTATGTTTTGTTACATGTACATTAATTTTGCGCCGTTTTGTAGGGAAGTCACACCTAGCAATAATTACAATAAACCACCGAAAAGTAATAAAACGTAGAATAAAACGTAGCAATTATTAAGCCTTAGGAAACCGTAGGTCGTGCGTATTAACACGCAGAGTACCTTCAGGTACATGTATATTGCTTGTAATATTGAATGCATTTCTTCCACCTTTTAGTACGTTTCTTCTCCAAGGGTTTTTTAGCCATGTATAGCCTGTGTACGCTCACAATAGGCATTTTGTGGGAAAGTAACTGTCCTGTTGATGTTTCCATTAGGGTCTTGTTGTTTAATGTTTGTGTTTCTTTCCATTTTTGGTCTCTTGTGGGAGTCGTGGGTTAATTGTATCGATTTTTGATCATTGCCTGCACTTTTAGTTTCGATTTTCCTACGTTTATTGGCGTTCTTCTATGTTTAATAAACCCGCCCATCGTGGCTTAGTGAAATGGATTGGACAGCATGCTGAAACCGATCGCTCATTTGAACTGGTAAACCGCTTAGCCCAGGCGAAATGGTGCGAGTCGGACCATCCCTACAAATGAACCCTTTTTCTTAGTTTGAGTGGCTCAGCTTGTGATGTCATTTCATCTCAATGTCGGGTTAAAGTCCCATAAAATTGAAAGCAACGTCTCCGTAAATTGCCTAAATAGTATTGATGGGTCATACAACTTCTAGCCCACCGCGCATCGGTGCTTGAAGAAATAGATGGGCTGCATGTAGACTTATAAAGTCAGTTGAAATGAGACTTTTTTATTAAGTAATCCTTAGATGAATAAAAATATACCCCTTCCCTTGTTCCCCTTACTAATTAAATCTCTCTCTCTCTCTCTCTCTCTCTCTCTCTCTCTCTCTCTCTCTCTCTCTCTCTCTCTCTTGAGCCCTATTTGATGTTAGACAGCATAAAATAAAATCTAGCCTGGCATGATGGCATAAGATAAAGTGTGGCAAGCATGGACAAAACCATTAACATCTAGGACTGATATCAGTCTAGGCTGCATGGTGCTTCCGCGCAGAGCTAAATCAGACACGCACACGAGTACTGGTAAACCGCTTACAGGATCTAAACCTGCCCAGGCAATGTGGTGCGAGTCGGATCGTCCATGCTTATCAACCATATTGGTGGCGGCAGGGCTTGAGATGTCATCTCATCTCAATATCGGTAAAAAGTCCTACACAATTGGAAGCAACGTCTCTAAAATGACCTTTACGGTTTTGACGGGGACGTTAAACCTCCAGTCAAACAAACAAGACATAAAACCTCAATTTGAACAGACGTTTTGAAAAACATAGTAAAACCTAACTGAGAGTGTGGCTGGTGTAGCCGTATGTAATACGTTTCGCTACGTTTATTGTCGTTCTGCTACGTTTTTGAAAAAAAAAATAAAAAATAAAAGTAGTCAAATCTAGTTATCAATAGGCAACAGTGCGATTGAGGCATTAGTGTAAAATGTTGTCAGCCACAACTTAAGCAGATTAATAAATATATTTTAATGAGTTTTGAAAAAAAAAATTATACTTCTTATTTTTTTTCTTTTTTTTTTTTTGTTTTCTATATTTAATGTGTTTTGAAAAATATGCTATTTTTTTGTTTGTTTTTCTTTTATTCGCTACAAATATAGATTGTTAGGCAATTCAAGAATACTGTCTGCAAACAATGGTTTTTATTCAGTAAAAAGAAGGAGAGATATCGGTTTAATGGAAGGCATTTTTGTTTCGGTTTTACGGCCCTTTAAAGATTATTTCACTCATATCGAGTCGATCGTTAATCAGTGGTGGGCGAAAAACGGAGTACCCGGAGAAAAACCATATGAACATCCGTAGCATAACGGAAGGCATTTATTTGAATCGGTCACTTAATTTGCACAAGCTCAATAGACTTATCGTAGGGAGAAAAAAAAAATCCCATACAAAGTCCTGCATATTGGAGGTCAGTCAATATTACGCCTGGCTCAAGCTTGAATAGTTTCGAGTCCATTAGACAATGCCCTTGATATAGAAACGTATGGTTCTCATTAGGGCCCCGCACTGAAAGTGTGGGTGCCCTATAGTAATCACTCTGTCCGTCCGTCTGTCTGTCTGTCTGTCTGTCTGTCCGTCTGTCCGGCCACAAATTTCCCTACTCCTCTGATAGCGCTGCCGGGGCCCTAGTCAGTTTCACTGACAGCTCTAGTTCATCATGTTAACAAGCTCTAGTATTGAACACTCTTTAAACCCCAATGAACAGCAAAAGAAACGCGAAAAAAAACTATTTCATTTTAATATATCTTGAAACAGTTGCATGAAAGTTGCTGAATTTAAAGTTTTAACAATGAATAAACAATAGTTTGTGTGTAAAAATTGCGAGTCAATGGACACTTCGATTATCGGGTATGACTTGCGCCAGCGTTTACCACCGCCGAACAACGACGTCTCATGGACTTAACAAGCCAACTAATAAATGCCTGCCAAGGAAAATTGTTGCGAGTCGGCCCGTCCATGCTTATAAACACTATTGGTTTCAGTGGGCGCCAAGGAGATGTCATTTCATCTCAGTATCGGGTAAAAGTCCCACAAAATTGAAAGCGACGTCTCCAAAATGACCTAAATAGTGTTGACGGGGACGTTAAACCTCAAATCAAACAAACAAAAACATGTCTGTGGCATCTTGTTCCATTCTTCAGGTAACGCGGCCTGGAGTTCATTGATGTTCATAGGCTGTCTTGGCTGGTTGTGGATACGTTTCCCCAACTCATCCCAAAGATGCTCTATGGCAGCGTGATCGGGGTAGAGGGCGCGCCAGACGAGAACATGAATTCCTTTGACTTGAAGAAAGATCTGAGTAAGAACAGCACTATGGAAGCGATACTCCGGATGCTTAGCAAAATAAATAAATAAATAAATGAATAAATAAATAAATAAATAAATAAATAAATAAATAAATAAATAAATAAGAGAACCACATGAGGCCGAAGCACATGATCGATGTAATATCGCACTGTAAGTCCACGTCCAGTACTATTATCTTGAAAGTTCAGAAAAACCAGATGCGTTCGCTCAGCATATGAGATACATCCCCATACATGTACCACAACGTTTGTTCCATCCTTTCTGTCACTTCTCGATGACGCAAGCGTCGGCATACATTTCACCTGTACGTCTATACACACGAAGACAGGCATCGACGTGATCAACGCAGAAGCATGAGTCGTCACTGAAAAACACTTCAAACCGGTCTCTCAGACGGCGACTCAAAGTTTACATTTTTCCTGCACCAGCGAAAGCGTTCCGTCCTTTGTCAACTCGTCCACATCGGGCCACAATAGGAACGCCTGCAGTCCGTAGACGGCGACGTATAGTGTCAACGTTTATCCGTCGGTTGTTGCGATCTCTTGTTTGTCTAGAGGTAACAGTTGCCGACTGAAATCTGTTTCGCAGATGCGGCAGGTGCATGGATCGATCTTGACGTGCTGACGTCACCCTCGATTGTCCGCTACGTCGACGGTCAATAACGTCTCCTTTAACACGTCTCCTGTCTCTTCCAACAGACGATTAATCGTGGACACGTGACACCCAAAATTAGCGGCAACGTCATCCGCATGCCGACCAGTTTCAAACTGTCCAAGGGCACGCTCACGGGCCCTTAAAGAAAGACGTGAAATTGCGTTTTGAGAACAATTTCAGTTTTCGTTTCATAACACATCAATACGTTGTCCTGTAGATGTGGTTTGTATACGCACTTTTGCGGTGACGTGGCCGGACTGGTAACCGGACGTCATGGTTGATTGAATAGACCTCTTTTGTTTAAAGGACTGGTGCCAGATGTTGTAATGATGAAATTCGCGGGTTTAGAAATCAGTTTTTGAATATTTTTATTGCTGTTCAAAGAAATAAAGTGGTTTTCATTTAAGAGCGCTGTCTCTTCATTATTAGGTCTCTCACCACTGTGGGTTCGAGCCTGGCTCGGGACGCACGTAAGACGCCAAGTGTTTCAACGGACGTTCAGTTTTTATCGGGTTCTCCAGTTTTCGCCCACTTCTGATTCACGATAGGCTCGATATAAGTGAAATTATATTGAAAGGGCCGTTAAACTAAAAACATAAAATGGGGTTTACATTTTTTTCCTTATCTTTGCTCTAAGACATAGATTGTGGGTATCCGTTAGAACTGCCGCAATGTGACGGTTCTAAAGAGCATACACAACCAATGTTTTGAGGTGCAATATGTGGAATTTCACAAACTTAAAATCGTCTGCTTTTGAGGCCTCAAAGAATGCACTGTACCACACGAATGTGTTGTTATAATTTCAAACACGGGTTGTTACCGCTTCAATCAAGGGGTTCTAACTGACACCCTGAATCTACTGGAGTCAAATAAGAAGCATAGTTTCAAGTCTAGATTAATATCACTAATATACAAACATGGTTTTCGTGGGTATGCAGTAGTCTTCAAACATGGATTGGGTCTCGCTAGAAGCGCCTCAATTAAGGCGTTCTAAAACCACTGTCAATCTATGTTTAAGGTCCAAATAAGAAACTTTTCATACATTAAAAAATCCTTTTTAGCTGACACGATAGATATTTAATCTCGCATGGCTGTGTTACATTGTAACCTACTGTGAAGAAACAATGGCTGAGAAATTGCGGAATTACAGCGTTGTGGAATCATGGCCATGTCCACTAAGTATTTAAGGAACGCGCCTATGCAATAATGCTTCGTTCACGGCACGAAACACGGAGAAGTATAGCTTTTTACTCCATGCAATATGGAATGGTTATGCTCGACTTGCTCTAGAAGCATAAAAAATGGGAAAATTCCAACACTTTCACTCGCAAATGGAATGGAATTTCCAAAACTTTATTGCGGGTGCTTGTAAAGTGACAGATTCTACGAGTTTTCACACGCTGAGTGTGGGTGCTTGTATGAGAAACAGGCAGTTTAACGTGTTCCCGTACCCTATGTTTTGGAGCAAATTAAAACAAATCAATGTAAATTTATGTAAACACCACTGCTTTAACAAATGTGGCGTGCAATAAAGTCAAACCTTTTTAAAATTGAAATCTGGGGCACATCTGTCAAACATAAGCTTCACCAGACTTTCGGTTGAGTTGTCAAATCGAGGTGTCGTCTCCATATTGCCTTAGTTGTTGGCTGGACGTAACACACACACACACACACACACACACACACACACACACACACACACACATCATTCACAGCATACACCATTCAACAATGCACCAAGACTTTTTTCTTTCTATGCTCGTTTGAATTACTATATTAAAACCAGTCTTTTCAATTCAAAACTCTTACATAAAAAAGACGCTTGTTACAAAACGAATACTTTAGTATCTAAAAAATTAAATTCATTATTGGGTTGATTATTTGTCAAACGACCCAAAGCTATAAGGCGAAAGCGTTCCATCCTGTGTCGACGCGTTAGCATCGGGCCACAATAGGGACGCCTGCATTACTTAGACGGCGAAGTATAGTTTCAACGTTTATACGTCAGTTGTTGCGACCTCTTGTTTGTCTAAAGGTAGCAGCTGCCGACTGAAGTCTGTTTTGCTGATGCGGACGTGCTGACGTCACCCTCGGTCGTCCGTTACGTCGTCGGTCACTAACGTCTCCTTCAACACGCCTCTTGTCTCCTCCAACAGACGATAAATCGTGGACACGTGGCACCCAAAATTAAAGGCAGCGTCATCCGCATGCCGACCAGTTTCTAACTTCCAAGGGCACGCTCGCGGTCCCTTAAAGAAAGCCATGCAATTGTGTTCTCACTTAACTTTTGAAAAAAAAACATAATCCACGCTAATATACGATGGTATATTTAGGACATTCAATTTAAAATATTGGACAATTTATGTCGAGCACTCGACGTATTTTCTCGAGCGCTCGACAAAATATCACGAGCGCTTAACATATTATCTCGAGCGCTGGACATATCATATCGAGCGCTAGACATAATATCACGAGCGCTCGACATATTATTTTGAGTGCACAACATATTATCTCGAGCGCTCTACATATTATCTCGAGCGCTCGAGAAAATATGTCGAGCGCACTACATAATATCTCGAGCGCTCGACTTATTATCTCGAACACTCTACATATTATCTCGAGCACTCTACATAATATCTCGAGCGCTCGACTTGTTATCTTGAGCGCTCTACATAATATCCCGAGCGCTCTATATAATATCTCGAGCGCTCGACTTGTTAGCTCGAGTGCTCTACATAATATCTCCAGCGCACTACATAATATCTCGAGTGGTCGACTTATTATGTCAAGCGCTGTACATATTATCTCGAGCGCTCTACATAATATCTCGAGCGCTCTACATAATACCTCGACCCCTCGATATATTATCTCGAGCACTCGACGCATTATACAAGCGATCGGCATATCATCTCGAACGCTCGACATGTTATCTCGAGTGTTCGATGTGTCATCTCGAGCCTCGAAATGTGCGAAGACTCAAAATAGCCCGTGTATTCTGATCCGAGTTCTTGCTAGCCACATACCGAAGTATCCCGCCCATCGGGACTTGGAGAAATAAATTGGGCTGCACAATGCTTCCATGCAGAGCTGAAACTTACCATACATGAGTACTGGTACCTAAGCTTGTCCATGAAAAGTAGTACGCTTCGGACCGTCCATGCACATAAAACCCACTGGTTTCAATGGGCGGCAGGACTTGAAATGTCATCATATCTCAATGTCGGATAAAAGTCCCACAACATTGGAAGCAAAGTCTCCAAAATGACCGTAATAGTGTTGACGCCGACGTTAAACCTCAATTCAAATAAAATAAATAATTAACATACAAATATTGCTAAATGGGCGAAACGGTTTGGGGAGAACGACCAGGCTTTGGACAAGAAACAACTGGGGACGTTGAAACGGGCGAAACTTCTATGACGAACACGTTAATATAACACGTCAATATATCAGATTAACAAACCGACCCCTTTAAATCCCAGTTTATATTTAGAAAACTGGGGTTTGCGGGGATGCACATTATTTTTATTATTTCTGATCCAAGAGATAGGTTATGGGTACTAGTTTGAACCACTTCATTGTGGTGGTTCTAACGAGTACCCACAACATATGTTTGGAATATAAATAAGAATAATATAACACATTTTATCAGAAAAATAAGAGTTTTGGAGATACGAAGGAATGCACTATATGTATCACACGGTAGTGTTATCGTAATCAACATACCTCGGCCTTGGAACTACACATTTTAGCGATACTCTGCTTATTCTCTCCCTCTAATACACCTGTAAACCCTAGTTTAACCATACTGTTTTAATTGTTTGATTTCAGGTTTAACGTCCCTGTCAACACTGCACAGGTCATTTTGGAGACGTTTTGGGGGACTTTTACCCGACATTGAGATGAAAGGACATATCAACCCGTATCGCCCATTGAAACCAATAGGGTTTATATGCATGGACGGTCCGACTCAAACCACTTTGCCGGGGCTGACTTAGATCCTCTAAGCTGGTTATATGTACTCATTTGCGCTCGGTGTCCGCTCTGCGTGGAAGCATCATGCAGCACAATCTATTTCTCCAAGCCCCGGTGGGCGGGACCATGCTGTTAACTGGAACGGTTAATATTAATGATTATAGGACTTGGTATGCATTCGTCCCAATGTCGGGTAAATGTAGGCAACGTCCCAAAATGACTGAAATATTGTTGGCATGGCCTTAATAACTTAACAACTATTTAAGGATCTTGAGTGCATAGACTTGTTAACTTGGTGACCAGGTAAAGGTAGCAGCCAAACTCATGCTTCGATAGGATCCAGAGCGCCAATATTAATATATTGAGTGATTGGAATAGGATGCTTAGCGCTCGAGATAGCATGTCGAACGCTCGAGATGACATATCGATCGCTCGTGGTAAAATGTCGAGCGCTCAAGATAACATGTCGAGCGCTCGCGATGTTATGTGGAGCACTGGAAATATTATGTAGAGCGCTCGAGATGATATGCAGACCGCTCGAGATATTATGTAGAGCGCTCGAGATATTATGTAAAGTGCTCGAAATAATATGTTGCGCGATCGAGATAATATGTCGAGCTCTCACGATGTTACCTGGAGCGCTCGAGATAATATGTCGAGCGCTCGACATAATATTTTTCAAAATATTATTTTGAATGTTCTAAATATACCACCGTACTAATACTTTTGTATCTCAAAAATTAAATTTTTTTGGGGGTCGATTGTTTGTCAAACGACCCAAAGTTATAATGCGTATTAGGTTTTCATCGCTAAAGTCCACGTGATTATCACAAATTTGTAGGAAAATAGCCGCGTTGAGGTCAGAGTATTGCGTCAGAGGATTATCTATAGGATTTGGACTGGAATTAAGTATTGTGTTTGACAAACAGTGTAGACCCAGATCAGACGCCATAGAACGCGGTGTCTGACCAGGATCTACAGTGTTTGCTTGTAGTACGCAATGTCGGATCAGGGTCTGTAAAAGTTAGTGTTGACGGGGACATTAAACCTCAAATCATACACCCAAAAGTATGTCAAGAGAATAATTTGTTCTAATGTTAACTTACTCCCAGAGAACCACGATCCTTTCCTCACACTAACTTTTGAATGACACTTCTTATTTGAACATCTCTTGACATGTCCATCACTGCTGTAGGATGCATCTTTTCTCAGGCCAAAGTGGCCATCTTCACAGGTTTTACATACACAGCCAGCAAGATTTAACAATAATCCAATTTCTATCAACCAGTGAATAAGAATCTCAACGGACGCAGATTTTTGAAACAAATCTTTCAGATTTATCGGCATCGATGTTGTTGCTACGATCAGCTGTTTTCTGTCAAATCTCCGATAAGTCACGTGATCTCAAGAGGTCAAATTGTACCACGTGACCGAGAATTTCGTCACGTTCTTGACAACAGCTGACGGATTTTTAGATTGGAATTTCTTCTCTGTCATGGGTTTGATTTTCGGAATTCTAGCATTTTTTAGTTAAAACCTTCGTTAAAACTCAAAGTTTTTAACTTAAACTTACCTCGTAGAATCCATTTTTGGGGGTTTCAAGGCCAAAAAACGCGTACTTTTCATTTTCCCCGCCGCTCGCGCTCTTCTTATACAGAACCCGGTAGTATTATACACGTGCTTTTTACCATAAAAAATCATACTTTATTGGGGACCGGCAGAAACGTCTTCAAAATGACCTAAATAGTGTTGACGGGTCCGGAAAAACGACAACAGCAAACAAAGATAATTGCTTTATAGGAATTATTTATTCGTATTCGCGCGAGTTTCCCCGTCCACAACTGTGATAAAATTTCTTTGAGAAGAGAGTTTTTTTTTGTTTGTTTGTTTTACGGGCCTTTCAAGATTATTTCACTCATATCAAGCCGATCGTTAATCAGAGGTGGGCGAAAACCGGAGTACCCGGAGAAAAACCACCTACCGTTGCAGAACTTGGCATCTCACATATGACCCGAGCGAGGCTCGATCCCACAGCGGTGAGAGACCTAATGATTAAGAGTCAAAGCTCTTAACCACTCGGCCACGGAGGCCCGTTTGAGAAGATAGGGAATTGGGGGGGGAGGGGGGGATGGAGGGGAAGAATGTTGTTGTTGGTGGTGGTGGTGGGGGGGGGGGGGGGGTAGAAGTGGATGGCTGTAGACTGCGACTGTTGGTTTTGGGCTTATAATGTCAGACCATTGATACTTGTCGTCGTACCTTTCGTACCCTAACGTGAAGTGGTTAAGTTAATCCCCTCATAAGCCAGGGATCCTGGTTTCGATTTCGGGCTTCTCCAGGCTTTCAAAATGACCTTTACAGTGTACGGGGACGTTAAACCTCAAATCGAACACAAAAAACAGCTCCATTATTATGAGCCAGAGAATAAAACTCAAAGTCGCCAGTGGGTAGGGCCGGGGTCTCCGACGCCAAAGAAGTTCAAAACGCAGCTCTCTGCTGGCAAGGTGATGGCAAGTGTATTTTGGGACGCACAAGGCGTTATTTTGTTGGACTTTCTAGCCAAGAAAAGTACAATAACAAGCGCTTATTATGCAAATTTGCTCGGCCAGCTGAGAACTGCGATCCACGAAAAACGCGGAAGTAACACTCCAAAGGGTTTCTGCTCCAACAGGACAATGCAAGAGTCCACACTTGCTAAATTGCAATGGGTCCTCTTGAGCGGAATGGGTACGAGCTAATACCGCACCCTGCCTATTCTCCAGACTTAGACTAGTGACTATTTCCTATACCAAGCTTGAAAAAGGATAACCGAAGACAACTTTTCCGGTCTATCGGAGAAGCTGTGGAGGGATGGGCCGGAGACAAGAACCCTGGCTTCTTTAGTTCTGAGCCTATGGCACTGGAACAGTGCTGGTCCAAGTGTATCATTCTAGAGGGCAATTACAGAACTAAGTTAGGCTGCTTTTTATTGACCCGCCCTAGTTTGTTTATTTGTACTGGAGTTTAACGGCCAAGTCAACACTATTTTAGATCATTTTTGAGCCGGTCAGTCCTATACGTATGCGATTGACCAGTACAGTGTACATTATTAGCCAGAAACTGACACCTGCTCTACTTGGATCATCCGAAGGGAGAGAATGAACGTAGAAAAGATTTCATGGCCAATATCAACGAAAGAATGTTGCTGACCCCGGTAGGTATCGAATCCGCGTACTTCTGGTCACCAGTCAGACGCGCATCCGACCGAGCTACCGAGGCCGGCTGACTCGCCCTCGTATGTCTCGTTTTGTGTCTAGATATTATTACATATAGTACATATTATTTTAGGACGAATTTCATCAAATATTAACAGAGTTATGCTTCCGGCCCCCGCCCATCGGGACTTGAAGAAATAGATTGGGCTGCATGATGTTTCCAGGCTTAGCCGAAATTGTCCGCATATAAGTATACGTATGCGGTTAACCAGTACAGTTTACATTATTTAGCAAGAAACTGACACCTGCTCTACTTGAATCATCGCAAAAAGGGAGAGAATGACCGTAGCAAAGATTTCATGGCCAATATCCACGAAAGAATATTGCTGACCCCGGTAGGTATCGAACCCGCGTACTTCTGGTCACCAGTCAGACGCGCATCCGACCGAGCTACCAAGGCCGGCTGACTCGCCCTCGTATGTCTCGTTTTGTGTCTAGATATTATTACATATTGTACAGATTATTTTAGGACGCATTTCATCAAATATTAACAGAGTTATGCTTCCGGCCCCCGCCCATCGGGGCTTGAAGAAATAGATTGGGCTGCATGATGTTTCCAGGCTTAGCCGAAATTGTCCGCACATAAGTACATGTAAGCTGCTAAGAGGTTCTAAGTCTATCCAAGAAAAGAGGTGCCAGTCGGACCGACTTTGCATGTAATCCCTTTGCATGTCGGGTAAAAGTCCCACAAAAATGGAAGCAACGTTGTTTAGAGATTACAGTCCTTCAATTATTAGCAGAATTACCATGAACTTTTTCTCTTTTTTTTGGCTAACCCCGTCTTCTATTTGTAGGTAAACATGTATGTCGTCACTTATATGCGAAACTGTTGTAACTGCATTATTATTTCAAAATTTTACAGAAGAAACAAAAAACAGTTTATTTTTAGTATACAGCAATTAAAAATGGTCAAATTCAAAAAATTAAATAAAATTACATTTTACACATACAATCTAAAAAGCTTCTCATAACTCTTGAAAATAAAGAAATTTGTAAGTTACAATAGTTTCGCACTGAAAATAGTGAAATTTGCATTGTATTTTATATGCGAAACTGTTGTAAGTGCACTTTTTTCACTATTTCATTTTGAAGGATATTTTAAAAGTAAACTTATTCAAGTTTACAATAAATAATTTTCAAAATGTGAGTCTGGATGGTATTTTCTTTCTTCAGTATGCTAAAAAGAAGGATATTTTTCCTTTCAAATTGGAATGTGAAACATGTTTCATAGAGGCTATCTTTTTGTTTTCAAGAGCAGGCTTCTATATTTTTTTTACAGAAATTATAGGATCTCAATTTATTGTAAGATGGTTATTTCAGCTTTGATAGAACAAGAAAAGTTATATAGACTTCTTATACGGAACCCGGGAAGGGACATGCTTTTCTATTTTTATTATGTTGTGCGAACAAGATAATATCTTGAGCGGACAAGATATTATCTTGTTCGGACAACATATTATCTTGTGCGGGCAGACAAGATATTATCTTGTTTGCACAACATATTATCTTGTGCGAACAAGATAATATCTTGTCTGCACAAGATAATATCTTGTCCGCACAACATATTATCTTGTTTGCACAACATAGATCTTGGGAAGTTGTGCGAACAAGATATTATCTTGTGCGGACAAGATATTTTCTTGTTCGGACAACATATTATCTTGTGCGAACAAGATAATATCTTGAGCGGACAAGATATTATCTTGTTCGGACAACATATTATCTTGTGCGCACAAGATATTATCTT
Source organism: Lucinisca nassula (assembly GCA_963580285.1). Taxonomy (NCBI): domain Eukaryota; kingdom Metazoa; phylum Mollusca; class Bivalvia; order Lucinida; family Lucinidae; genus Lucinisca; species Lucinisca nassula. The sequence goes on along the minus strand of OY757013.1, from coordinate 110,494,056 downwards.
GTCCGCACAAGATAATATCTTGTGCGCACAAGATAATATGTTGTCCGAACAAGATCTATGTTGTGCGGACAAGATATTACCTTGTGCGGACAAGATAATATCTTGTTCGCACAACTTAATATCTTGTGCGGACAAGGTAATATCTTGTCTGCACAAGATAATATGTTGTCCGCACAAGATAATATCTTGTGCGCACAAGATAATATGTTGTCGGAACAAGATAATATCTTGTCCACACAAGATATTATCTTGTGCGCACAACTTATAAAATAAAAAAAATCATGTCCCTTCCCGGGTTCCGTATTCTTAGCTTTTTTTTTCAAACTGTATGAAATGGGATTATTACCTTATGAAACTTTACAAAATACTCAAGTTTTATGACCTATAATAACCCTTATCCTGCTGTTCGAAACAACCCTGTATCTTTGCAAACAGTGTAGATCAAGATCATAATAAGCCATCTGATCAGAATGAACACAGTTTGTGCATTTGAAAGAAAAACCAAATCATGTTATCTGATTGGTTGATAGTCAGATATGCATGTGCCGGCCTCGGTAGCTCAGCCGGATGCGCGTCTGACTGGTGATCAGAAGGATGTGGGTTCGATACCTGCCGGGGTCGGCAACATTCTTTCTTGGAGATTAATCACCCTTCCGCTGATTCAAGAAGGGCAAGTCTTGTCAGTTTCTGGCGAAAGAATGTGCAGCTAAAGTATTCATCTTGTGATAAAAGCCTTCAATTCATCTTTGAGGGACCGCGACACACCTAATAGTGTGGGTACTTGCACGGACTGGGTCCGAGGTACATATCATGAAACAATCCAATACGCGAAGAGACAACCTGTCTTGTTCTGTGACAGCTGTCGATACAACATGTTTCTTTATTAGAAAACGCGACTTTATTAGAAAACAGGATTTTAAGGAACATAAATATAGATCTGTATAAAACATCTGTCAACAGTGGTTGACTGTTAATTAAGTAGAATGGTAACCAAGTTTGATATAGTCGGCACGTTGAGGGTTATGTACAAAAAAATCAGGGCCCATTTGTTCAAAGCCTCGTTAGCTTAACGAGCTCGTTAGTGATCAACCTGTTAACTCTTCTTGTACAATATCTGATTCTCTGGTATTTTTGCTGAAAAAAATGTGACCATTTGCAAAAGCTGCTCACATTTTTTCTGCAAAAATATTTGTATATTTGCCATATTTAATGATCAAAGTTTTAACGATACATTAATTAATGATATGTTTTGAACGGGCCTCCGTGGCCTAGTGGATAAGAGCGCTGACTCTTAGTCATTAGGTCTCTCACCGCCGTAGGTTCGAGCCTCGCTCTGGCCACGTGTGAGACGCCAAGTTCTGCAACGGAAGGTCAGGTGGTTTTTCTCCGGGTACTCCGGTTTTCGCCCACCTCTGATTAACGATCGGCTCGATATGAGTGAAATAATCTTGAAAGGGCCGTAAAACCCAAACCAAAAAAAAAAAAAAAAAAAAAAAAAAATGATATGTTTTGAGCAAATGGCCCGTGGTTATTATGCTTCACCCTTAGAAAACTACGACACAGTTACAACATTCATTTTGTGGTGTCGCTGTCTTATTTCTAAACCGTTACTCGAACGAACAGTTACAATCTGATTAGCGTCCACAATATGACAGACTGATCAAAATGTATATAACGTTTAGATAGTCTGTTTCTGATAAAGTCTGTTTCTGATAAACGGATTTTCAATGACTTCTGTTTATTTCAATCACTATTTCAATCACCTCCACCAAATCAGTCATTATGTAAAGCTTGCCCATTTCAGCCAGGCATTTGATGGTACCCTTATACTCCATTTTCAGATAATTACTTTCTTAAAATCGGTGTATTTAATGCACGAAATACATATTAAAAGGAATGTCATAACTGAAATATATACTAACCATCAGAGTATTAAGTCGCAGTGAAGTAAGTTGTAGCCCTTGTTGCTTTGTTCACGTAACACTGTCATAAGTAGCTATAACTTACCGCAGCGACCCCGCCCATTTCGGGCTTGGAGAACTAGATTGGGCTGTATGGTGCTTCCACGCAACGCTGAAACTAAGCACACATTAGTACTTTCAAACCGCTTAGGTCTAGACCTGTCAAGGCAAAGTGGGAAAAGTCGGACCGGACCGTCCATGCAGATAACGCTATTTGTTCATTATGCGACAGGGCTTGAGAAGTCATTTCATCACAATGTCGGGTAAAAGTCCCACTGAATTGGAAGCAGTGTCTCCAAAATGACCTAACTCGTGTTTACGGGGCCATTAAAACTCCAATCAAACGAACAAATCAAACAAAGAGCTTACCGCCTCACTCATGAACAATTCGCTGAAAACTTCTGTTATTTAGTCTACTTTCTCGACCCTTCCGTGTGTTAGTATCTGCTGATAAACTAGACTGAAGTAAAATTGTTTGACTTTCCCAAATAATAGTAAAATTTTACGTTAGATATTTTCTGCTTTAACAAAAAAATCATGACAGCGAGTTAATTCTCCCTACCATCCGCATGCATTCCTCCCACGACATGAATTTTCTTGTATATTAAATGGTTTTGTCATTTCACTCATTTTCTTGTTTTAGCTGACTAACTTGCCATTATAAAACACGCCTATACAAATGCATTGTAAAATTTAGTTTAAGCATCACACAACCATGTCTATATTATTTTGACCTACTTAAACCCCACTTTTGTATAGTAAAACTGGGAAGCCATATTTTTAGCTCACCTGGGCCGAAGGCTCCAGGGGAGCTTATAGTATAGTGGGTCCTCCGTCGTCCGTCCGTCCGTCCGTCGTCCGTCCACACTTTTGAGCAGCTATATCTCTGTATCCTGCAGGCTGATCTCAATCATTTCTCACCTGTAGCATGCCTCTGGTGGGGCATTGATGACATAAACTTTTTTTTGAAATCGCTCTAAAACTTTGGTTCCTATGGCAACCACAAGGTCCCATAGACTTACTATGGGAAAATGCTTGTCACCACCGTGGCGCCTTCAGTTTTGATCGGATCTTTCTGAAACTTATATGTAAGGTGACTGGGGATAAAAACTCGGATGAGTTCGAAAACCGGCCAAGTCGGCCCATTTATCATAGAGTTACGTCCCTTTGATTGCTGAAAATGCCCATTTTCGACCTTGTCATCACCGTAGCCCCTTCAGTTTTGATCGGATCTTTCTGAAACTTATATGTAATGTGGCTGGGGATAAAACCTCGGATGAGTTCGAAAACCGGCCAAGTCCGTCGATTTATCATAGAGTTACGTCCCTTTGATTGCTGAAAATGCCGATTTTTGACCTTGTCATCACCGTAGCCCCTTCAGTTTTGATCGGATCTTTCTGAAACTTATATGTAAGGTGGCTGTGGATAAAATCTCGGATGAGTTCGAAAACCGACCAAGTCGGCCCTTTACCATAGAGTAACGTCCCTTTGATTGCTGAAAATGCTGATTTTTGACCTTGTCATCACTGTAGCCCTTTCAGTTTTGATCGAATCTTTCTGAAACTTATATGTAAAGTGGCTGGGGATAAAATATCGGATGAGTTCGAAAACCAGCCAAGTTGGTCCATTTATCACAGAGTAACGTCCCTTTGATTGCTGAAAATGCCGATTTTTGACCTTGTCATCACCGTAGCCCTTTCAGTTTTGATCAGATCTTTCTGAAACTTATATGCAAGGTGGCTGGGGATAAAGCCTCGGATGAGTTCGCATACCGGCAAAGGTGGCCTAATTATCATAGAGTTAGGTCCCTTTGATTGCTGAAAATGTTAAAGTTTGACCTTGTCAACACTGTAGCCCCTTCAGTTTTGATCGGATCTTTCTGAAACTTATATGTAAGGTGGCTGGGGATAAAACCTCGGATGAGTTCGAAAACCGGCCAAGTTGCCCCATTAACTATATAGTAATGTCCCTTTGATGGCTGAAAATGTCGATTTTTTACCTTGTCATCACCGTAGCCCCTTCAGTTTTGATCGAATCTTTCTTAAACCTATATGTAAGGTGACTGGAGATAAAACCTAGGATGAGTTTGAATACCGGCCAAGTTGGCCCATTTATCATTGATTTACGTCCCTTTGATTGCTGAAAATGCCGATTTTTGACCTTGTCATCACCATAGCCCCTTCAGTTTTGATCGGATCTTTCTGAAACTTATATGCAAGGTGACTGGGGATAAAAACTCGGATGAGTTCGAAAACCGGCCAAGTCGGCTCATTTATCATAGAGTTACGTCCCTTTGATTGCTGAAAATGCCCATTTTCGACCTTGTCATCACCGTAGCCCCTTCAGTTTTGATCGGATCTTTCTGAAACTTATATGTAATTAGGCTGGGAATCAAACCTCGGATGAGTTCGAAAACCGGCCAAGTCCGTCGATTTATCATAGAGTTACGTCCCTTTGATTGCTGAAAATGCCGATTTTTGACCTTGTCATCACCGTAGCCCCTTCAGTTTTGATCGGATCTTTCTGAAACTTATATGTAAGGTGGCTGTGGATAAAATCTCGGATAAGTTCGAAAACCGACCAAGTCGGCCCTTTTATCATAGAGTAACGTCCCTTTGATTGCTGAAAATGTTGATTTTTGACCTTGTCATCACTGTAACCCTTTCAGTTTTGATCGAATCTTTCTGAAACTTATATGTAAAGTGGCTGGGGATAAAGTATCGGATGAGTTCGAAAACCAGCCAAGTTGGTCCATTTATCACAGAGTAACGTCCCTTTGATTGCTGAAAATGCCGATTTTTGACCTTGTCATCACCGTAGCCCTTTCAGTTTTGATCAGATCTTTCTGAAACTTATATGCAAGGTGGCTGGGGATAAAGCCTCGGATGAGTTCGCATACCGGCAAAGGTGGCCTATTTATCATAGAGTTAGGTCCCTTTGATTGCTGAAAATGTTAATTTTTGACCTTGTCAACACTGTAGCCCCTTCAGTTTTGATCGGATCTTTCTGAAACTTATATGTAAGGTGGCTAGGGATAAAACCTCGGATGAGTTCGAAAACCGGCCAAGTTGCCCCATTAACTATATAGTATTGTCCCTTTGATGGCTGAAAATGTCGATTTTTTACCTTGTCATCACCGTAGCCCCTTCAGTTTTGATCGAATCTTTCTGAAACCTATATGTAAGGTGACTGGAGATAAAACCTAGGATGAGTTTGAATACCGGCCAAGTTGGCCCATTTATCATTGATTTACGTCCCTTTGATTGCTGAAAATGCCGATTTTTGACCTTGTCATCACCATAGCCCCTTCAGATTTGATCGGATCTTTCTGAAACTTATATGTAAGGTGGCTGGGGATAAAATCTTGGATGAGTTCGAAAACAGGCCAAGTCAGCCCATTTATCGTAGAGTTCTGTCCCTTTGATGGCTGAAAATGTTGATTTTTGACCTTGTCATTACCGTAGCCCCTTCAGTTTAGATCAGATTTTTCTGAAACTTATATGTAAGGTGGCTGGGGATGAAACCTCAGATGAGTTCGAAAACTGGCCAAGTCGGCTCATTTATTTTAGAGTAACATCCCTTTGATTGCTAAAAATGCCCAATTTTGACCTTGTCATCACCGTAGCCCCTTCAGTTTTGATCGGATCTTTCTGAAACTTATATGTGAGGTGGCTGGGAATAAAATCTTGGATGAGTTTGAATACTGGCCAAGTCTGATCGGATCTTTCTGAAACTTACATGTAAGGTGGCTGGGAATAAAACCTCAGGTGAGTTCGAATACCGGCCAAGTTGGCACATTTATCATAGAGTGACGTGCCTTTGATTGCTGAAAATGCCTATTTTCGACATTGTTATCACTGCTGCCCATTTAGTTTTGAACGGATCTTCATGAAACTTACAAACAAGGAAGTCAGGCAGAAAGCTTGGAGGAGTTTGAAAACTCTTGTTTTTGAACTTGTCATCACCATAGCCACTTCAGTTTAGATTGGATCTTCTTAGCAAGTCAGGAATAAAAGCTTGAATGAGTTTGAAAACCGGTGAGGTCAGCCTGTTTATCATAGAGTTAAATTCTACTTGATTTTCAGAAAATGCTTACCCTGTCATCACCATGTCCTCCCATAAAGCCTTCAGTAAAGGTTGGCACTTCCTTAAACTTTGAGTCTGTTAGCTCAGGTGAGCGATACAGGACCAAGCTAGCTTGGTCCTCTTGTTTTATTCCTCCTCAAAATATAAATTATGGGTACTCTTATAGGTACTCATTAGAACCGCCTCAACGAGGCGGTTTAAATGAGTACCCACAATCTATATTTTAGAGCAGAAATAAGAAAAATACGATTTACCCCTGTAAACTAAAGTATGATTTTTTTTTCAGTACGACTTTGCAGACAGCGGATGATTGTTTGTATATTTACGGCCATGCTCATAAAAGGCTGTTTTCTAATCGAAGTTGATACTTGTAGTTTACTTTTTTTTCAGGATAATACAAGCAAGTACAAATACGCACTAATTTCAATCAAGCTATATCTTTTCAGTTCACCTGGAGCTTAGCTTCAGCCCAGCTTATGCCTTGGCCTGTTGCCCGACGTCTGTTCGTCTCTCATCCGTCCGTCGTTCGTCCGTCCATCTGTCCGTTGTTAACGTTGTAACAGTGCTGGAGGTTGACTCATTTTCGAGAAGTTTGCGAAGCTTCACCTCTACAACTTTCTCGCTGGCAACAAGGATTGCACGACCGTATTACAAAATGAGAATTACAGCGGCCCCGCCCATCAGGACAAAACGTAGGTCAGGAGGTCTAATCATTGATAAACCTTGTCAACTTACTAGACGCCACAGTTTTGGTCTGATCATCATCAAACGCCCCCGCCCATCGGGGCTTGAACTAATAGATGGGCTGCATGATGCTTCCGCGCAGAGCTGAAACCGACTCGCACAGGAGAACTTGTAAACTGCTAAGAGGATCAAAGCCTGCCTAGGCAAAGCGGTGCCAGTCGGCCCGACCATGCTTATAAACGCTATTTGTTTCTTTGGGCTGCAGGGCTTGAGTTTCATTTCATCTCAATGTCTGGTAAAAGTCCGACCAAATTGGAAGCAGCGTCTCCAAAATGACCTTTACCGTGTTGACGGGGACGCTAAACCTCAAACCAAACAAACAAAACTGATCATCATCAAACATGCTCAGAATAATTATCTTGACAATGTCTTGGTCAATTTCGAATGTGGGTCATGTTGGGTCAAAAAATAGGTCAGTAGATCAGATCATAGAAAAAAAAAAACTTGTGAACACACTAGAGGCCACAGTTGTTGTCCGATCATCATCTAGCGTAGAATGATCATGACAATATCTCGGTTAAGTTCGAATATGGTCATGGCAGAACAAAAAGTAGGTCAGTAGGTCAAATCGTAGAAAAAACCTTGTGAACACACTAGAGGCCACTTTTTTGTCCGATCATCATCAAACTTGTTCAGAAAGATCATCATGGCAATATCTCCCTTAAATTAGAATATGTTTCATGTCGGGTCAAAAAGTAGGTTGGTAGGTCAGATCATTGGAAAAAACCTTGAGAACACTGTAGAGGCCATGGTTTGGGTCCGATCATCCTCAAACTTGCTCAGAATGACATCGGGTCCGATCATCCTCAAACTTGCTCAGAATGACATCGTGACAATATCTCGGCCAAAAACGAATAAGGATCATGCTGGGTCAAAATGTGGGTCAGTTGGTCAAATCATAGAAAAACCTTGTGAACACATTAGAGGTCACAGTTTTGGTCTGATCATCATCAATTTTTCATAAAATGATCATCCTGACAATATCATTCTTAAAGTCGAATATGGATCATTTTGGGTTAAAAAAATCGGCCAGTTGGTCAATTCATTAAAAAACCTTGTGAACACTCCAGAGGCCACAGTTTTGGTCCGATCATTATCAATCTTGCTCAGGATGAGCATCTTGACAATATCTTGGTTATGTTCGAGTACGGATCATGCTGGGTCAAAACGTGGGTCAGTAGGTCAAATCATAGAACTCGCTTGTGAACACACTAGAGGGCACAGTTTTGGTCTGGTCATCATCAATCTTGCGCGGAATGATCATCTTGACGATATCTCGTTTGAATATGGGTCATGTCGGATCAAAAAGTAGATTAGTAGGTCAAATCAAAGAGAAACCTTGTGAACACTCTAGAGGCCACAGTTTTGTACCAATCATCATCAAATTTGCTGAGAATAATTATTTCGACAATATCTGGCTAAAGTTCGACTATGGGTCATGTCGCGTCTAAAGGAATGTCAGAAGGTCAAATCAGAAGAAACCTTATGAACACTATAGAGGCCACAGTTCTGTTCCAATTGACATAAATCTTGCTCAGAATGATCGACTTAACAATATCTACGTCAAGTTCGAATATGGGTCATGTCGTATCACAAAGAAGAACAGTAGGTCATTTTCTTATAATTTTGAACCGTTTGAGGTAGTGTCTTCATGTTTAGCATGTATGTTATTTGTGGCAAGATCTTCCTACTTATACAAAAAATATTTGACCTGTGACCTTGACTTGTCACCTACTTAATCATAACTTTTGAACCATTTGAGATAGAGCCTTCATATTTGGCATGTATATTCCTTGTGACAAGGTCTTCCCACTCATACAAAAATGTTGACCTATGACATTGACATTTGACTTACTTTGTCACAACTTTTGAAACATTTGAGATAGAGCCTTCATATTTGGCATTTAGGTTCCTTGTGACAAGGACTTCCTATTCATACACAAAATGATTTGTGATCTTGACTTTGACTCGTGACCTACTTAATCATAACTTTTGAACCGTTTGAGATAGAGTCTTCATAGTTGGCATGTATTATCCTTGTGTTGCGGACTTCCATTCCGTACAAAATTTTGAACTGTGACCTTGACCTTCGACCTAATTTAATTTTTGTAACCATTTAAGATAGAGATTTCATATTTGGCACGTTGGTTCCTTTCGACGAGAGCTTCCCACTCATGGAAAAAATTGACCTGTGACCAGTATAAAATTTTGACCTATGACATTGACCTTTGACCTATTTGCTCATAACTTTTGAACCATTTGACATAAAGCCTTCATATTTGGAATGTAAAATCCTTGTAACAAGGGCTTCCAACTCACACAAAATTTTTGACCTGTGTCATTGACCTTTGGCCAACTATGTCATATCTTTTTATCCATTTGAAAATAGAGCCTACATATTTGGGATTAGTGTTCCTTGTGACAAGGGCTTCCCACCCATACAAAGATTTTGACCTTGACTTTATCCTGTGACCTACTTTATCATAACGTTTGAATCATTTGAGATAGAGCCTCCTTATTTGGCAAGTATGTTCCTTCCATTCATGCGAAAATTTTGACCTGTGACCTTGACCTTTGAACTTCTTTGCCATAACTTTCGAACCATTTGAGATAGAGCCTTCAGATTTGGCATGTAGGTTCCTTGTGACAAGGGCTTCCCACACGAACAAAAATTTTGACCTGTAACCTTTAACTTTGACCTTTATGTTATAACTTTTGAACCATTGAAGATAGATCCTTCATATTTGGAATGTAGGTTCCTTGTGACAAGATCTTCCCACTCATGCAAAACTATTTGACCGGTGACCTTGACCTGTTACCTACGCAATAATAATTTTAACCATTTCAGATAGAGCCTTCATATTTGGTATGTATGTTCCTTGTGACAAGGGCTTTCCAGCCTTACAAAATGTTTGACATGTGACCTTGACCTTTGACCTACTTTATCATAACTTTTGAAGCATTTGAAATAGAGCCTTTATATTTGGAATGTATGTTCCTTCTGATAAGGCGCCTTACTTTACATACCATTTCGTTTCTACAGGATGGATCAGGTGAGCGATTCAGGGCCATTATGACCCTCTTGTTTTTTCTTTCTATCATGGAGAGAAACAATGAAACGTATTCTTTTTCTCATTCACACACTGTGGTCTCCATAACTCCAAAACAATTTGAAGATAATCCTGATGGTTGTTTTTCCTCTGCATAGAACGACCCTGACATTACATGAACATGAATACCCACTAAACCCCACTTTAAATAGGGTTGTTAGCATTTTTTTCTTATTTCTGCTCCAAGACATAGATTGTGGGTACTCGTTAGAACCGCCTCAATGAGGCGGTTCTAACGAGCACCCACAACCTATGTTTCCAGTAAAAGTAGGTAAAATATCACGGATTTTTATCAGAAATGAAGCCATCTGGTGGATGTGAAAAAATGCACATAGTCGGACGGGTTCGTTATCGTAATGACTAAGTATTTTCTGGTCACACTGGTCTTTTTGGGGGTTTTGGTCTAACGGCCCTTTCAAAAATATTTCACTCATATCGAGCATATCGTGAATCAGAGATGGGCGAAAACAGGAGTACCCGGAGAAAAAAAAACACCTGACCTTCCGTTCCAGAAATTGGCGTCCAAAATGTGACCCGAGCCGGGGCTTGAATTTAAACAGTTCTTACTGCAGGTTTTGTTTTCGTCCACTTGAAAATGTAAAATGCGACTCTAGCTGCCTTCTTGTTTGTCTAGATTCGGCTTCACGAATTAAATCCATGCCATAACAAGCATTTTGATTTTTCAAATACTCTGTAATATGATGTAAAATATAAAATTGTGTTGGCCTCGGCACATCGGGGTTTGGAGAAATAGATTGGGCTGCATAATTTTTCCATGTATAGCTGAATCCGACCTCACATTAGCACTGGTAAACCACTTAGATCTAAGCCTGCCCAGGCAAAGTGGTGCAAGTTGGACCGTCTAATGCATATAAACCATATTGGTTTCATTAGGTGGCAGGGATTGAGATGTCATATCATCTCAGTGTCGGGTAAAAGTAGCAACATCTCCAAAATGTCCTAAATAGCGGTGACGGGGACGTTAAACAAACAAATAAATAAAACAATAAAATTGGGTATTAGGCACTTTGTATTTATGGTCTGGTTCATTTAATATAATGGTGCTTCAGTGGTTTCAACAACGATCCTGACCTTTAATAACATCTTGGGGTAAAAATGACTAATTACCTGGGCACGGTATTATATCTTGGATCTTTCATAAAGGGTAAACTTATTTGTATCGCGTTCGCTCTTGCTTCAATGTGGTTTTCTCTGGAAATTTGGAATAACTGCGATTGTTTCTTGTTTTCGTATTATGTTGAATGCAACAAAAGGTATCTAAGAACACATGTGCGCATAGACGACTGGTATGATGAAACATTGGGTCATGATGCATTATTATATCACCCAGCAACGGCTGGTCGGACTGAGCGGAAGCAGTCTTATCTGAGTCTTTGCTAGGAGCACACACTCAAAGACACGGTTTTGTTCGCTGCTTCCAATATAACTTTTCAATATCCTCATGTTGGAATTGTAACTATGTTATACCACTTTGTGACAATTTGAATTGATTTGCCACTGTAGTTCTTTATGTTTGGACATATCTTGCTTATCCGTACGTACTTGGTTGCTAACGTATTCATCTTGTTATAAAAGCTTTCAGTTTGTCTTTGAGGGACCGTGTCACACTTAATATTGTGGATACTTACACGGACTAGGTCCGAGGTACTTATCATGAAACAACCCAATGCGCGAAGATACAACCTGTCTTGCTCTGTGACAGCTGTCGATACATGATGTTTCTTTATCAGAAAACGCGACTTTATTAGAAAACAGGATTTTAAAGAACATAAATATAGATCTCTATAAAACATCTGTCAACAATGTTTGACTGTTAATTAAGTAGAATGATATCAAGTTTGATATAGTCGGCACTTTGGGGATAGTGTACAAAAAGTCAGGGTCCAGTTGCTCAAAGCCTCGTTAGCTTAACGAGCTCGTTAGTGGTCAAATTGTTAACTGTTCTAATAAGTACAATAACTAATACTCTGGTATTTATGCTGAAAAAAATGTGACCAGCTTTTGCATTTTCAAAAGCTGCTCACATTTTTAGCTCACCGTCACGTAGTGACGAGGTGAGCTTTTGGGATCACTTTTTGTCCGTCGTCCGTCGCCCGTGCGTGCGTACATCCGTCCGTGCGTAAACAATTTCTTCAAACTGCATCTCCTCCTAAAACACTGATTGGATTTTGACCAAACTTCACTTGAATGATCCTTAGGTGGTCCACTTTCAAAGTTGTTAAATGGTTCCGGTCCATTGCACATCTAGGTCACAAGAGCCAAAAATAGATTTTTTTCACTGAAAACCTAAAAAAATCTTCTTCTCTGAAACCACAAGGCCAAGGTCTTTGATATTTGGTATGAAGCTTCATCTAGTGGACCCCTACCAAGATTGTTCAATTTATAGTGCTGGGGCCAAAAATGCCCCCACCCCAGGGCCCTTCGGTTTTACATGGGCTTATATAGGGAAAATCTTTAAATATCTTCTTCTCTGAAACCGTAAGGCCCAGATCTTTAATAATTGGTATGAAGCTTCATCTAGTGGACCCCTACCAAGATTGTTCAAATTATAGTGCTCGGGCCAAAAATGCCCCCGCCCTGGAGCCCTTATGTTTTACATGGGCTTATATAGTGAAAATCTTTAAAAATCTTCTTCTCTGAAACCGCATGGTCCAGGTCTTTGATATTTGGTATGAAGCTTCATCTAGTAGACCCCTACCAAGATTGTTCAAATTATAGTGCTGGGGCGAAAAATGCTTCCGCCCCGGGGCCCTTTGGTTTTTCATGGGCTTATATAGGGAAAATCTTTAAAAATCTTCTTCTCTGAAACCACAAGGCCCAGGTGTTTGATATTTGGTATGAAGCTTCATCTAGTGGACCACTACCAAGATTGTGCAAATTATAGTGTTTGGGCCAAAAATGCCCCCGCCCCGGGTCTCTATGGTTAAACATAGGTTAATATAGGGAAAATCTTTAAAAGTCTTCTTCTCTGAAACCGTAAGGCCCAGGTCTTTGATATTTGGTATGAAGCTTCATCTAGTGGACTCCTACCTAGATTGTTCAAATTATAGTGCTAGGGCCCAAAATGCCCCGGCCACGGGGCCCTTTGGTTTTACATGGGCTTATATAGGGAAAATCTTTAAAAAATCTTCTACTCTGCAACCGCAAGGCCCAGGTCTTTGATATTTGGTATGAAGCTTCATATAGTCGACCCAAACCAAGCTTGTTCAAATTATAGTGCTGGGGCCAAAAATGCCCCCGCTACTGGGCCCTTTGGATTTACATGGGCTTTTATAGGGAAACTCTTTAAAAATCTTCTTCTCTGAAACCGCAAAGCCCAGGTCTTTGATATTTTGTATGAAACTTTATCTTGTGGACCTCTACCAAGATTGTTCAAATTATAGCCCTGGGACCAAAAATGCCCCCGCTCCAGGGCCCTTTGGTTTGACATAGACTTATATATGGAAAATCTTGAAAAATCTTCTTCTCTGAAACCACAAGGCCTAGGTCTTTGAGATTTGGTATGAAGCTTCATCTGGTGGACCTCTACCAAGAATATTCAAATTATAGCCCTGAGGCCAAAAATACCCCCGCCTCGGGGCCCTTTGGTTTTACATAGACTTATATAGGGAAAATCTTTAAAAATCTTCTTCTCTGAAACCACAAGGCCTGGGTCTTTGAAATTTCGTTTGAAGCTTCATCTAGTGGACCTCTACCAAGATTGTTCAAATTATAGCCCTGAGACCAAAAAATGCACCCGCCTTGGGGCCCTTTGGTTTTACATAGACTTATATAGGGAAAATCTTTGAAAATCTTTTTCTCTGAAACCACAAGGCCTATGTCTTTGATATTGGTGTCAAATTTCATCTTGTGGACCTCTATCAAGATTGTTCAAATTATAGCCCTTGGGTAAAAAATGCCCCCGCCCCGAGACCCTTTGGTTTTACATAGACTTATATAGGGAAATATTTAAAAATCTTCTTCTCTGAAACTGCAAGGCCCATGTCTTTGATATTTGGTATGGAGCTTCATCTCGTGGACCTCTACCAAGATTGTTCAAATTATAGCCCTCGGGCCACAAATGCCCCCGCTCCAGGGCCCTTTGGTTTTACATAGACTTATATAGAGATAATCTTTGAAAATCTTCTTCTCTGAAACAGCAAGGCCCAGGTCTTTGATATTTGGTTTGAAGCTTCATCTAGTGGACCTTTATCAAGATTGTTAAATTATAGCCCTGAGGCCAAAAATGCCCCCGCCCCAGGGCCATTTGGTTTTACATAGGCTTATGTAGGGAATATCTTTAAAAAGCCTTCTTCTCTGAAACCGCAAGGCCCAGGTCTTTGATATTTGGTGTGAAGCTTCATCTAGTGGACCTTTACCAAGATTGTTCAAATTATAGCCTTTGTTGATATTTGGTATGAAGCTTCACCTTTTTAGACCTCCCGCAACATGATGCACATTATAGCCCTGGGGTCAATAATGGCCCTCCCCGGGGCCCACTTGTTGCTCTATGGATCAGTTGAGCGATCCAGGGCCATCATGGCCCTCTTGTTCTGCAAAATATATTTGTATATTTGCCGTATTCATCGTTAGTTTTGAACAACTGGCCCCTAGCTATTATGCTTCACCCTTAGAAAACTACGACGCAGTTACGTTATTCATTGTGTGGTGTCGCTGACTCATTTATTAACCGTTACTCGAATGAACAGTTTCAATCTGATTAGCGCCCAAATTATGACAGACTCATCAAAATGTATATAACATTTAAAATCGGCGTATTTGTTTGTTTTTTTTTTTGTCCGTTTGATTTGAGGTTTAACGTCCCCGTCAACACTGTATAGGTCATTTTGGAGACGTTGCTTCCAATTTTGTGGGACTTTTACCCAACATTGGGATGAAATGACATCTCAAGCCCTGTCGCCCAATGAAACGAATAGGGTTTACAAACTTGCAGTATGTTTCCTCTGGCTTTCTATGCCGGATCATTACAGGGTCACTGATGAGGCTTTATTAGCCGAAACTACGTAGTATGACCGATCTTCTTTCTTATGAATGTTTTCATTGCTCTTAAAGGAACTCATTTTTGATTTTTATTTGCCTTCACTGCAGCTGGTGTTGTGCCGTGTGGCGGCCGTAAAACGTCTCCCCGTACATCAACCATAGTGCAGTTTATATTTTTAATTTTGGTCCTTTGAGATCAGCGTGAATATTCTGAGCAATCAGAAATCGATTATTGGTTTAGACTCGTACTCTAGACAGTTTTTAGCTCACCGTCCCGTAGTGACGAGGTGAGCTTTTGGGATCACTTTTTGTCCGTCGTGCGTCCGTGCGTGGGTCCGTGCGTAAACAATTTCTTCAAACGACATCTCCTCCTAAACTACTGAGCGGATTTTGACCAAACTTCACAGGAATGATCCTTAGGTGGCCCCCTTTTAAAGTTGTTCAAATGGTTCCGGTCCGTTGCACATATAGGTCACAGGAGCCAAAAATAGATTTTTTTCACCGAAAACTTAAAAAATCTTCTTCTCTGAAACTGCAAGGCCCAGGTCTTTGATATTTGGTATGAAGCTTCATCCAGTGGACCCCTACCAAGATTGTTCAAATTATAGTGGTGGGGCCAAAAATGCCCCCGCCCCGGGTCCCTTTGGTTTTACATGGGCTTATATAGGGAAAATCTTTAAAAATCTTCTTCTCTGAAACCACAAGGCCCAGGGTTTTGATATTTGGTATGAATCTTCATCTGGTGGACCCCTACCAAGAGTGTTCAAATTATAGTGCTGGGGCCAAAGATGCCCCCGCCCCGGGGCCCTTTGGTTTTACATAGGCTTATATAGGGAAAATCTTTAAAAATCTTCTTCTCTGAAACCGCAAGGCCCAGGTCTTTGATATTTGGTATGAAGCTTCATCTAGTGGACCCCTACCAAGATTGGTCAAATTATTGTGCTGGGGCCAAAAATGCCCCTGTCCCGGGGCCCTTTGGTTTTTCATGGGCTTATATAGGGAAAATCTTTAAAAATCTTCTTCTCTGAAACTGCAAGGCCCAGGTCTTTGATATTTGGTATGAATCTTCATCTTATGGACCCCTACCAAGATTGTTCAAATTATAGTGCTGGGGCCAAAAATGCCCCCGCCCCGGGGTCCTTTGGTTTTACATAGGCTTATATAGGGAAAATCTTTAAAAATCTTCTTCTCTGAAACCGCAATGCCCAGGTCTTTGATATTTGGTATGAAGCTTCGCTTAGTGAACCCCTACCAAGATTGTTCAAATTATAGTGCTGGGGCCAAAAATGCCCCCGCCCCAGGGCCCTTTGGTTTTACATAGGCTTATATTGGGAAAATCTTAAAAAAAAATCTTCTTCTCTGAAACTGCAGGGCCCAGGTCTTTGCTATTTGGTATGAAGCTTCATCTAGTGGACCCCTACCAAGACTGTTCAAATTATAGTGCTGGGGCCAAAAATGCCCCCGCCCCGGGGCCCTTTGGTTTTACATAGGCTTATATAGGGAAAATCTTTAAAAATCTTTTTTTTCTGAAACTGCAAGGCCCAGATCTTTGATATTTGGTATGAATCTTCATCTTCTGGACCTCTATCAAGATTTTTCAAATTATAGCCCTTGGGCCAAAAATGCCCCCGCTCCTGGACCCTTTGGTTTTTCATAGACTTATATAGGGGAAATCTTGAAAAATCTTCTTCTCTGAAACCACAAGGCCTAGGTCTTTGGCATTTGGTATGAAGCTTCAGCTAGTGGACCTCTACCAAGATTGTACAAATTATAGCCCTGTGGCCACAAATTCCCCCGCCCCAGGGCCCTTTGGTTTTACATAGACTTATAATAGAGATAATCTTTGAAAATCTTCTTCTCTGAAACAACAAGGCCCAGGTCTTTGATATTTGGTGTGAAGCTTCATCTAGTGGACCTCTATCAATATTGTTTAAATTATAGCCCTGAGGCCAAAAATGCCCCTGCCCCGGGGCCATTTGGTTTTACATAGGCTTATGTAAGGAATATCTTTAAAAAAATCTTCTTCTCTGAAACTGCAAGGCCCAGGTCTTTGATATTTGTTGTGTAGCTTCATCTAGTGGACCTTTGCCTTGATTGTTCAAATTATAGCCTTTGTTGATATTTGATATGAAGCTTCACCTTTTTATATCTCCCTCAACATTATGCACATTATGGCCCTGGGGTCAATAATGGCCCTCCCTGGGGCCCACTTGTTACTCTGTGGATCAGGTGAGCGATCCAGGGCCTTCATGGTCCTCTTGTGTTTTATATTATGATCACTTTTGTCTGTCATCCGTGCGTAAACAATTTCTTTAAACGACATCTCCTCCTGAACAACTGATCGGATTTTAATCAAACTTCACAGGAATGATTTTTAGGTGGTCCCCTTTCAAAGTTGCTCGAGTGGTTCCGGTCTATTGCACATAAAGGTCACAGGAGCCAAAAATAGATTTTTTCACCAAAAACTTAAAAAATCTTCTTCTCTGAAACTGCAAGGCCCAGGTCTTTGATATTTGGTATGAAGCTTCATCTAGTGGACCCCTACCAAGATTGTTCAAATTATAGTGCTCGGGCCAAAAATGCCCCCGCCCCAGGGCTCTTTGGTTTTACATGGACTTATGTAGGGAAAATCTTGGAAAATCTTCTTCTCTGAAACCACAAGGCTTGGTATATGATATTTGGTATGAAGCTTCAGCTAGTGGACCTTTACCAAGATCGTTCAAATGGTCACAGGAGCCAAAAATAGATTTTTTCACCAAAATCTGTAAAAATCTTCTTCTCTGAAACGCAAGGCCCAGGTCTTTGATATTTGATATGAAGCTTCATCTAGTGGACCCCTACCAAGATTGTTCAAATTATACTGCTGGGGCTAAAAATGCCCCCTTTCTGGGGACCTTTGGTTTTACATTGTCTTATATAGGGAAAATCCTTAAAAACTTCTTCTCTGAAACTGCAAGGCCCAGGTCTTTGCTATTTGGTATGAAGCTTCATCTAGTGGACCCCTACCAAGATTGTTCAAATTAAAGTGCTGGGGCCAAAAATGCCCCCACCCCGGGGCCCTTCGGTTTAACATAGGCTTATGTAGGGAAAATCTTTAAAAATCTTCTTCTCTGAAACCACAAGGCCCAGGACTTTGATATTTGGTATGAAGCTTCAGCTAGTGGACCTCTACCAAGATCGTTCAAATTATAGCCCTGAGGCCAAAAATGCCCCCGCCTCGGGGGCCCTTTGGTCTTACATAGACTTATATAGGAAAAATCTTTAAAAAATTTTCTTATGTGAAACCTCTAGGCCTAGGTCTTTGATATTTGGTGTGAACTTCATCTAGTGGACCTCTATCAAGATTGTTCAAATTTTAGCCCTGGGGCCAAAAATGCCCCCGCCCCAAGACCCTTTGGTTTTACATAGACTTATATTGGGAAATCTTTAAAAATCTTCTCTGAAACTGAAAGGCCCATGTCTTTGATATTTGGTATGGAGCTTCATCTAGTTGTCAATTATAGCCTACATTATGCACATTATAACCTTAGGACCAATAATGGCCCTCCCGGGGGCCCACTTGTTACTCTATGGATCAGGTGAGCAATCCAGGGCCATCATGGCCCTCTTGTGTTTTATATTAGGATCACTTTTTGTCTGTCATTCGTGCGTAAACAATTTCTTCAAACGACATCTTCACCTAAACCACTGCTCAGATTTTGACCAAACTTCACACGAATGTTCCTTAGGTGGTCCTCTTTCAAAGTTGTTCAAATGGTTCCGGTCCATTGCACATATAGGTCACAGGAGCCAAAAATAGATTTTTTTCATCAAAAACTTAAAAAATCTTCTTCTCTGAAACCGCTAAGCCAAGGTCTTTGATATTTGGTATGAAGCTTCATCTAGTGGACCCCTACCAAGATTGTTCAAATTATAGTGCTGGGGCCAAAAATGCCCCCGCCCCCGGGCCCTTTGGTTTTACATGGGCTTATGTAAGGAAAATCTTTAAAAATCTTCTTCTCGGAAACCACAAGGCCCAGGTCTGTGATATTTGGTATGAAGCTTCATCTAGTGGAACCCTACCAAGATTGTTTAACTTAAAGTGCTGGGACCAAAAAATGCCCCCGCGCCTGGGCCCTTTGGTTTTACATGGGCTTATATAGGGAAAATCTTTAAAAATCTTTTTCTCTGAAACTACAAGGCCCAGTTCTTTGATATTTGGTATGAAGCTTCATCTAGAGGACCCCTACCAAGATTGTTCAAATTATAGTGCTCGGGCTAAAAATGCCCCCGCCCCGGGGGCCTTTGGTTTTACATGGGCTTATATACTGAAAATCTTTAAAAACCTTCTTCTCTGAAACCACGAGGCCCAGGTCTTTGATATTTGGTATGAAGCTTCATCTAGTGGATTCCTACCAAGATTGTTCAAATTATAGTGCTGGGGCCACAAATGTCCCCACCCCGGGGCCCTTTGGTTTTACATGGGCTTATATTGGGAAAATCTTTAAAAATCTTCTTCTCTGAAACCTTAAGGCCCAGGTCTTTTCTATTTGGTATGAAGCTTCATCTAGTGAACCCCTACCAAGATTGTTCAAATTATAGTGCTCGGGCCAAAAATGCCCCCGCCCCAGGGGCCTTTGGTTTTACATGGGCTTATAAACTGAAAATCTTGAAAAAATCTTCTTCTCTGAAACCGCGACCCCAGGTCTTTGATATTTGGTATGAAGCTTCATCTAGTGGACCCCTACCAAGATTGTTCAAATTATAGTGCTGGGGCCACAAATGCCCCCACCCAGGGGCCCTTTGGTTTTACATGGGCTTATATAGGGAAAATCTTTAAGAATCTTCTTCTCTGAAACCGCAAGGCCCAGGTCTTTTCTATTTGGTATGAAGCTTCATCTAGTGGACCCCTACCAAGATTGTTCAAATTATAGTGCTGGGGCCAAAAATGCCCCCGCCCCAGGGCCCTTTGGTTTTACATGGGCTTATATAGGGAAAATCTTTAAGAATCTTCTTCTCTGAAACCGCAAGGCCCAGGTCTTTTCTATTTGGTATGAAACTTCATCTAGTGGACCCCTACCAAGATTGTTCAAATTATAGTGCTAGGGCCAAAAATGCCCCCCCCGGCCCTTTGGTTTTACATGGGCTTATATAGGGAAAATCTTCTTCTCTGAAACCGCAAGGCCCAGGTCTTTGATATTTGATATTGATATGAAGCTTCATCTTGTAAACCTCTACCAAGATTGTTCAAATAATAGCGCTGTTGCCAAAACTGCCCCCACTCCGGGGCCCTTTGATTTTACATAGACTTATATCGGGAAAATCTTGAAAAATCTTCTTCTGAAACCACAAGGCCTAGGTCTTCGATATTTGGTATGAAGCTTCATTTTGTGGACCTCTACCAAGATTGTTCACATTATAGCCCTGAAACCAAAAATGCCCCCGTCTCGGGGCCCTTTTGTTTTACATAGATTTATATAGGGAAAATCTTGAAAAATCTTCATCTGTGAAACCACAAGGCCTAGGTCTTTGATATTTGGTGTGAAATTTCATCTAGTGGACCTCTATCAAGATTGTCCAAATTATAGCCCAGGGGCCAAAAATGCCCCTGCCCCGAGACCTTTAGGTTTTACAAAGTCTTATATAGGGAAATCTTTAAACATCTTCTCCGAAACTGAAAGGTCCATGTCTTTGATATTTGGTATGGAGCTTCATTAAGTGGACCTCTATCAAGATTGTTCACATTATAGCCGCAGGCCACGAATGTCCTCGCCCCAGGGCCCTTTGGTTTTACATAGACTTAAGATAGAAATACTCTTTGAAAATCTTCTTCTCTGAAACAGCAAGGCCCAGGTCTTTGATATTTGGTGTGAAGCTTCATCTAGTGGACCTCTATCAAGATTGTTTAAATTATAGCCCTGAGGCCAAAAATGCCCCCGCCCCGGGGTCATTCTGTTTTACATAGGCTTATGTAGTAAATATCTTTAAAACATCTTCTTCTCTGAAACCACAAGGCCCAGGTCTTCGATATTTGGTGTGTAGCTCCATCTAGTGGACCTTTGCCAAGATTGTTCAAAATTGTAGCCTTGTTGATATGGGGTATGAAGCTTCACCTTTTTATACCTCCCATAACATTATGCACATTATAGCCTGGGGTCAGTAATGGCCCTTCCTGGGGCCCACTTGTTAGTCTATGGATTAGGTGAGCGATCCAGGGCCATCATGGCCCTCTTGTTTAATTATTTGGACCCCATTTTGATTTATATCAGTCTTTGAATCGACTGCCTATTCGAAATTCGTAAACTTGCAGTATGTTTTCTCTGGCTTTCTATGCCGGATCATTGAAGGTCACTGATGAGGCTTTATTAGCCGAAACTACGTAGTATGACCTATCTTCTTTCTTATGAATGTTTTCATTGCTCTTAAAGTCACTCATTTTTTATTTTTATTTGCCTTCACTGCAGCTGGTGTTGTGCCGTGTGGCGGCCGTAAAACGTCTCCCCGTACATCAACCATAGTGCAGTTTATATTTTACTTTTGGTCCTTTGAGATCAGCATGAATATTCTGAGAAATCAGAAATCGATTATTGGTTTAGACTCATACTCTAGACAGTTTTTTAATTACTTGGACCCAATTTTGATTTATATCAGTCTTTGAATCGACTGCCTATTCGAAATTCGCAAACTTGCAGTATGTTTCCTCTGGCTTTCTATGCCGGATCATTACAGGGTCACTGATGAGTCTTTATTAGCCGAAACTACGTAGTATGACCCATCTTCTTTCTGATGAATGTTTTCATTGCTCTTAAAGGAACTCATTTTTGATTTTTATTTACAAGCACGGATAGACCGACTCGCAACTTGTCTGAAAGGAGAAGGTCCAGGTCTTTGATGTTTGGTATGAATCTTTATGTAGTGGACCTTTACCATGGTGTTCCAATTATAGCCCTGGTGCCAAAAATGGCCTTGCCTCGGGGCCCGCTGCTGTTGCATAGGCTTATAAAGGGAAAAACCTTTCAATTCTGAATTCAAAAGGCCCAGGTCTTTGATAATTGATATGAAGCTTCATCTAGTGGACCTCTAGCAAGATTGTCCAAAAAATAGCCCCGCAGCGGGGCCCTTGGTTTTACATAGGTTTATATAGAGAAAACCTTTAAAAACCTTCTTGTCATAAACCAGAAGGCACATGTCTTTGATATTTGTTATGATGCTTCAACTAGTGGACCTCTACCAAGATTGGTCAAATTATAGCCCTGGTGCCTGAAATTGCCCCGCCGCGGGGCCCATTGGTTTCAAGGAGACTGTGAATGTATGGATTTTTGTCAAACTTGGTACAATACACTATTGCAACCTACCAAAGATTTGAATAGATTTGAGTGACCGTGACCTTATTTCCAAGGACATGTGTCCCCCTAAAACTCTGACTTTTGGCTTGCCTGCGCTCTATCGTGTGTTTGCACCTATATTTTGGTGACCTTAACCTAGTTATTAAAGTCATATGGCTGCTTAAGTTATATTTAAGGTGGGATACATTGTTTTAATCTGAAACTTTTCTAGTTTCCATTTTTTTCACTCAAAACATAGACTGTGGGTACTCCTGACTCAGCGAGTGGTTTCTGACAAGCACCCACAATGATCACTGTTTGAAGCAGAAATAAGAAAAATATCTAAATTTTCATTTCAAAAAATGCATTTTTTTTACGATCATGAATGAAAGCATATGTTTTATTTGATTTGAGGTTTAACGTCCCCATCAACACTGTTTAGGTCATTTTTGAGATGTTGCTTCCAGTTTTGTGGGACTTTAACCTGACACTGAGATGAAATGACATTTCAAGCCCTTTCGCCCAACGAAACGAAAAGGGTTTATAAGCATGGACAGTCTGACTTGCACCGCTTTGCCTGGGCAGGCTTAGATCCTCTAAGTGGTTTACCAGTACTCGTGTGCAGTCGCTTTCAGTTCTGCGTGGAAGCATCATGCAGCCCATTGGTTTCTTCAAGCCCCAATGGGTGAGGGCCATCATGAATGAAAGCATTACATTTCCAGGAATACGTTTGAAAAAAATTTACTAATGACCCTTTCAAGGCATTTGCATTTTGAAATATTTCATCAGCTACTGCTGCTGAAAATTATCCCCTAATAATCACCAAGTACACACCATATCTGGAGTTACATTTTCTCCTGATGTGGCTCATTAGATTTTTCATTCTCACAGGGAAGATGATGAAGAGGATGATAATGCTGATGACGAACTGAATAAAGATAAAGAACAGACTAGAGTAATTTACTCAAGGGTCATAGCTGGTGAAGACGATGAAGAGGGTGATGATAACGAACTGGATGAAGAAGAGAAAGAACAGACTAGTGTAATTTACTCAATGGTCAAAGCTTGTGAAGACGATGAAGAGGGTGATGCTGACGAACTGGATGAAGAAGAGAAAGAACAGACTAGTGTAATTCACTCAAGGGTCATAGCTGGTGAAGATGATGAAGAGGGTGATGATGACGAACTGGATGAAGAAGAGAAAGAACAGACTAGTGTAATTCACTCAAGGGTCATAGCTGGTGAAGACGATGAAGAGGGTGATGATGACGAACTGGATGAAGAAGATAAAGAACAGACTAGAGTAATTTACTCAAGCGTCATAGCTGGTGGAGACAATGAAGAAGAACCTATTGAAGAGGTTTGCAGTACAGTCAAACTTCAATAACTCGAATTCCTTGGGACCATGAAAATCTGTTCGAAATAGGTTGAGGTCGACCTACTGAGGGGTAATCATGGCGCAAAATCAAAGTTTGGATCACTTCAATGTATCTTTTCTTTTATGAAGTAAATGTATGTTTTGTGTACTCATTAGAATCGCCTCATTGAGGCGATTCTAATGAGTGCACACAACATACATTGTACTCATTAGAATCGCCTCATTGAGGCGATTCTAATGAGTGCACTCAACATACATTTTCAATAAGGAGATTCTAATGAGTACACACAACATACATTTTCAATGAGGCGATTCTAATGAGTACACACAACATACATTTTCAATGAGGCGATTCTAATGAGTACACACAACATACATTTTCAATGAGGCGATTCTAATGAGTACACACAACATACGTTTTCAATGAGGCGATTCTAATGAGTAAACACAACATACATTTTCAATGAGGCGATTCTAATGAGTACACACAACATACCTTTTCAATGAGGCTATTCTAATGAGTCACACAACATACATTTTCAATGAGGTGATTCTAATGAGTACACACATCATACATTTTCAATGAGGCGATTCTAATGAGTACACACAACATACATTTTCAATGAGGCGATTCTAATGAGTACACACAACATACATTTTCAATGAGGCGATTCTAATGAGTACACACAACATACATTTTCAATGAGGCGATTCTAATGAGTACACACAACATACATTTTCAATGAGGCGATTGTAATGAGTACACACAACATACATTTTCAATGAGGCGATTCTAATGAGTACACACAACATACATTTTCAATGAGGCGATTCTAATGAGTACACACAACATACATATTCAATAAGGCGATTCTAATGAGTACACACAACATACATTTTCAATGAGGCGATTCTATTGAGTACACACAACATACATTTTCAATGAGGCGATTCTAATGAGTACACACAACATACATTTGCAATGAGGTGATTCTAATGAGTACACACAACATACATTTTCAATGAGGCGATTCTAATGAGTGCACGCAACATACATTTTCAATGAGGCGATTTTAATGAGTACACACAACATACATTTTCAATGAGGTGATTCTAATGAGTGCACACAGCATACATTTTCAATGAGGCGATTCTAATGAGTACACACAACATACATTTTCAGCATAAAATCAGAAAAAAATCCATAGAATCTGATTATTCTTATATTATAATATATTAATATCTGGAACTATGAGATAAATTCTCTAGAAACCCAAGAACAAGTTCGAATTAGCCATGGTAAACGAGCGTTCCGTATTCGAGTTATCGAAGTTTAACTTTATGTTGATTGTGACATGGTCATTAGATGTGCATCTGAATTGTTTTCATGTTGTGGGTTAGATCCCAGTAGCAGCATCCAGTACCATAAAATGTAATTTTCATCTATCACTCTGTCCTACGGAACCCGGGAAGGGACATGCATTTTTTTTTATATGTTGTGCAAACAAAATATTAAGTTGTGGGAACAAGATATTATCTTGTGCGGACAACTTAATATATCTTGTAGGGACAACATAATATCTTGTACGCACAAGATATATCTTTTGCACAACTTAATATCTTGTGCTGACAACATATCTTATGCATCTGATTAAATTGTACTAACAATATAAGATGTTGTGCGAACAAGATATTATTAAGTTGTGCAAACAAGATATTATATTGTGTCCACAACACAAGATAATATCTTGTGTGCACAAGATATTATGTTGTCCGCACAAGATATTAAGTTGTGCGAACAAGATAACATATTGTGCGCACAAGATATTGTGTTGTCTGCATAATATCTATGTTGTGCAAACAAGAATATATGGTGTGCAAACAAGATATGTTGTGTGAACAAGATAAAACAAGAGTGCACAAGATAATATCTTGTACAAACAAGACATTATCTTTTGCTCACAAGATATTATATTGTGCAAACAAGATAATAAACCAGTGCTTCAGCTGAAGTGCACGACCCGCCGGATGCTTTTAGCTTTATGAGTGTTACCATATATGGGTATGGCGGCCATTTTGGTCATGTGACCTGGACATAAAACGGTTCCCCCAATAAATGCGCCTTATCGTAAGGAGCAAAAATATATCTTATACTTTAGTACTGTATTCTGAATCGTTTGCAGGATAAAATCCAACACAAAAGCATATGTGTCAAAGTTTGACCTAGGCACAAAGAAGGTCAAGGTCAACCCAGGGTCACCATTTTAGCAATTTATGATGGGCCTACGTTCCAGATGCTATTTATCAAGTTTCGTGGAAATCTGCACAGTGGTTCTGGAGAAGACTATTTTTGAAGGGTTTTTACCAAATATTGCTTGGCGGCCATTTTGGTCATGTGACCTGGACCCCATGAGGAAATTTTGGTTTCCCCCATCCCGTAGAGGCTCCATATGAAATTTGACTTTAATCGGCCCAACGATTTCCGAGAAGAAGCAGTTCGAAAATTTTCACATTATTCGCCTCGGCGAGGCTGTTATAAATGGAATGTAATATTTCTCAAGTTCATTGATAAGATCTCATTGATATTTATCAGTATGCCAAAAATTGTTTAAATATTCCAAGCGGTTAAGTCACTATCACCAATTTTCACAAACGGGTTACGGACGGACAGATAGACAGACCATATATGGCTTGGCAGCCATTTTGGTCATGTGTCCTGGACCCCATGAGCAATTTTTGGTTTCCCCCATCCCATAGAGGCTCCATATGAAATTTGATTTCAATCGGCCCAACGGTTTCCGAGGAGAAGCAGTTCGAAAATTTTCACATTTTTCGCCTCGGCGAGGCTATACTAAATGGAATGTAATATTTCGCAAGTTCATTGGTTAGATCTCATTGATATCTATCAGTATGCCAAAAATTGTTTAAATATTCCAAGCGGTTAAGTCACTATCACCAATTTTCACAAACAGGTTACGGACGGACAGACAGACAAACCATATATGGCTTGGCGGCCATTTTGCTCATGTGACCTTGACCCCATGAGCAAATGTTGGTTTCCCCCATCCCATAGAGGCTCCATATGAAATTTGACTTCAATCGGCCCAACGGTTTCCGAGGAGAAGCAGTTCAAAAATGTTCGAAAATTTTCACATTTTTCGCCTCGGCGAGGCTGTACTAAATGGAATGTAATATTTCGTAAGTTCATTGGTTAGATCTCATTGATATCTATCAGTATGCCAAAAATTGTTTAAATATTCCAAGCGGTTAAGTCACTATCACCAGTTTTCACAAACGGGTTACGGACGGACCCAAAGAAGGTTAAGGTCAACCCAGGGTCACCATTTTAGCAATTTATGATAGGCCTACATCCCAGATGCTATTTATCAAGTTTCGTGGAAATCTGCCCAGTGGTTCTGGAGAAGACTATTTTTGAAGGGTTTTTACCATATATGGCTTGGCGGCCATTTTGGTCATGTGACCTGGACCCCATGAGCAAATTTTGGTTTCCCTATCCCATAGAGGCTCCATATGAAATGTGACTTCAATCGGCCCAACGGTTTCCGAGGAGAAGCAGTTCGAAAATTTTCACATTTTTCGCCTCGGCGAGGCTATACTAAATGGAATGTAATATTTCGCAAGTTCATTGGTTAGATCTCATTGATATCTATCAGTATGCCAAAAATTGTTTAAATATTCCAAGCGGTTAAGTCACTATCACCAATTTTCACTTACGGGTTACGGACGGACAGACAGACAAACCATATATGGCTTGGCGGCCATTTTGGTCATGTGACCTTGACCCCATGAGCAAATGTTGGTTTCCCCCATCCCATAGAGGCTCCATATGAAATTTGACTTCAATCGGCCCAACGGTTTCCGAGGAGAAGCAGTTCAAAAATGTTCGAAAATTTTCACATTTTTCGCCTCGGCGAGGCTATCCTAAATGGAATGTAATATTTCGTAAGTTCATTGGTTAGGTCTCATTGATATCTATCAGTATGCCAAAAATTGTTTAAATATTCCAAGCGGTTAAGTCACTATCACCAATTTTCACAAACGGGTTACGGACGGACAGACAGAATGACAGACTGACAGACTGACAGAATGACAGAATGACACGGTGATTTTAGTGCACTCTTAGAAAAAACCGACTTTAGTCGGTTGCTTTTTCTGCGGGTCGTGCAATTGTGCTCACCAGATAATATTTTGTCCGCGCAAGATCTTTGTTGTGCAAACGAGATAATATGTTGTGTTGTTGTGCAAACGAGATAGTATGTTGTGCAAACAAGTTGTGCGCACCCGATAATATGTTGTCCGCGCAAGATCTATGCTGTGCAAACAGGATAATATGTTGTGCGAACAAGATAATATGTTGTGCGAACAAGATAATACCTTGAGTGCACAAGAGCACACACTATAATATCTTGTGTGCACAAGATATTATCTGGTGCAAATAATATCTTGTGCAAACAAGATAATAAGTTGTGCACACCAGATAATATGTTGTCCGCGCAAGATCTTTGTTATGCAAACAAGATAATAACTTTTGCGCACAAGATATTAAGTTGTGCGATCAAGATATT
The DNA here is from genome assembly GCA_963580285.1 of Lucinisca nassula. NCBI lineage: Eukaryota > Metazoa > Mollusca > Bivalvia > Lucinida > Lucinidae > Lucinisca > Lucinisca nassula. The sequence goes on along the minus strand of OY757013.1, from coordinate 110,465,886 downwards.
ATGTTTTTCGCATGCCCACAAGATATTAACTTGTTCGCACAACATATTAAAATCAAAGCGCCAAAGGCACTGAAATGACAGATTCTATGAGAAAATAAAAAAAAACTGTGAAAACTTACAGACAACCTTTCTAAAAAGCCCTTAAACTTTAGAAAGGTAGTTCTGAAAATTCCATTGTATGATATGTTTGCAGATGTCTATACACCGGTGGTATCATGAAATGCCATTCGGTGTTTCAAATTTTGGAAAGACACTATTTACGTTTTCAAAACCAAACATTAAAATTCAAGTTTTAACAATGCTTCTGTCAATTACTAACATTTTTGTCTGGTCACAAAGAGATCGGAGGAGAAAGGCTGGTCAGTCCAGTACAAAAATTCCATTGGCTTGAAGACATTTTTGAGTAAGAACAGCACTATAAACCCGCGCGTAATCCTGCTGGATTAGATATCCCGGATTCTGAGCGTAAACAAATAAATGGAACCACGTGAGGACGACGCACTTGATTGATGTAACGTCTCGCTGTTCAGTTAACGTCTCAGCCATGATCTTGACTGTTCTTAATGTCCCTAGCTACATGCAATAGCTCGAAAAACCATTTCGCTTAAATTCCATCCGATATGTCATTCTTTTTTACGAACGCCTCGCCTCGGCATACCTTTCACCTATATGTCGAAACATCCAGAAACGACAATCGGCGTGATTCACGCTGAAGTGCGATGTGTCACTGAAACGCATATCACGCGAGTCGCTTGGACGCCTATATACATGTACGTATTTCATGCACCAGCGTAAGTGTTCCGAACTGTGTCGACGTCTTAATTTTGGTCACGACAGGGACGTCTAGCTCTCAAAAGTGCATCGCACAAGGGCGACGAACAGTGTCAGTTCTTATTAGTCGGTAGTTGTGTGTGTGTGTGTGTGTGTGTGTGTGTGTGTGTGTGTGTGTGTGTGTGTGTGAATTCGGGTTTCACGTCGCTTTCAACAATATTTCAGTCATATCACGACGCTGTCTGGTTGCGATAGGGAGCTCAATGCTCAGTTTTATAGTGCTGCCTCACTGAAGTATCATGTCCCAGACACATTACATGATACAACACCCAGTCACATTATCCTGACACTGAGTCGACCAGTCCTAGCTCTTCCCCGTAAATCTGAGTGCCAAGCTAGGAGCAGCTAGTACCATTTTTAACGACTTTGTTATGTCGCGGCTCGGGATCGAACCTGTGACCTCCGTTCCCCGGAGCGGACACTCTACCAACTGAGCCATCGGGGCCGGTAGTCTGTAGTCGAAATCCTTTGTTTATCTACAGGTACAGTGTAGCAGATGCCGGCGGAAATCTGCTTCGCATATGCGGCTGTCGGATGAATCGATCTTGACGTACTGACGTCGGTCTTCCGCTACGTCGACGTCCACTAGCGTCTCCTGTTGATAGTAAGATGTCGCTCGTACCGACAAATATATCACACACATGTGGCACCCAAAATCAGAGTCAACGCCATCCGCTTTCCGACCAACTTCTTACTGTCCATTAGAAGCCTCCGTGGTGTAGTGTTTATGCTACTCGCCTTGTAAACCAGAGATCGCAGGATCGATCCCGGACTTCTCCAGACTTTCGGATGTGTCTTTAAACCGAGATATCGTCTCCGTATGACCTTAGCTGTTTTAAGGGACGTAAAACTCAAACACTCACTCACTCTAACTGTCCAGGGTTTAATGAAAATGTTGCAATACGTTCTCACTTGATGCTTTTTGAGAACAAACTACAATTTCTTCTTTTCTAGGCACGGCCTTACATCACACATCAAAAGTTTGATCCTGAACATGTGGTTTCTGTCAGTGAAGGTGGATCACAGGAACGTTGGCCCCCGCCCATCGGGGCTTAAAGAAATAGATGGGCTGCATAATGCTTCCACGCAGAGCTGAAACCGACCCGCACACGAGTACTGGTAATCTCCTTAGAGGATCTAAGCCTGCCCAGGCAAAGTGGTGCGAGTCGGACCGTCCATGCATATAAACCCTATGGGTTTCATTGGGCGGCTAACTAATTACCTCCTAAGCCCAAGCGTCTTTACGTCATCTTAAACAAGGTATTCAAGAATTTCATAAGAAGTTTGTTTTGGCCCCTGCAGACAAGGCCGCTAACAACGTCGTCGTTGTGTGAAGGCTCCACTATGTAAACACACTTAAGCAGGAGCTTGGTGGTACTAAGGCCTATGAACTTCAGCCTTTAGCTGAAGAGAGAGCTATAGTAGATAAACATGTTTGTCTTTCAGCCACCAAGTTTGCTGTGTGTGTTAACGAAGGCCAAGACAAGTTTCCTACGCTATACTGGTTACCAAAACTTCATAAAAAACCTTACAAAGCACGGTTTATTGCAAATTCTAGCTCTTGCACTACCACTGAACTTTCTAAATTATTAACTTCCTGTCTTACTGCTATTAAAACGCATGTAATTAAATATTGTGATAAAGTCTTTGAAAGATTAGGAAGAAATCTGTTTTGGTCTATAAAAAATTCGAATGAGGTTTTAAATAAATTGAAATCTAGACATTTTCGTGCTTCTAGTCTGTCTACCTACGATTTTTCCACTCTTTACACTACACTTCCTCATAATCTTATAAAAGAAAAGCTTAATGATTTAATTGCATGGGCTTTTCACAGAGAAGATTCTCTCTATCTTGCATGTAATGTCAAAAATGCATTTTTCACTTCTGAAGAGCATAAGAATTATACACTTTGGTCATGTCAGAAAGTGTGTGATGCCCTCAACTTTCTACTTGACAATATTTATATTAGATTCGGTACTAAGTTATTTAGACAAATTGTCGGTATTCCGATGGGTACTCCTTGCGCACCTCTTGTGGCTGATCTGTTCTTGTATTGTTATGAAAGAGACTTCATTTTGTCGCTTTCCATTGATAACCAATCTGAAATTATTGAAGCTTTTAGCTCTACTTCTAGATATTTAGATGATTTATTAAATATTGATAATACCTATTTTGATGGTTTGATCAGTTAGATTTACCCCCTAGAACTTCAGTTAAATAAAGCAAATTCTTCTGATATCGAGGCCCCGTTTTTGGATTTACATCTATCTATTGTAGATGGATTTGTTTCGTGCAAAATTTATGATAAACGCGATGACTTTGATTTTGAGATTGTAAATTTTCCTTTTTTGGATGGTGATGTTCCTCGTGCGCCATCCTATGGCGTTTATATTTCGCAATTAATTCGATTTGCTAGAGTGTGTAGTCATGTAACTGACTTCAACACTCGTAATAAATTATTAACGGCTAAACTCCTTAATCAGGGTTATCGGTCCCATAAACTACGCCTTTTGAAGCCTTTTCAAAATTTTATAGACGCCATTCTGATTTAATTTCAAAATTCAATATTGGACTTAAATCTCTTCTGCAACAAGGTCTATCGGAACCCGAATTTTATGGTGACTTAGTATATAAATTCAGAAAAATATATAACCGCAATGACTTCAGCACCCAATTTCGTAAAATCATTCTTCGATATAAAAAGATTGGGTACAACCTGGATATTATACGACAGACTGCATGAATGATAGTTAACCCAATCACGGTTGGCAACTTCGCTTCCCTCTTTAATTGCACGCCGGTGGGTCAGGCCTCAGATTCTATGACGGCTCCAACGTAAAGGCTTATTGAGAATTAAAGAGATAATGTTGGTTGGTGCCTGATGCTCTGTCTCTGGTCGGGCTCATCGGAGTCTAACTGTTGGTTTTCTTTTGCTCCAGCATTTCAGTGGTTTCTTGCTGTCGACTCCTCACCGTTGTCTCACCTCTGTTTTTCTTTGATTTTTGTGTTCACGGAGATGTTGCACTGATGAGTTAGGAGGCCTTCATGCGGACTGAACAAAATATTTGTCTAAATCGCGACGGAAGTAAGGGCGAGGATTGTGGCCACGTAAAATCGATTTAAGCCCCCCAGTGGAAATCTTCCACTGACCATTCCAAGGCGTCTCTTCTTTGGCGATTTATTTATGTTGTTGTTTGTTACTTACTGTGTGTATCACTTGTGTCTTTTAATTTTGGATGGCCATATGGCCATTTTGTGGGAAAGTAACTGTCCTTATGGCCTTCCTTTGTACAGGTTTCCATTATGGTCTGGTCGCTTAATGTTTGTATTTCTTTCCCTTTGGTGTCTTTTATGGGTGGAGTAAGTTAATTGTATCAATTCCTGAACTTTGTTTTACTTCTACTTTGGAATGTCATTTCATCTCAGTGTCGGGTAAAAGTTCACAAAATTGGAAGCAACGTCTCCAAAATGACCTATACAGTCTTGACGGGGACGTTAAACCTCAAATCAAACAAAATAAAACACAGGATCGTGGCCGGACTGGTGACCATACGTCACGATTGATTGATTTAACCTTTTTAAGCTTAAGGGCATGGTGCCTAAGCGTGTTGTTATCATGCAATCGTTTGGTTTCAGAATCAAAGCACCGAAAGTGTTGTGGGGATGTAGGTTGGGGTGAAAGCCCTGGGCTGAGATAAAACTGTTTAATTTAACTCTGAAATTCCAAACAAATAGTGAAGATTTTGATCAGAAGCGCGTCCTGCAGCGTCCGAACTTGGGTCTACACTGTTTGCCAAACTCACCCTATGATTCCAGGATGATACTCTTTAGTCTTCTGAACCACTTTTTAGCTCACCAGAGCCGAAGGCTCCGGGGGAGCTTATAGGATAGGCAGTTGTCCGGCGTCGTCGTCATTGTCGTCGTCGTCGTCTTCGTCTGACGTCAACACTTTCAAACATCTTCTTCTCTGAAGCCACTGGACCGATTCAGCCCAAATTTTATCTGTAGCATCCTTGGGCTGGGGGATTGAAAGTTTGTTTTTTTTTATGAAAATTGGCCCATTAGTTTGGTTGCTATAGCAACTTAGAGCTCCCATAGACTTATAATGGGGAAAATTGAAAAATGGCATTTACTGCCAAGCCACTGCAGATATTTTGACAAAACTTTCATAGAAATATTCCTTAGCAATCTACTATCTGCCATATGATTTTAGGCCTACTGCTCATTTGTATTGGTTGCCATGGAAACCAAAATGAAAAAATAGAAAAAAAAATACTTAAAAAATCATCTCCTCAGAAACCGTATGCTCTATGAGGCTGAAAGTTTATGGAAATATTCACCATATTTGCCTTTACAGGTTTTGTGTTTTTTATGAAATTCGGCTCTTTAGTTTGGTTGCTATGGCAACTTAGATTTTCCATAGACTTATAATGGGGAAAATTGAAAAATGGCATTAACTACAAAGCCTTTGCAGATATTTTGACAAAACTTTCATAGAAATGTTCCTTTAGTAAACTTCTCTCAGCCATATGCTGTTATGTCAACCTGGGGGTCCAGTAGGTTGTGCCGGGGCCATGCCCCGCCCCCAGTACTTCATAAAATGACTTATATCTCAGAAACCTTACAGATCCCCACCCCTAAACCATATATATTCTTGTTCCTATTGATAAGACGCATTCAGTGACACCAACCTGGAGGTCCTCCGGGATGTGCCGAGGCCATGCCCCACCCCCTCCACTTCATAAAAGGCCCAATATCTCGGAAACCATTCAGATCCCCACCCCTGAACCCTATATACTCTTGTTCCTTATGATAAGACGCATTCAGTGACATCAAACTGGGGGTCCCCCGGGATGCGCCGGGGCCATGTCCCGCACCTCCATTTCATAAAAGGCCCAATATCTCGGAAACCTTACAGATCCCCACCCCTAAACCATATATATTCTTGCTCCTTATGATAAGACGCATTCATTGACCCCAAATTGGGGGTCTTCCGGGGTGCGCCGGAGCCATGCCCCACCCCTTCACTTCACAAAAGGCCATATATCTCAGAAACTGTTCAGATCCCCACCCCTAAACCATATATGTTCTTGTTCATTATGAGACACATTCAGTGACACCAACCTGGGGGTCCCCAGGGATGTGCTAGGGCCATGCCCCACCCCCTCCATTTCATAATATCACAATATCTCGGAAACCTTACAGATCCCCACCCCTAAACCATATATATTCTTGTACCTTATGATAAGACACTTTCATTGACACCAACCTGGGGGTCTCCCTGGGCCTTGCCCCACCCCTGCACTTTACAAAAGGCCTTATATCTCAGAAACTGTTCAGAGCCCCACCCCTAAACCATATATATTCATCTTCCTTATGATAAGGCACATTCATTGACACCAGCTTGTGAGTCCCCGGGGCATGCCCGGGCCTTGCTCCACCGCTTGACTTCATTAAAAGCCACATATCTCAGAAATAGTTCAGATCCCCACCCCTAAACCATATATATTCTTGTTCTTTATGATAAGACTCATTCAGTCACACCAACTTGGGGGTCTCTTTGTGCTGAGGCAATGTGCCCCGCCCTTCCACTTTATAAAAGGCCATATATTTCAGAAACCATTAAATCCCCACCCCATATTCATATATGTTCTTGTTCCTTATTATTAGCACACCTACTGTAGGTGTGTCCGCAGGGGCCAGTCCTCTCCTTTCCACTTCATGAAAGGATATCTTGGAAACCGTTCAGATTCCCACCCCTAAACCATATATATACTTGGTCCTTATGATGAGACACATTTAGGGATAACAATCTTGGGCTTTCCTGGGAACGACAGGGCATGCTCCAACCCCTCCACTTATATCTCCAGCCATGCAGATCCCCACTGCTAAACCATATATATTCTTGTTCTTTGTGATAAGACACATTTAGTGATACCAACCAGGGCTCCATTGGGTCCATGCCCCACCCCCTCTACTTCATAAAAGGCTTAATGTTTCATATACTGAGTCCACATGGATGCCCATTTGGATATGGGGGTTCATTTGGCAGATTAAAATGATATCATGTTAAAATACATGGCTGCAATTTGGCAGTGCCCACCTGAGCTCTGGTGAGCATAGTGGCCCATGGGCCTCTTGTTTATTAGTAACTTCGGGTCGAATGCCAAAAAATCAACCCAAACATAGCCGGGTCGTTTGTCAGTCTTCGGTGCATGTAAGTGTTATATGTAAAATCTGCACTTGAATAAACTGTTCGATCTGGCAAACAATGTAGACTAAGATCAAACGCCACAGAACACGGTGCTGATCTTGTTCTACATTTTTGCATGAGTTACTAACATCTTAAGTTTAAACGGATCAGTCCAAGTCCTCGTTCATGACCAGCCTGCATTTAGAGACAATCGGCATAAGTGTTGTCAGTGCTTTGATTTATTCACTGCCTTGAGTTTCTGGAGTGTACTCTTCCATCACTGAAGTTGGGCTCGTCCATTCTGCAAAATATGGCACCTAGAAATATATCACAGGTCCTACACTGTTTGCATTGGTATCTGTACGATATTCCAGGGTTGAAAGGGACAGTCTCTCGCAAAGACTGATATACAAGTAGTTGTAACTGACCTAGACTTGACTCGAATGTCGGAAAACCCATTAATATTCTGGTCTGCAGCTTACCGGCTGGTCTTTATGGATTAAATATTGACAGCACTGTTAGAAAACAGTGTAAAACCTGAACAGACGTCTGAGCAGACGCCGCATTGATCTCGCATGATGCAGCTGATTCATATGAAATGCTGAATCTATTCTCTGAAAGGTAAGATAAAATCGTCAAGTCGGCTGCTTCAAAAGTTTGTATTGCGATTATAGGATGTACAATTTTGATAACTCTGCTAAACCGGACTACATTTTGGCGGACTCATATTTCTTTGGCGGTCAAAGCCGGAAGAAAGTCGTAAGAAAGCCGGAACTTCTTTACAACACGCAGGATAGCTAGAAGTGACAGATAGAATCTGTCATTAATAAATTGCATGTCCCTTCCAGGGTTCCATACTGTCCCTTCTGGGCTGGTAGTGGCTACTACAAAATGGGTTGATATTTTTCTCATTTTTCCCAGAAAACAGGACTTGACATTTCATGCCAATTGTCTCTATAGGAGACAATTTTCATGAGGGGTCAAATCCTGTTATTTAGGAAAAATACAAAAAATATGTCAAAATGTCGTCTGCTGATAAAAATACCCAGCATGTAGAGCATTAAGGATTCAGACAATTTAACTTCTTACCAACCTTGTTCAAACATTGAGTAAGTGCAATGTACTACTCTATGATATGTCTAAAAATAGCTGGATGTGTGGCAAACAGTGTAGTCCCTGATGAAATGATGCATTTTGTGGCATCTCATCAGGGTATACACTGTTTACTCAGGCCAGTCTGTCCAAATACATACCCCAGCTCCTTTCCATACTTGTTCTTAAATTTAATAAAGTTGATGGTGTGTCTAAAAATAGCTGGATGATTGGCAAACACTGTAGACCCTGATGAGATATTACATTATGTGGCATCTCATTAGGATCTACACTGTTTATCCAGGCCTGTCTGTCCAAATACGTACAGTATATTCAGTATGTGTTTAACAAAATAAAGAAAATGTTGATGCTGTGTCTAAAAATAGCTGGATGAGTGGCAAACACTGTAGACCCATATGAGATATCACATTATGTGGCATCTCATCAGGATCTACACTATTTATCCAGGCTTGTCTGTCCAAATACATACAGTATATTTAGAATGTGTTTAACAAAATAAGGAAAATGTTCCCATGATTATCCTCAGTAGTGCTCTCTTTTTATCTGTAGCTATGAAGGAGTTGACTAATCTGGTTCAAGAAGGGCAGTTGTCAGTTTCTGGCAAAACCATGTGCACAGCACTGGCTAACTGCTTGTGTATAAGCCTGCTCAGGAAGTGTGGTCAGGTAAACTGACTGGCTCAATATGACCTAAATAGTGTTGACTTGGTTGTTAAAATCCAAAATAAACAAATTTATCTGTGTCTTCATTGTTCACTGAGACATAACTTTCTCTGTCATTATTAATGGAAGTGTGTGTGTGTGTGTGTGTGTGTGTATGTGTGTGTGTGTGTGTGTGTGTGTGTGTGTGTGTGTGTGTGTGTGTGTGTGTGTGTGTGTGTGTGTGTGTGTGTATTCGGATTTAACGTCGCTTTCAACAATTTTTCAGTCATATCACGACGGTGTCTGGTTGCGACAGGGAGCTCAATGCTCACTTTTATGGTGCTGCCTCACTGAAGTATCATGTCCCAGACACAGCACATGATACCACACCCAGTCACATTATCCTGACACTGGGTCGACTAGTCCTAGCTCTACCCTGTAAATCTAAGTCCCAAGCGAGAAGTAGCTAGTACCATTCTTAACGACTTTGGTATGTCGCGGCCGGGATCGAACCCGTAACCTCCCGTTCCCCGGAGCGGATACTCTACCAACTGAGCTATCGGGGCCGGTTTATTATTGGAAGAGGACGGTGGTTAATAGTGGAACTTTATGTCAGTCTTCTCCTTATCTTACTACCTAGGCTGAGAAGAAGAAACAGTTACAGAAGAAAGATGGAAAGACAGAAGAGGAACAAGAAGAGAAGTCAGAAGACAAGCAGACAGAGCTAGCAGTGACAACAGCTGGGGGAGACGAACAAGCAGGTTAAAATAACACATTTTTAAAGCATCATTAGCATAACGAACCTGTTAGTTACTGTTCTACATTGCTCTATTGGTATATTTGTTGAAGAAATCTGAGTAGCTTTTGCAGTTGCTACTCACTTTTTGTTCTGCAAAAATATCGTAAAAAGTGCAGTGAAATTCTGCCATTAAGACCACCTAAAATTAAGACAAATTCTGCTGTGAACACCTTATTTAGTAAGTTTCATTTATTCTTTCTTTTTGTTTTCGGCATACAGTGTCTTCTGCCCAGAGACCACCTTTTCGACTGTTCAAAAGTTGTCTTAAAGACCACTTTTGAACAGTTCGAAAGGTGGTCTTAATAGAGGAATTGTTCTGTAGTTGCCTTATTTTCATGAACAAAATTCTAATATGTAAACTAACGACATCATTGTTTTTGAACAACTGTCCCCTGTTGCTTAAACTGGAAACCGGTGAGAAGTAGAGATAATTGATTCTGTAATTGTATACTATTGGACTCTTCTATTGTACTACTCCATTCAGAGTAGACCCCTTTTCTCTGGGACAGAGTTTATAGAAAAGCGTACAGGAAGTCCTGAAAGTTGTCTCCCTGTGAAAATTGGCAGAAAAATGTGCCAGGTGTATACATTCCCCTTAATTTGTTTTTTTTTTGTTTGTTTGATTTGTGGTTTACTGTCCCCGTCAACACTGTAAAGGTCATTTTGGAGACGCTTCCAATTTTGTGGGACTTTTACCCGACGTTGAGATGAAATGACATCTCAAGCCTGTCGTCTAATGAAACCAATATGGTTTATAAGCATGGACGGTCTGAATCGCACCGCTTTGCCTGGGCTGGCTTAGATCCTTTAAGTGGTTTACCAGTACTCGTGTGCGGGTCGGATTTAGCTATGCGCGGAAGCATAGTGGAGCCCATATATTTCTTCAAGCCCCGATGGGCGGGGCCTACATTCCCCAAAATAAGGAAGACAAAGATTGTTGTGAAAAAAGCTGCCTCACTGCAAGCAAGCCCTTTTTAGCTCACCTGACCATAGTCATGGTGAGCTTTTTTGACCATGAGATATCCGGCGGCGGCGTTTGTCATGCATCGTGCATCGTCCGTAAACTTTTCTTGTCAACACTCTGTAGGCCACAGTTTTTGTCCAATCACCATTAAACTTGGTCAGAATGATCATCATGACAATATCTAGGTCCAGTTCTAATACAGGTCATGTTGGGTCAAAGAGTAGGTCAGTAGGTCAAATCATGGAAAAACCTTGTTAACACTCTAAAGGCCACAGTTTTGGTCCAATCATCCTCAAACTTGCTCAGAATGATCATCCTGACAATATCTCGGTCAAGTTCGAATATGGGTCATGTCGGGTGGAAGAGTAGGTCAAATCATAGAAAAACCTTGTTAACACTCTAGAGGCCTATGTATTACCTCCCTTATTTCCCTATGATAAAAAAATAGAAGTAAAACAATAGTCAAATCTCTTGTAGCCTCTGTAGGGTAATGGATAGAGCCTAGGATTATATGCGGGGAACATTTTTTTTTTCTTTCTAATTTTTTTTTGTCTTTTAGAAACGCATAAACAATTCATACACCGCCCCACACAAAAAAGTTAAGGGGTTGGGATATTGCATCCATCCATCCATCCATCCATCCATACATACATACATACATACATACATACATACATACATACATACATACATACATACATACATACATACATACTCATGTATGCATGCACACACAACCATACATGCACACACACAGGCATGCATGTGCACATACATGCATTTACACACTCATGTATGTTGCATGCCCACACACACATGTGCATCACACATGCATGCAGGCAAGAACACACGCACACACATGCACGCACACGCATGCACACACACATGCATTAATTCACACAAACACACTCATGCACTCACACATAACTTGCTGAACTTAGCCCACTTAAGGTGAGCTTTGTTGCCTTTTGGCAACTCTTGTTGAAGGGTTTCATTCTACTTACCCTTCCAGTAATAATTGTTAATATGAACAGAGAGATATAATTGCAAAAGTTATTCATTTGTCCAATAATGTCAGTGGCCCAGTGAGCTGACACTTAAACAGTAGATCTCTCACCACTGTGAGTTTCAACCTCGATCTGGTCATGTGAGACACCAAATTTTGCAACAGAAGGTCAGGTTGTTAATCTCTGGGTGCTAAAGTTTTCACAAATCTGATTAATGGTAGGAAGGACTATAAATGATCTTGGAAGGACTGTATAATAATAATAATAATAATAATAATAATAATAATTAATAATAATAATAATAGTGTCTTTATTTATAGAGGATTACATATTTAGTAATATATACTAATCTGTAAAACCAAAATACAAAAAACCATTTGTTCTTAACCCTTAAGATGCCAAGAAAAACTGCTTCCAAAATTGTCATCTGATTAAGTCGTCTGTTGCATCTTCTTGCAAATTTTTACCGACATTTTTACATACAAGCACAGTGCAGACCCAGATCAGACTGCTCCTAGGAAGAGCAGTCTGATCTGGGTCCGAACTGTTTGCAACAATGACTTATAAAGTAACCGGCAGATGACAAAGCAGACAACGACAATTGTCGTGGCTGGCAGCTCACGGGATAAGTGGCAAGGTATATGGGACATGAGGTATGTTTGAATGATTTGCAATACAGTCAAATCTCAATAACTCAAATACCTTCGTGATAATAAACATTTGTTTGAGATAGCGGTAATTTGAACTTATGACATTTTATCGTAGTGCCAGGCATGAGGAATATTTGGATTTAATTAAAGATGTCTTTACGATCTTCTTAATAAAGGCATATTGTGTGTACTCATTAGAATCACCTCATTGAGGTGATTCTAATGAGTACACTCAACATACGATTCAAAAATAAATTCAAGAAAACCTCCCTAAAATATCCAAATATTTGGATATCTGTAGCTATTCGATTAAATCTCTAGTGAATCAAGAACACGTTTGAATTAGACAGGGAAACCGAAACAGACACCTCGAGGATTTGCTGTAGTTCTTCTTAATTTTTTTAATTTTGTTTCACGATCAAGCAAGGAGTCCAAAAAGTACAGATGGAATGACAAACAGTGTAGACCATGATCAGACTGCTCCTTCAATGTTTGCTTAAGCATGTCTGCCCCAATACAGACAGGAGTGCTGTGGTGCAGTGGTAAAGCAGCGGATTTGAGATCAAGAGGTAGCCGCTCCGATCCCTGCAAGCGCGAAGTGTTGTTTCCTTGAGCAAGAGACTTTATCAACATTGCATAGTACTGGTTCCTACCCAGGAAAAGAGGGCCACATGGAAGATAAGTGCTAGTACTAAATGTGTTACCCCTCTATAAATAAGGTTGATTATTATTATTAATACTTAGGATCATTACGGTATTTGAGGTTTCAAGGTTTCATTGTATTTCTTTTCCTAGAAAAGAAATGTTCTGGAGATGAAGGGGATGAAGAAGGTGGAAAGAAGAAGAAGAAAAAGAGGAAAGGAGAGAAAGAAGAGAAAGTAGAGAAAAAGAAGACTAAAAAAGCAGCAGTAAGTAAGGCTGGCTAATCAGAGCTGAATGGATAATTGATTATCTGTCCTGCCATTGTGATCAATAATTGATAAGTAATGACTGGAGATTTGGTCATAATTTCACCGTTATGGCTTTCTGTCTAAGCATGAGTCTCACCATATGTTTTAGCTCTCCTGTAGTGACAAGGTGAGCTTTTGTGATCACTTTTTGTCCATCGTCCGTGCATGCGTGTGTGCGTGCATCCGTGCATACGTCCGTAAACAATTTCTCATCCTAAACAACTAATCGTATTTTGATCAAACTTCACAGGAATGATCCTTACGTGGCCCCCTTTCAAAGTTGTTCAAATGGTTCCGGTCCGTTGCACATCTAGGTCGCAGGAGCCAAAAATAGATTTTTTTACTGAAAACTTAAAAAATTTTCTCTGAAACTGCAAGTCCCAGGTCTTTGATATTTGGTATGAAGCTTCATCTAGTGGACCTCTACCAAGATTGTTCAAATTATAGCCCTGGGGCCAAAAATGCCCCCACCCCGGAGCCCTTTGGTTTTACATAGACTTATATATGGAAAATCTTTAAAAATCTTCTTCTCTGAAACCACAAGACCCAGGTTTTTGATATTTGGTGTTAAGCTGCATCTAGTGGGCCTCTATCAAGATTGTTCAAATTATAGCCCTGTGGTCAAAAATGCCCGCGTCCCGGGGCCCTTTGGTTTGACATAGACTTATATAGGGAAAATCTTAAAAAAATCTTCTTGTCTGAAACCAGAAGGCTCATTGATATTTGGTTTGAAGCTTTGTCTAGTGGACCATAACCAAGATTGTTCAAATTATAGCCCTGGGGCCAAAAATGCCCCTCCCCAGAGGCCAACTGCTTTTACATTGACTTATACAGGGAAAACCTTTAAAAACCTTCTTGCATGAAACCAAAAGGTTCAGGTCTTGATATTTGGTATGAAGCGTCATCTTGTGGACCTCTAACATGATTGTTCAAATTTAAGCCTTTAGGCCAAAAATGGCCTCTCCCCAGGGCGCACTGGTTTTACAAAGATTTAAAAGATCTTATTTTCTGAAATCACAAGGCCTTGGTCTTTGATATTTGGTATGAAGCTTTGTCTAGTAGACCTCTACCAAGATTGTTCAAATTATAGCCCTGGGACCATATATGGGCCCATCCCGGTGACCAATGGTTTTACATAGACTTAAATAGGGAACACCTTTGAAAATGTTCTTGTCTGCAACCAGAAGGCCAAGGTCTTTGGTATTTGGTATGAAGCTTCATCTAGAGGACCTCTAACAAAATTGATATTATGTCCCTGGGGTCAAAAATTGGCCCATCCCAGGGCCCACTAGTTTCACATTAACTTACATTGGGAAAGCCATTGAAAATCTTCTTGACTGAAACCAGAAGGCCAAGGTCTTTGATATTTGGTATGAAGCTTCGTCTAATGGATTTTACCAAGAATGTTCATATTATAGCCCTGGGGCCAAAAATGTCCCAGCCTCGGGGCCCACAGGTTTTTATGTAGACTTATATAGGGAAAACATTTAAAAATCTTCTTGTCTGAAACCAGAAGGCTCTGGTCTTTGATATTTGATATGAAGCTTTGACTTTTAGACCTCTACCAAGATTATGCAAATTTTAGCCCTGGGGCAAATAATGGACCTCCTCAGGGCCCACATGTTACACTGTGGATCAGATGAGCGATCCAGGACCATCATGGCCCTCTTGCATTACTTTTTTGATAGCCAATTGGCCATTTTGTGGGAAAGTAACTGTCTCCTTTTGGCTTTCCGCTGTTGATGTTTCCATTAGGATCTAGTTGTTTCGTGTATGTGCTGCTTTCTCTTTGGTGTCTCTGATGGGAGCTGTGGGTTAATTGTATCGATTCCTTATCATGGCCTGTATTCCGTTTTTCGACTTTTTCTTGCTATGAACGAAACCGCACATATATATAGAGATCTCTAAGGCAGGTATCAGCATTGGGCATCGCTATACAACAGTTAGATAAACGTTAAAACAGTTTCTTACCTGCCGTGACGAACTGTCAGACGTCATTTTTCTTAGAAGCCCGTCGGTCCAAATCCTAAATACGAAGCCTATGTGACCGCTAAGCTGCCTGTACGTTGGTATTGTGACCAGTTTATTTGGGGAAAGGGGGCGGCTAAAATAGATTTTACACGGCCACAGTTCTCAACCTTGGTTCTGTCGTTGTATAGAAAAGTAATTTGTTCAGTCCGTATGAAGGAGGTTATCTTACTCATTAGTGCTACATCTCCGAGAACATAAAAATCAAACGAATACAGAGAAGAAACGGAGATTAAGTCTTGACAGCATGAAATAACTGAAGTGCTGAGCAAAAGAAAACGAACAGCCTGAAAAGTTATGCAACGAATTAAGCTGTTTCTAATATTATAACGCTTTAGAATCGTGTCTGTTTTTATTTAGAGATTTGTAGAGAGAGGGTTGATGTGATAATAACCTCAACATTATTTGTACATATATTTGAACATCATGGATGTCTATGGTCTATATTTAAGGGGGCTGCTCAAAATGGTAGGAGCCACGAGGAACTAGCCTCAATCGACGATGTGGAGGAGAAATTATTATAGGAGACCATTTTGCAGTATATGCTGAATATTAAGAGACAGAGAAAGTAATACGTCCCCAGACTGAGTGCTGTTTGTGAATATGATCAGTGCGAGATAAAATCGGGTTGAAATCATATGTATAGCAGTTTGGGTACCAAAATAACTGGTTTGAAATTTTATTGCTTGCACAGTCAGCACTGTCTTCTCTACAGGGGGTCCAGTATTCAGCTGTGAAGTTTGACACATGCCACACTAGTACAGGTTGGAACTTGTTTTTGCTATACATACCTCAAGGTAAGGAGTAGGGAAGGTTGATCATGACAAGATGTATGAATCGTCAGCTGGGCAGACCATTCACATAGGATATTGTGCGTTGATGTCGCTGAGAAACAGTTGACTATATAAAATTGCATTCTGCTAAAAGAAACATCCTGGCACCTACAGTGTGGAAAAGATCATCATGTTCAGTGGTTTAATGGTGTGTTTCTAGTAGTATGTGAATGTTCCTCTAATTCAAAGTAAAAATTAAGTATTTTTCAGAAATGATTGCAGCCTGCGATCCCAAAATTGGTAGATACGATTAGCTAAACGAGTAAATGAAAAAAAAAATCATAAGTATTTAAGGCCATTCATTGACCTTGGCCCAGGGGTATTGCCAATATAAGATGAAACCCCTTAGAAATATTCTTCTCCTTAACCAGTGGGCTGATGGTTGTGAAACTTGATATGTAGCTTTGGGGACGCCAGCCCCTGTATGACCTTATGCAAGATCAAATTTTGTCACATAGGCTTTTGAATGGGGCAAAGTCAAAACTAATATTTTCCATTAATGAGGGCAGCATGTGATCTGAAAATTGGTATAAGCAGTAGTAAATGAAACTGAGTAATCAAGGTCAAGGCAATTTCCGAGACATTTGGCAAAAGTCATTCCGATACGAAAATTAGAAATGGTAGGGTGACAATCTGGACCAAAAATGGGAACCCATACCCCCCCCCCCCCCGTATTACAAGACAAGTCATATACCAAAATGTTCGTCTGGATCCCTGGTATCTGAAACTGCCGGCATAAATTGGCATAAATGATGGCGAGCTGAGAAATCCTAGATGGCGTCCGAGACAGCATAGCTGTAAATTCCAGATTTTCGTAAAATATGAATATAAATACCACAAATCATCTTACAATCTTATTTTAATTTATTTTTCTGGTTAGAAAGAAGATTTGTGCTAGAATATTGATAAACCTATTATGTTTGACTTGAAAATTGGTGAAAAAAATGATACTTTATTGTTTTTGTGTCAAGTTTCATAGGTTGGACATAAAAGCAATTATGATGTTTTAAATTTTAAACAGTTTTTACATATCTGTTGTTTTATTTCAACTAAGACACTATTCTAAAATACATTTAACACTATTCTTAAATACATTTTTGGTTGATTATGACTTTTTTACCATCAATTTACCCCAGGATTACCCCACCCACTCAATTTACCAGTAAAATTCATTCACATAAATGCTCCCACACAAGGGATTTGTAGGCGTGTGCTTCATTTAAGACAATTAAGTAGTAGAGGACATTCACAATAATCCTTAGTTATGTTTTCATATCGTCACGAAAACATGCTCATATGATTTTGACCCCCTTGAACCCCACTTTTATATAGAAAAACTTGGGTTTTCAGGGGTAAGCATTATTTTTCTAATTGATGCTTTAGGCCATAGCTTGTGGGTATACGACAGCATCGCCACGTTGAGAGGGTTCTTACGAGTTCCCGCAATCTATGATTTGAACAGAAATAAGAAAAATATTTGTATCTGGATTTTTTGGGGGATTTCCAATGGATTTGAATTATGCGTGTTCTTAATGTTATATTATGTATTTAGCCATTTGGAAACACCACCTCTTTATAATACCTCTTTATAAAATTATAAGCCTACACCTCTTAGTTAAACAGTGTTATATCCAAACAAAAAGGTAGAGTAGTGTAAAATAACTTATTTTACATAGTTTTTGTCATTTTTATGTAATTAGGGGTTTGGGCTTTGGACATTGTTATATAAAAATGTGTTATAAACGATTATGCTGTACTAATAGGCCATATGAGACTACAAGTACATGTTTTAAAACTGTCACAGTTCTCGGTATAAACATGAGCTAGTATTGTAAACAATTTCTTACAAATGTTAGTTTTTGTTTTTTTTGTTTGTTTTAATTTGGGTTTAACGTATCAACACTATTAAGGTCATTTTAGAGATGTTGCTTCCAATTTTGTGGGACTTTTACCGGACATTGAGATGAAATGACATCTCAAGTCCTACCACCCAATGACACCGGAAGGCTTATATGCATTGGATGATCTGACACACGCCGCTTTAACTGGGCAGGCTTGTCCTTCTAAGCAGTTTACCAGTACTCGTGTGTGGTCAGATTCAGCTCTGCGTGGAAGCACCATGCAGCCCAATCTATTTTTCCATGCCCCGATCGGCGGGGGCGACTTACAAATGTTAGACCTATTCAAACATGCTTTACTACTTGCAAGCTTGAGAACATTGTTGTCCATTCTATGAGCAAATGCAGCCATCACTACACTGATCGGGGCATTTAAATAGCTCGGGGCTGCTTGTGTCTGTGTTATGAGCTGTGGAATGAATAACCCAGTTTCAGAATCAACAATATGCCCTTGGTATACAGGGCTAGGCAAATTAATCTTAGATTTTATAGCCCCCCATCAAACCAGTAGCTGGTATGCACACCTGTACAGATGGAGAAAAAAAACATTAGTTGGACGTAGATGACTAGGTCTAGCTCTTGCATTTTTGGAGCACCGTTGTGTCCAATGTGTTTGCCTGAACAGCAAACCTACAGAAAAATTGCTGCTGCATAAACTGTCCCTGAGACATTTGGCTCAATACCAAGATCTGAAATATCTTTAAGCTTGAAGTCTGATTTAGGCAGGACATGAATTACTATGTAAAGAAGAGCAGGTATCACAACCTGTAAGGCAATACAGACAGCATAATTGCCTTTTCATCTGGCTTTAGCTTCCTGAAAAGTATGAACTGGAATACCTTGTGCAGTCAGCATGAAGACCCATCCTGCCTGTCTTGAAGAATATCGTCTGCTGAGTACAGTAACGTTGTAAGTGCAAAATGGCAACTTTTCAGGAGAGACAAAAAACTATTTTATTGAAGAAGGGCATAGAAAACCATACTATAAGCTGGCTTCTTAACTTCATGGCAATTTCTTTCATTTGTGTGTGATGTTTATTGTTAAATAAATGACATTTGAAAAGAAATATTTAGCATTTAAGGGTTGATACACCATTTCTGTGCCGAGTGTTTTTGGTGCAAAAACGGTGAAAGTGCATCCAAGGCTAAAACTGTGTAAATGTACAAACCTTATTTCTTTGCCTTTTACATGGTAAAGCAGCAAATTAAAGACACTTGGTAGGTAATAGGTCACATTTTATACATTCTTCATGGAACTTACATGTTTATTCTTAAATATCAAGCAGCAGGAAACTAGCTAGTCTGGCCCAGAAAGCATGTACACTCCATATTTTTCAGTTCTGTGGTGTATTCCTTGCTTCCAAAGGATAACCCTTTTATAGAACATATTTAACTTCACTACAGCTGGTGTGTGGGAATATGTGGCGGCGGTAAAACGTCTCCCTGCCCTACATCATAGTGTAGATTATATTTTCTTGTCCTTTGGGATCATTGATTCCATTGTGAAATTTCGAAAATATCTGAGGGTCACTGATGAGGCCTAATTGGCCGAAACTAGCTAGTCTGGCCCAGAAAACATGTACACTCCATATTTTTCAGTTCTGTGGTGTATTCCTTGCTTCCAAAGGATAACCCTTTTATAGAACATATTATAATAAGTCTGTTAACAAGATGCTGGATTTATTTCGCAATGACAGTTTAACATTTATTGAACCGTTTTCCCTGACATTTGGAGAAGCCTCCGTGGTGTAGTGGTTATGCTACTCGCCTTGTAAACCAGGGATCGCAGGATAGATCCGGCGCTTCTCCAGACTTTCGGATGAGTCTTTAAACCGAGGTCCCGTCTCCGTATGACTTTAGCTGTTGGTGGGACGTAAAACCCAAACACTCACTCACTCCCTGACATTTGGACAATATAGCTACTGGAGTTGAAATTCCTCAAGAGATAGAGAAGTTTGATAAGTTGCCATGAAGTGCATCAAAAGCCATTTGAGTCATTCATGCAGGAAAGGCTCATACCCATTGCTTGTTAGGGGGTCCAAAGAACAATCTTATGAGCCTTTGCCTTGGTCAAAACTCCAGACTATGAGTGATATCAGGTCCATGGCACAGGTGTCTGGGGAAACCTGTCTGAGGAACTGACTGCCACTGGTGAAGAGATTTATGCTTCCTATACATCATTTCATTCGTTCAATGTCTTGTCTTTCGAAAATGCTCATGGTCACGCGAATTTGTTTACAGATGAAGATTGTATGATGTCTACCAATAAGTCGGATTTCCTTAAAAAACTAGAAAGGCTTGCTTGTTGTATATTTGACGGGATGTCTGTACTTAAAACGTTCCAGCATTCATCATGTCTCAAACTCCCCTATCAATAGATGGCTGCTATGTTTTGGTCTTACAGTCTTCTACTCGCCTTGTAAACCAGGGGATCACATGATCGATCCCTGGCTTCTCCAGACTTTCGGATGATCTTGTTGATCCGTACAATGTGGCCATTTCCAGAATTATTTCTGATGTGTTTGCCAATGGAAAGCCATAGGAAGACTAAAATAAATCTCGGATATACCCTTCTCGGCATTTTCTCCTTTTCTTCGTTCAGGTCGATAGGCATGGTGGGCGAAGCTTGTAATACTTACTATCCTAGGACGCCTTACTATCCTAGATTACACTCTTCTTGAGTCCATGTCTGTTGATCTGAACATTTATATTTGTCATTTGTCTATGGATTAATGACTTTGGATTGACGCTTTGGTACTACCACCTTAACTGCTCTTTAAACCGAGGTCCCGTCTCCGTATGACATTTGCTGTTAGTGAGACGTAAAACTCAAACACTAACTCACTCTTACAGTCTTCTTACCATTATATGGGTAGCTACCATTCACGTCGGTTTTGACAGGTATGAGACAAACAGACCCAACAAAAGTGTGGAAAGAATGTTTACTCACATGCACCTGGGTCTACGAGGAAAAATATAGTAACTGTTGATTGATAGATACTTTGAAGCAGTGAAAGCAAGGACGAACTGACAATACTTTACACTAGGTACCATACCGAAAATTGCTATGCGCTTCTTAAGAAGAATGCTACTGTTGTTGGTGCAGGTTGACTTGAGAACAAGGCTCTAAAGTTTCCGCTGATGTTGTTCCTGTTCAGCATGAACTTTATTCCAACCGCGAAGAAGCTGGTAGTAGAATGCAGTTGCAGGTTCTTTTGAAGTTAACGCAGCCCTTGTCAGTAATGATAACGATGTTTTCTTTCTAATGGTGCATCACTTTAACCTGCTTTATGCTGATGACAGGCAGAAGGGGTATTCATGCTGACTGCACCAGGTATATTCAAGTTTATACTGTTTACAGGAAGCTAGATCCAGATGAAAGGGCAATTATGCTGTCTGTATTGCCTTACGGGTTGTGATACCTGCTCTTCTTTACATAGTAAATGCAAGAAGAAGGTAATTCATGTTCTGCCTATATTAGCCTTAAAGCTTCAAGAGATTTCAGATCTTGGGACTGAGTCAAATGTCTCATGGCTAGTTAAAGCAGCAGCGGTTTCTTGTGTAGGTTTGCTGTACAGACAATCACATTGGTCATCAATAGTGCACAGGTGTGCATATCAGCTACCGATTTGATGGGGAGCTATAAAATCTAAGATTAATTTGCCTAGCCCAGTAGACCTAGGGTATACAGGGTAAACCGCTTAGAGATTCTAAGCATGCCCAGGAAAAGTGGTGCGTTTTGGAACGTCCTTGCATATAAACCCTTTTGGTTTAAATGTGTGGCAGGGCTTGAGATATCATTTCATCTCAATATCGGGGAAAGTCCCACAAAAATTGGAAGCAACGTCTCCAAAATGCAAAATGACCGATACAGTGTTGATGGGGACGTTGAACCTCAAATCAAACAAAATACATGTATAACCTAATTGTACAGCATATAAGCATGCCCAGGAAAAGTGGTGCGTTTTGGAACGTCCTTGCATATAAACCCTTTTGGTTTAAATGTGTGGCAGGGCTTGAGATGTCATTTCATCTCAATATCGGGGAAAGTCCCACAAAAAATGGAAGCAACGTCTCCAAAATGCAAAATGACCGATACAGTGTTGATGGGGACGTTGAACCTCAAATCAAACAAAATACATGTATAACCTAATTGTACAGCATATACTCTTGATAACACGTTTTTATAACACAGTTTGAATATAACACTTTATAACCCCCAAAACCTAGCCAGTTACACAGCTAAAATGACAATAAAAGTCATTTTTAGGTCAATCTGATAAACACTGTTTTACTAGATTTGTTTTGATATAACACTGCTTAATTTAGGCGGTTAATGCTTAGATCCTGAAATTAGTGTTATAAAGAGGTGGTGTTTCCTAATGGCAGAAGATAAAGTATGAAAACAGAACTAAGCATTATAGTTGTCAATGCCCTCTTCGACTTGGTTATCTAAAATGAAATCCTCGCCTGCAAATTCCTTGGGTGTGAGCATTTTTGTGAATGAATTGTACTGGTAAACTGAGTGGGTGGAGTAATCCTGGGGCTCAATTTATGGTAAAAAGTCATAACAAACCATTAATGTACTTGGGAATAGTGTTAAATATATTTTAGAATAGTGTCTTAGTTAAAATAAAATAATAGATAAATAAAAACTGTTTGAAATTTTGAAACATCAGCATTGCCTTTATGTACCACCTATGAAACTAGACACAAAAACGATTAAATGTCTTTTATTTCACCGGTTTTTAACTAAAACCTATAATGTTGATCAATATTCTAGCATAAATCTTCTTTCTACACCAGAAAAATAAATTAAAATAAGTTTGTAAGGTGATTTGTGGTATTTATATTCATATTTTACAAAAAAACTGGAATTTACAGCTATGGCAGCCATCTTGGACGCCATCTTGGATTTCTCAGCTCGCCATCATTTATGCAAATTTATGCCGGCAGTTTCGGATACTACGGATCCAGACAAACATCGTGGTATATGACATGTTTTGTTATACGTGGGGTATGGGTAACTACAAGAAATAGTGGACCCTTTGGTCCATTGTCACCCTACCAAAACCACTGGTACGTATGTAACCAAATTTCAAAAGGAAGCTTTTAGAACAAAGAAATGAATGGTGATTAATATCAGTTTGGTGGGTGAGTGAGTGTTTGAATTTAACGTCTCACCAACAGCTAAGGCCATACAGAGACGGGATCTCAGTTTAAAGACTCATCCAAAAGTCTGGAGAAGCCCGGGATCGATCCTGCGATCCCTGGTTTACAAGGCGAGTAGCATAACCACTACACCACGGAGGCTTCTAATATCAATTTGGTCACGTAACAAATCATGGGGTTAACAAGTTAGTGTAATTAACACCCCTGTAAACCCTGCTTTATATAGAGAAAACTGGGGTTTACACGGGTATACATTGTTTTTCTCATTTCTGTTCCAACACACAGGTTGTAGATACTCGTTAGAACCGCCTCAATGAGGCGGTTCTAACCAGCACCTACAACCTAAGTTGGCAGTACAAATAAGAAGAGAATCAAAAATCATCATCAGACTAGTACTCATTGCGGAGATATGTAAAATGTACTGTGACGCACGGCTGTGTTTTCGTAATGATTGCTGTCATGCCCATATAAGGTAAAAACTCTAAAAAAAGTCTTCTTTGGAAGCACTGGGTCCATTGTCACAAAACTTATTATGCAGCATTGGAGACTCGAGGCAATCATTTGTTTAAATAATGACCCCTGGATGACCTTGATTATTTCACTCCAAGTTTAAAGTTGGTCACTTAGATTGTTGTATGGCTAAAACGTCAAAACTGCATTTGTTTTAGCTCGTTAGTGGTCGTCTGCGCCTGCGTCTTCAACATTTTCAAATGACTTCTTAGCATCATGAAAACACGCCTTTATAATTTTGACCCCTTCAAACCCCACATTTTTGTAGTAAAACTGGGGTTTACAGGGGTTTACATTTTTTATTATTTCTGCTCAAAAATAGATTGTTGGTACTCGTTAGAACCGCCTCGTTCTAACGAGTACCAACAATCTAAGTTTTGAGCAGAAGTATAAAAAATATTAGGACTTTTACCTGGACATTTTCCGTTTTTGGTGGTAAACTTTTACCAATATATTTGAATAGGCATGTTTTCGTAATAGAAACTGACAAGCCAATTGAAACCCAATTACATGTTTTGTTTCTTTGTTTGAATTTAGGTTCAATGTCCCCATCAACACTATATATGTCATTTTGAAGACATTGCTTCCAATTTTGTGGGACTTTTACCCGACATTGAGATGATCCGACATTCCAAGCCCTGCCGCGATTGTGACCTTTAAGTTTCCTTGACCTATTCTACATCAAGGTCAAATTTGGCCACTGAGACATTTTTTTATGAAAAATGCAAAACAGTGGATTTTGCAGATTCTTTTGTAGCATGTTGCATCAGATTTAATATTTGCAATAGCTGCATGGAAGTTAATCAATTCCAAAGGTCATTGTCATTTACTGACCTTTGTCCTGGATGGCTCAGATTCAGTGTATTTATCTTCTTCTCAACTAAAACTGCGGGGCTGATTGAAACCAAATTACATGTGGTACATCTATGGGATGAGGAATGAAACTCTATTCACGGGGTCACAGTCACATAACCAAGATGGCTGCCATGCCTATATATGGTAAAACTGTTCGAAATTCTTCCCTAACACCAAATGGCCGATGACCTTGTACTCTGGCCCTATCAAGTTTATTCAAACTGAGACCTTTTGTTGACCTTGACCTTTTTACATCAAGGTCAACTTCGGCGACTTAGACCTTTATATGGGAAAGAGGCATAACAGTGGACTTCACTAACTGTTGTAGTGCATGGCATCAGAATTGATTTTTTGGAGTCAGCTGAATGGAAGTTCATCAATTGCAGAGGTCAAGTCGTTTACTGACCTTTTGTCCTGGATGGCTCAGATTCAGTATTTTTATAATTTTGTCCACTAAACCTGCGTGGCTGATTGAAATCAAATTATTTAAGGAGCTCCTATATAATGAGGTAAGAAAAATTTATTCGTGGGATTGAGATCACATTAAGAAGATGACCGTTATGCCCGTATATGATGAAACCCCATTGGAAATTTTCTCAGGAATCAAATGTCTGATGACCTTGAAACTTTATGTGTAGTACTGGAGAATAAGGCCCCACCTTACATCAAGGTAAATTTTGATCACATAGACCTTCAATGGGAAAGAGGCAAAGTAGTGGACTTTTCATATTCCATCTTAGCTGGTGGCATTTAAATCAATATTCCTGGCAAGTTTGTTCAAAAGCTTTGATTAACTTAGACCTTTTTAATATCAATGACATATTTGGACACTTGGGCATTTGAGAAAAATGGCGAAATTCTGGATTTCTTCTGATTCTCTTGTAGTGTTTGTCATCAGAATTGATATTTTCCTTAAGCTAAATAGAAGATGATAATTACGGCCAAGATTGCTAACCTGCCATTATATGTTAAAACGATTGGACGTTTTTCATTTCAGGGACTGAAAGGTTAGATTTTTCAAGCCAACATGGTTTGTTAAAAACATGGCCGCCAGAGGCCGGGGCAAGATTTTCTCACTTGACCTCTGGTAAGCGTAGTGGCCCTTTGGCCTCTTGTTATTTTGGTTGGGTGTACTGAAATGCTGTTCGTCTGTACCTTATCATTGGTCATTACTTTTGAACATTCAAGATAGAGCCTTCACATTTGGAGTGTGGGTTCCTTGTGACAAGGCCTTCCCACCCAAACAAAATGTTTGACCTGTGACATTGATTTGACCTGTGGCCTACTTTAAAGAGAAAATAACATTGGTCATAATTTTTTAACCGATTGAGATAGAGCTTGGTATTAAAATTGTAGAATTCTGATGACAAGGGCATCCCGCTTTTACAAAAAAATGATGTTTGACCTTGACCTTGATCTTTGACCTACTGTTAAGAAAAAAAAAACATTGGCCATAACTTTTGAACCGATTGAGATAGAGCGGCCTTTATATTAAGATTGTAGATTCCTGGTAACAAGGGCATCCCACTCAAACAAAAAAATGACGTTTGAACTTGACCCTGTTCTGTGACCTACTCTAATGAAGAAAAAAACATTGGTCATATTTTTAACCATTCAAGATAGAGCCTTCATACTTAGCTTGTAGGTTCCTTGGGACAAGGGCTTTCCACCCAATCAAAAAACGTGACATCGACTTCGGAGTCTAATTGTTGGTTTTCTTTAGCTCCAGCATTTCTGTGGTTTCTTGCTGTCGAGTCCTCACCGTTGTCTCACCTCTGTGGTTCTTTGATTTTTTGTGTTCACGGAGATGTTGCACTGATGAGTTAGGAGGCCTTCATGCGGACTGAACAAATTATTTGTCTAAATCGCGACGGAAGTAAGGGCGAGGATTGTGGCCACGTAAAATCGATTTATGCCCCCCCCCCCCCCCCCAAAGTGGAAATCATTCCACTGACCGTTCCAAGGCGGTTCTTCTGTGGCGATTTATTTATGGTGTTGTTTGTTACTTACTGTGTGTATCACTTGTGTTTTTTTATTTTGGATGGCCATATGGCCATTCTGTGGGAAAGTAACTGTCCTTATGGCCTTCCTTTGTTTGGGTTTCCATTATGGTCTGGTTGCTTAATGTTTGTGTTTCTTTCCCTTTGGTGTCTTTGATGGGTGGAGTAAGTTAATTGTATCGATCCTGATCTTTGTTTTACTTCTACTTTGATCTGTGACCTACTTTAATAAAAAAATATCTTTTGAACTATTTAAGATAGAGCTTTCATATTTGGCATATAGATTCTTTGTGACAAGAGCTTTTCGCTCATGCTAACATTTTGACCTTGACCTTTAATTGTGTCCTACTTTATCATAACATTTTAACCTTTTGAGATAGAGCCTTCATAGTTGACATGTAGGTTCCTTATAAATAAGTCTTCCTACTCAAATAAAAAAATGATGACCTGTGACCTTGACCTGTGACCTACTTTATCGTTACTTTTGAACCGTTTGTGATAAAGCTTTCATATTTGGCATGGTGATTCCTTGTGACAAGGGCTTTCCACTTATATACAATACAAAAAACTGACATGTACCTTGACCTGTGACCTACTTTATCGTAACTTTTGAACCATTTCTTCCTTGTGACAACAGCTTCACACACATAAACAAAATCATGACCTTGACCTTGAACTGTGACAGACTTTAAAGAGAATATAACCTTGAACATAACTTTTGAAACGTTACAAATAGATATCCATATATGGCATGGAGACTCCTTGAGAAAAGGGCTTCCCACTTAAACAAACATTTGACCTGTGGCCGTAACTTTGACTTACCTTAAAGAAAAAATTAACCTCGGCCCAGGGACATGTTCGTGTTTCACTTACACATCTTGTTTTTATTATTTCTTGTTTTGCACAAATGGTCCAGGTCACATGACCAAGATGGCCGCACGCCCAAAAATGGAAATAACCTTAAAAGTATTCTTCTCTTTTGTCTAGAAACTTGGTATGTATCATCGGGTGACTGAGTACTACGAAGTTTGCAAAAATAATGACCTTGGCCTATTTTTCGTCAAGGTCAAAATTGGTTTCCTCCGCTTTTCAATGAGAAAAGGGTAAGACAATGCATTTTTCGAAAATTATTGTGGTCTTAGACATGACAAAATGAATGTCTATGAACGCTAAAGGTCAAGATCATTCAGTGACCTTCGCCCAAGGTCACTAGTATTGCATTCTCGGAATCCACACAGTCAATTTCATTTAAATTTTACATGCAGTCTAAGGACAGTAAGGGTACAAAAATATGTTCAAAAAGACCAGGTCGAATGACCGAGATGACCGCCATGCCCAAATATGACTAAATTTCTTTAAAAGCTTGCTATTCAAAACCATTCCGTCCGATAGTCTTGAAAGCTGGTACGTAGCATCGAGTGACTGAGTGCTACCAAGTTTACAAATATGATGACCCTGGGTTGACCTTGACCTATTGTACGCCAAGATAAAATTTTGTTCCTTAGGCTTTTCACTGGGAAAAGGGTAAAACAGTGAATTTTTCGGAAAATATTGTTGTCTTTGACATAAGAATAGGTAGAAAATGAATGTCTGTGAATGTTTAAGGTGACATTGGCCCAAGGTCATTTGGATTGCAGGTCCATTGCCATTTCAAAATACCTTTTCCTTGAAACCACATGGCCAATTTCATTCAGATTTTATATGCCACCGTAAGACAGTGAGGAATGAAAATTTGATTGAATGGTCCAGGTCATATGACCAAGATTGCCACCATGCCCAAATGTGGTTAAAACCTTATACAGTGTCTCCTCCAGAACCACTGGGCTAATTGTCTTGAAACTGGATATGAAGAATCGGGTAAATGAGCAATATCAAATATGATGACTCTAGGTTTACCTTGACCTTTTGTCAACAATGTCAAATTTAGTTCCATAGGTTTTCCAAAAGGACAAAAAGGTAAAGCAATGCATTTTTCGCAAAATATTGTGGTCTATGACATGCGAATAGATACAAAATGAATGTCTACAAATGCCAAAGAGCAGGTTCATTTGGTGACCTTGACCCTAGGTGTCTTGCCTGACAAGTTCGTTGACATTTCAAAATGCATTTTCTCTACAATTATTGGGCTTATTCAAGGAGCTTATGACACAAAACTTACAGGTGTCTCTATTGCTTCTATAAAGCTGCTAATGGCGGCAGATCTTGATTTCACAAGTCCAAAGATTAACTCTTGGCCAAAGAATCACTGGGGTCATATCTGCCAATATGTCAACCACATGCAGACTCCATGGAGTACTTTATTACCTGACAAGTACTTAATAGGCCTCAACAAAAACAATTATTACAAGACTTACTAGACAGTCTCTTAAGGTTAGGAGAATTTATAACTAACAATTCAATTAAATGTATACAGAAAACACATTTACTTCATTATTGTTTGTTTTGCTTGTTTGATTTGAGGTTGAACGTCCCCGTCAACACTGTATAGGTCATTTTGGAGTTGTTGCTTTCAATTAGGTGGGACGTTTACACGACACTGAGATGAAATGACATCTCAAGCCCTGTCGCCAAATAAAACCAATAGAGTTTATAAGCATGGACGGACCGACTCGCTCCGCTTTGCCTGGGCAGGCTTCTTCTGTTGCGGTCTAGTTTTGTTATGGTTTGCCTTTGGTCGTTTGTATCGCTTATTTTTTTGGATAGCCAATTGGCCATTTTGCGGGAAAGTAACTGTCCTTTTGGCTTTCCGCTATTGATGTTTCCGTTGGGGGCTGTCGTATCGTGTTTGTGTTTCTTTCCCTTTGGTGTCTCTGATGGGAGCTGTGGGTTAATTGGATCGATTCCTGATCATTACCTTCACTTGTATTTTAGATTCTAGTACTCGTGTGCCCTCGGTTTCAGCTCTGCGTGGAAGCATCATGCAGCCCAACTATTTCTCCAAGAACCAATGGTCGGTGGTGTAAACGTCATTACTAACCAGTGCCCAAATGTGAAAAGAATGTCTTGTCTATTTAGTTTACTGGTTTAATATTTATATATTTTTCTTTTGTTTAGTGTCTTAATAATGAATTGCCCTTTTTAATGCACATCACATGAACAACCCTGTGAAATGAACATCCCGCCAAACCCAACATTATTTAGAGACAACAGGGGTTTACAGGGGTATACAGCATTTTGCTTATTTTTCTCTCCTATACATAGGTTGTGTGTACTCGTTAGAACCACATATGTTTGGGTTATAAATAAGAAAAATATCTATAATTTTCGTATGAAAAGTCACCATTTTGGAGAAATATCAAAAAAGTGTATTTGTTCTTGGTTTTAGCCGTTTTGCGAAACAAGGTTGCTGTTGCATTGAACTGTCAGCTATCTTTGATGATAATCAACCCACTAATGGTGCTATTTTATCCTATTTTAATGAGGTGCAACATTCCTGACTGAGCAAAACGACATGATTAAATTAGTTTAGGGCCTGAAAATGTCTGGAAGAACTGACCAATCAGCTGTAGCTTGCCTCCATCACCAGATGATATACCTGATAGCTCTGTGTGATGAACTCTTGGCTAATTTCATTGCATTTTTATATGCAGCCTGCCTCCACTTCTATTCTGACAGCGAGGGAATGAATATTTGTTCCAGTGGTCAAGGTCGCATTACCAAGAATTCAGCCATGCCCAAACTGGGACAAAAACGTTACAAAAATCTTCTTTTCCAGAACCACTTGGCTAATTTCCTTGAAACTTGATAGGTAGAATCGGGTGACTGAGATCTTCCAATTTTGACCCTAGGTTGACCTTGACCTAATTTTTGCAAATGTCTAATTTGGTATACTAAGTTTTATTCAAGGGTGAAAATCCGTTTTGTTTTTAAAATACTGTGGTCTTTGACATGAGAATAGGTACAAAACAAGTATCTATGTTGTTTTGTTTTTTCCGGGATTATGATTAATTCCCTCAGCAATGGGAGCGACTTTTCGTCTTTACAACCATAGTGGAAACATAATCAGGGATAAATAAATATTTGCTTTTTCTGCGTCGTGCGTGGGTTCGAATCTCAAATATCTTTGTTAAAGGTCAAGGCCCAAGGTCTCTTGGATTGTAGGTCCATTGACATTTTTAAATATATTTTCTTTAAAACCACTCAGCCAATTTCATTTAGATTTCAAAGGCAGCCTTCAAACAGTTGGGAAACAAATTTTTGTTTGAATGATCCAGGTTACAGCCATCTAATGGCCAATTATTGTAAAAAAGACTGTAAAAATCATCCTTTTCAAGAAACACTGGACCGAATGCCTTAAACCTTCATATGCAGCATTGGGTGACTTGAGTAATACAAATTTTGTTAAAATGATAACCCTAGGCTGACCTTATTATATTTACGACAAGGTCAAATCTGGTCCCTTAGGCCTTTCAATAGGGAATAGATAGAACAATGCATTTTTCAAAAAAGTTTGGGGGAGTAGGTACAAAATGCATGCCTGTGAATGCAAAAGGTTATGGTTATTTAAAGTCCTTGGCAAACGTTCGTTTGGATTGCAGGTCCTTCAACATTTCAAAGGACCTTTTCACTAAGCAGCTTGGCCAATTTCAGATTCATTTCATATGCCACCTTTTGACAATTGGGGAACAAAATCTTGCTTACATGATCAAGATGCCCCAATGTTCAAGTATGGTAAAAACCTGTAAAGATCTCTTGAAGTGCTGGGCCAATCTTCTCTAAACTTTTTATGTACAATTAGATGACTGAGTACTACCAGACTTGCTGAAGAATGACACTAGTTGACCTTGACCAATTTTACAGCAAACTCAAATTTGGTCCCTTGGGCTTTATAATGAGAAAATGGTAAAACGATGCATCTTGTGAAAAATATTGTGCTTTATGACATGAGAGTAGGCGCAATATGAATGTCAAACGTCAAGGTCATTCGATGGCTTTTGCCCCGGGTCACTTGGATTGCAGGTACATTGACATTTAGAATTATTTTAACTTTAAAACTGCAGAGCTAATTTCAATTTTATATCTAGCTTCCTGACAATGGCACAATGAAAGTTTATTCGAGTGATTCAGGTTACATGACAAATTTAGTCGGCATGCTTAAATACGGTAAAACCCCTAAAAATCTTCTTCGCCAGAACCTCTTGGTCAATGGCCTTGAAATTAAGCTGAATATGGCTTTATTTGACTGGGTATAACTCAATTTATTCCATTGATGACCCTAGGTTGACCTAGAACTATGTTTTCACTGGGTCAAATTTGGTCCCCCGTGAATGGGAAAATGGTTAAAAATGCATTGTTCGAAAATTGTGTGATTAAGAAATGAGAGAGGTACTGTATGAATGTCTGTAAATGCTGTTATATGTTTAGGGCAATCATTGACCTTGGCCCCAGATTTCCTCCGATTTATCAACTTAAACTTTTTATATAGCTGCCTTTGCAATGGATGAAAGTTTGTCTAAATAGTCCAGGTCACATGATCAAAATGGCTGCTATTGACATATTTAATAAGTTTAAACCTTTTACAGGACCTATGGGCAGATTTGTTAAAACTGATTGTTCTGCTTAAGGTGACTGAGTACTAAAAATCTTAGAAGTCCATGATGGCCACCAGAGCTAAAATAGAAAAACAATATTTAAACGACTACTCCTCCCATACCCTTAAACCAATTTCATTCAAACTTCACAGGAATGATGCTTGTTTGACCTTTTACTACAACCGCTTAAATTGTTCTGCTCCGATGAATAAGAGGACCGCTAGAACTAAAAATAGAAAAAATGTTTAAATATGTACTTCTCCTAGAGCCATGGGCCAATTTCATTCAAACTTCACAGGAATGTTGCGTAGGTGACCATCGACCAAACTTAAATAAAAGCATTCCCCTTCGATGAAATTGGTGGCCGTCAGATCTAAGAATAGAAAATCTTTAAACAGCTATTTCACCTATACCCCTGGGTCATTTTTATTCAAACTTCATAGGAGAGTTGCTAACATAGCTAAAACCGTTGATGCGAAAAATGGCCGCCAGGTCTAAAAATGAAAAACGTCAGCTTAATTTCAGGTGAGCGCATCAGGGCAGTAAATATTACTTATTAGCTCACCTGAGCACGAAGTGGTCATGATGGGCTTTTGTGATCAGTTAGTGTCCATCATGCGTCGTGTGTCTTGCAGCGTCAACAATTTGCTTTAAATGCTAACTACCCCTAAACCCTTAGGCTAATTTCAATTAAACTTCATAGGAATGTTGCTTAGGTGACCCTCTGTTAAAATAGCTAAAAATGTTCCGCTCCAATGAACTAGATGGCCTCCAGAGCTAAAAATAGAAAAATCCTTAAACAACAACTCCTCATATCTTTTGATCAAATTCATTCAAGCTTCACGGGAATGCTGCTTAGGTGACCCATTACAAAAATAACTAAAACGGTTCTGCTAGGATGAACCTTGGCCATCAGAGCTTAAAAGAGAAAACGTTAATAGTTTGCTTTATATGACAAATCCTCTTAAACCATTGGGCCAGTTTCAACCAAAATTCATATGAATGTTACTTACTTGAACCTCTTTCAAAATAGCTAATTCGTTCCTGTCCGTTAAACAAGATGGTCGCCAGAGCTAAAATAGAAAATCTTTAAATAACCCATGGACCAGTTTGATTCAAACGTCAATGGAATAATGCTTATGTGACCCTCTACCACAATAGCTAAAACGGTTCCGCTTCAATGACTACCAGAGGTAAAATAGAAAAATCCTGAAATAACAATCCCTCATATACCTTTCGGCCAAGTTCAGTCAAGCTTCACAGGAATGTTGCTTAGATGACCCTATATGAAAAAAGCTAAAACGGATCTGCTCCGATGAACAAGGTGGCCACCAGAGCTTAAAATAGAAAAACGTCAATAATTTGTTTTAAATGCCGACTCCTTTTGAACCCTTGTACAAATTTCAATCAAACTTCATAGGAATGTTGCTTCGGTAACCTTCTGCCAAAATAACTAAAGCAGTTACTCTGATGAGCAAGATGGCCACCAGAGCTAAAAATGGAAAACTGTTTAAACGACAACTACTCCTTAACCCATGGACCAGTTTGTTTCAAACTTCTTTGGAATGTTGCTTACGTGACCCTCTACCAAAACGGTTCCGCTCCAATGGGCAAAATGGCTACCAGAGCTAAAAATAGAAAACGTCAAAAATTTGCTTTTAATGTCAACTCCTCCTAAACCTTTTGGTTAATTTCAATCCATAGGAATGTTGCTTAGGTAACCTTCTTCCAAAATGTCTAAAATATTTCCGCTCTGGTGTCGAGAGCTGGAAAATGAAAAACCTTTAAACATCTCCTTATATACCTATGGGCCAATTTCTATCAATCTTCATAGGAATCTTGCTTAGGTGACTCCCTACCAAAATAGCTAAAACATTTACACTCCGATGAGAAAAATGGCCACCAGAGTGAAAATAGAAAAATCGTTAAATGACAACATCTCCAACATCTCCCAGTTTCATTCAAGTTTCATATGAGTGTTGCTTAGGTGACTCCCTACCAAAATAGCTAAAACATATACACTCCGATGAGAAAAATGGCCACCGGAGCTAAAATTGAAAAATCTTTAAATGACAACATCTCCAACATCTCCCAGTTTCATTCAAGCTCATATGAGTGGTGCTTAGGTGACCCTCTCCCAAAGTAGCTTAATCATTTCCGCTCCGATGAGTAAATTTGCCACCAGAGCTAAAGATACGAAATGTTAAGAATTTGCTTTATATGCCAACTCCTCCTCATCCCATGGGCCAATTTCAATCAATCTTCATAGGAATGTTGCTTAGGTGGCGCCCTACCAAAATAGCTAAAACGGTTACACTCCGATGAGAAAAATGGCCACCAGAGCGAAAATAGAAACATCTTTAAATGACATCTCCCAGTTTCATTCAAGCTTCATAGGAGTGTTGCTTAGGTGACCCTCTACCAAAGTAGCAAAATCATTTAAGATCCGGTGAGTAAATTGGCCACCAGAGCTAAAGATACGAAATGTTAAGATTTCGCTTTATATGCCAACTCCTGCTCAACCCATGGGCCAATTTCAATCAGTCTTCATAGGAATGTTGCTTAGGTGGCGCCCTACCAAAATAGCTAAAACGGTTGCACTCCGATGAGAAAAATGGCCACCAGGGCGAAAATAGAAACATCTTTAAATGACATCTCTCAGTTCCTTTCAAGCTTCGTAGGAGTGTAACACTCTACCAAAGTAGCAAAATCATTTCAGCTCCGATGATCTTTCAACTTCACAGAAATGTTGCTTAGGTGACCCTCTACCAAATTAGCTAAAGTCGTTTAGCTTGAATGAATATAGGTGCCCCTTTAGCGTGAGACTTTTGATCCCGTGAGATTCTTCAGTCGCACCGGAAGCGGCTGAAATCTCTCACGGAGGGTTGGGAGAGAATTCAGCCGTGAGAAGTGTAATACGATAACTCTATAAAAGACTGGGGTAGCAAAACTCTCTTAGTGTATTAAATGATAAGTTATGCTGGCACATTAATTAAACTTTATGCTGGAGTAAATTAGAAGCTGTGTTACTTGTGATTTTATCATATGATTGTCATCATTTATTTATTTATTTATTTATTTATTCACCAAGGCCCGATTGGCGGGGGCCCAAGGACAAACAGATACTATAGAATGTAGAACGATATTATCTTGATGAAAGACATTGGGGTTCGACATGACCAAAGCCAAACTGCAACGCCCGAGATCACTCAGGGCGACTGGACATAGAGTCGAGATGGTCCGCATTCATAGTGGTTTTGATTGTCAAATTGCGAAGAAAAAAAAGAAAAGAAAAAACGTTAGGGACATTTCTAACTTCTGACGTCTTACTTGAACTTCTTGCTTCGACGTTGTTTAGGTAGGTAGGTAGGTAAGTAGGTAGGTACTAGGTAGGTAGGTCAGGTGGTTTGGTGGCTAGGTAGGTGGGTGGCTTGGTAGGTAGGTAGGTAGGTAGGTAGGTTTGATTTGAGGTTTAACGTCGTCGTCAACACTATATAGGTCATTTTGGAGACGATGCTTCCAACATCTTGGCACCCGACTTTGTGATGAAAAGATATCTCAAGACCTGCCGCCCAATGAAACCAATAGGGTTTAAATGCATGGGCGGTCCGACTCGCATCACTTTGCCTGGGCAAAGTGATGTCATCTCTTCTGCAACAAGGTCTATCGGAACCCGAATTTTATGGTTACTTGGTATATAATTTCAGAAAAATATATAACCGCAATGACTTCAGCACCTAATTTCGTAAAAACATTCTTGGATATAAAAAGATTGGGTACAACATGGATATTATACGACAGACTGCATGCATGGTAGTTAACCCAATCACGGTTGGCAACTTTGCTTCCCTCTTTAATTGCACGCCGGTGGGTCAGGCCTCAGATTCTATGACGGCTCCAACTTAAAGGCTTATTGAGAATTAGAGAGATAATGTTGGTTGGTGCCTGATGCTCTGTCTCTGGTCGGGCTCAACGGAGTCTAACTGTTGGTTTTCTTTTGCTCCAGCATTTCAGTGGTTTCTTGCTGTCGAGTCCTCACCGTTGTCTCACCTCTGTGGTTCTTTGATTTTTGTGTTCACGGAGATGTTGCGCTGATGAGTTAGGAGGCCTTCATGCGGACTGAACAAATTATTTGTCTAAATCGCGACGGAAGTAAGGGCGAGGATTGTGGCCACGTAAAATCGATTTAAGCCCCCCAGTGGAAATCTTCCACTGACCGTTCCAAGGCGGCTCTTCTGTGGCGATTTATTTATGTTGTTGTTTGTTACTTACTGTGTGTATCAGATTATTCACCCTACCTACGTTCGCCCCCGCCAATCGGGGCCTGGAGAAATAGATTAGGCTGCACGGTGCTTCCGCGCAGAGCTGAAAACTACCTTACTTGAGTACTGGTAAACAGCTTAGGTCTAAACGTGTCTAGGAAAAGTAATGCGATTCAGACCGCTCCTTAAACCCTAGCGGTTTTTACGGGTGGTAGGGCTTGAGATATCATTTCATTTCAATGTCGAGTAAAAGTCCCACAAAATCGGGAGCAACGTCTCTAAAATGACATTAATAGTGTTGACGGGGACGTTAAACATCAACTCAAAGGAACAAATCACCCTACCTACGAACCTACCTACGGCATCGCCCATCGGGGCTTGAAGAAATATATGGTCTGCATGATGCTTCCACGCAGAGCTGAAAACGACCGCACACGAGTACTGGTAAACCGCTTAGAGGATCTTAGCCTGCCAATGCAAAGCGGTGCGAGTCGGCCCGTCCATGCTTATAAACCCTATTGGTTTCATTGGGCGGCAGGGCGCAATGTCGGTAAAAAGTCCCACAAAATTGGAAGCAACGTATCCAAAATGATCTATACAGTGTTGACGGGCACGTTAAGTAGAAGTAAAACAAAGACCAGGAAACCTCAAATCAAAAAAACAAATATAACCTATCTACCTACGTACGTACCACCTAGGTACAATGCAGCCCATCTGTTTCTTCAAGGTCGATTTTGATTGGTTGATAGTCAACAGTGGGTTCGATAAATAAGCCCCGCCAAGCGAATTTGTGTCTTCGAGCATTCCGTCATGAAAAATTTTAAATGCGCATGCCCAGCCATTCAGAGGGGCCAGGGATATGGCTTTCTGTCTGAATGTTCCTCTTGATTCACTGCTTGTATGAGCGAGCTGTGAAGGTTCTGGCGAGACTGCGCGGATGCGCAGGCTCGCCTGAACCTTCGCTGCTTGCATAGGTGATAAGTACCAAAATCGCTTGACGGGGCTCAAATACTTCTATTTTATTTCATTGAAAACGTTTTTTTGGGGGGTTGACATTAAGTAAACAATTACATCATTATTACCCCATATAAGCTGAAAGGTGTGAAAATTGGTCAGTGTGTTTTGATAAGCATGGGGACAACATTAAAACACACATGTTAATCACCTTGGTATAAAGCTAACTTAATATGTAATTTAAATTCCATGAAACACGTGTTTAAAAAAGTTTAATATCCTTTGGAAGCTAGGAATACACCCTAGAATTGAACAAAGTGAGAGTGCACATGTTTTTTTTTGTTTTTGTTTTTTTTATCTTTTGGCCTCGGCCATTTAGGTCTAATCATATGTTTTTAAGGTTTTCTAAAATTAATGCAACATGTTATTATATGGACTCGTATTATTATGATTATTTCTATGAATAAATGTTACTGTATGCAAGTGGGGTTTAAGGTGGTTTAAAATTATATAGACGTGTTTTCGTGATGATTCCAAGAAAATACCCTCAAATATATTATTTTTGACCACCTGGAAACATTTGTATGGAATCTATAATACGGAATAAATAAACAAATAAATAAAGTTTGTTATAACTTGTGTTCTATTTAAAGTTCGTAATGTAAGCAGATTTCTTCAGTAATTTTAAAAATATTCCCAATATGAAAGGGGCAGGGGCTAACAGGAAATGGATGACATTTCTCTCGGCCTTCTTGCACATGCGCAGATATACCTTGGTATTAAGTTTCTCACGGGTTTAAAGATCTCACGCTACACCGCAAGAGCAAAAATAGAAAACCATCAACAATTTGCTTAATATGCCAACTTCTCCTAAACCTTGTGCCTAGTTCAATTAAACTTCATAGGAATATTACTTAGGTGACCCACTACCAAAATAGCTAAACTCCTTCGGCTCAGATGAACGAAATGGCAGCCAGTGCTAAAAATAGACAAAAGTCAACAATTTTATTTAAATGCCATCTCCTTAACCCTGGTGCCAATTTAATTCAAATTTCAAAAGAATGATGCTTAAGTGACCCTATACCGATTTAACTAAAATTGTTCATCTCTAATATACAAGTTGGCCGCCAGAACTTTCAGGAGTTATGTGACATCTTTGGAATCAGGTGAGCGATTCAGGGTCGTCTTGGCTGCCTTGTTTATACTCCTTATACGAGACTACCTTTGGCCAATAAGATAAACCGCGCGCAAATTAAAATTTAATTAGTCCCAATGAAGATAAAGAGGCCCCGCAAGAAAATTGCTTTTGTAATTGAATTAATTGACCCATAAATACCTGTGGTATTGACAAGCAGTTTAGACCACGATCAGAAAATACAGAACGCTGTGTCTGATCAGGTTCTACAATGTTGGCTTAAGGAGAATGGATACATCTTGCAGAATTATCCGCCATTTTTCCAAGGGAAATAACTTTCGGGACTTCCAGTTCATTTTTCTATTGACTCAAAAGGGGTCACCTGTTAAAGGAAAGAATTTGCTCCTGAGAAGAAAATTCTTTCCTATAAGAGTTAACCCCTATTTACATGGGAGACAAAAATACTTTTGCAGGAGTTGCCTCACCTGAAGGTACACCCATTTCCCTTCAGGTGCAGAAACTAAATGGTATAAGTCCAGGCTCGGGACTATTTTTTCAGCCTACACTCATACAAAATCGACCACACAGTACTGTGATTATTTTATGCTTACTTAAGGGGAATGGCCGGTCTTGGTAGCTCAGTCGGATGTGTGTTTAACTGGTGATCAGGAGGACGCGGGTTCGATACCTGCCGTGGTCGGCAACATTCTGTCGTCGAGATTGATCATGAAACCTTTTCTACGGTCATTCTTTCCCTTTCGCTGATTCAAGAAGGGCAGTTGTCAGTTTCTGGCGAAAGAATGTGCACTGTACTGGTTAACCACTTACGTATAAGCCTGCCCAGAAAAAGTGTGGATAGGTAACTTGACCCGCTCAGAAATTACCTAAAATAGTGTTGACTTTGTCGTTAAACTCAACAGATTTTCTGACAATTTTTAAGGGAGACAACTTTCGGAACTTCCTGTTCACTTTTCTATCAACTCTGGTCCACGGATAAAGGGGTCTACTCTTAAAGGAAATAATTGCTCCATAGGAGCAAACTCTTACCTTTAAGAGTTGAACCCTATTGACAGGGGACACAAAAACACTTTTGTAGGAGTTGCCTCCCCTGAAGGTGCATCCATTCCCCTTAAAATGCTGTTTGCAACCGTGTGTCTGCAGCTTTTTCTAGTACTTATGAACGACAATGTGAATTTGTGTTTTGCTTTCATCCAGAAAGACAGATATGGTGATATGTACATGTACTTATTTCTGCAACAAATAAAGATTATGACTAGTCGTTAGAACCGCCACATTGGGGTGCTGCTTACGAAAACGCATAATCTTTGTTTTGAGCAAAACCAAGAAAAATAATGTTAACCCTTGTTAACCCCACTTTTCTCCATGTAACTTGGTGTTCACAAATGTATACATTAGATGGATTTGTTAATGTCAAAACAACATGGTCGTTGACCTCCTGTCTTGAAATAATTCAGCTCTGGCTGTTTGCTTTATCTCGCGGTTTTTAAGCCCTCTTGCATCATCTCTGAACGTGTATTGCTCTATGAGGTAAACTGCCTTCAGCGGCTATGCTCCACCCACTTTCCCTTTCTGACCCGAGGAAACTTATCACCTCTGAACGTGGATTTCTCTGAGGTAAACTGCCTTCAGTGGCTATGCTCCACCCACTTTCCCTTTCTGACCCGAGGAAACTTATCACCTCTGAACGTGTATTTCTCTATGAGGTAAACTGCCTTCAGTGGCTATGCTCGGGTCGGAGACTTAGTGAAATCACCGACATCTAACGAAATCACCGAAATCACCTAAAAATACACTATTTTATTGATATAAAACTATGTTAGATATTTAAAATATATTACAGGGGTCTAGTTTATCATATTTTGGAATTAATATTAGTAGAAAACATCCCCAAACTTTCTTTGTTTCTTTTTTTAACATAACATGGAAATCACCAGTCACCTCCGAAATTACCGAAATCACCATCATTTTGATACAAAACCATATTAAATATTTAAAATATGATAATATTTGATATGGTTTAGAGGTGAGTCATTAATGTCAGGAGAAAAGATTCCCAACATATCACTTGATTGTGTATTTTTAGGGTATTAACCCAAATCTTCAGTCACCTCGGAAATTACCGAAATCACCGCCATTTTTTTATATATATGAAACCATGTTAGATATCTAAAATATTCAGACACAGCATTCTTAGACCGGACATTATAAACGAATATATTTATGAGTATTTGACTGAAAAACACCAAACAACATTGTTTCTCCCTAACAGAGATATTGGGGTGGGGCGGGGGCATACAGTATTGCAATATGAGCGGTGATTTCAGTAGCATCCGTGGTTATTTCAGTACAATTAGACAGCCTTCTTAATCTGAACATTATAACTGAATATATTTATGAATATATTTTGAGTATTTTACTAAAAT
The DNA here is from genome assembly GCA_963580285.1 of Lucinisca nassula. Lineage (NCBI taxonomy): Eukaryota > Metazoa > Mollusca > Bivalvia > Lucinida > Lucinidae > Lucinisca > Lucinisca nassula. Next base: position 110,425,117 of record OY757013.1, on the reverse strand, counting down.
CTACAAAACAACATTATTTCTCCCTAACAGAGACATTTAGGCATATACAGTATTGCGATCGATAAAATCTCTGGTGATTTCGGTAAATAGAATGTTAAGCGGGATTCCTAGACTGGACAATAAAGTTAGTACAGTTAATATAGTTAGGAATATTTGACATGAAAACTACCACAACAACACTGTTATTCCCAGTTAGATATAATTTAGGATGCTACATTACCATATTAGCAGTGATTTCAGCAAAATTTGTGGTGATTTCAGTAATCGTATTTTATATAATGTTAGACCGCATTCTTAAGCCTGACAGTATATTTTGATACATATATATATATTTTAAAATGATAAAAAAAACATTATTACTCCTTTATATAGATAGTTTGGTATACAATATAATGATAGGAGTGGTGATTCAAGGTGATTTCGGTAATTTATGAGGTGATTTCGGTGATTTCGTTAGATTTCGGTGATTTCACTAAATCGTCTGACAGCTATTCTCCACCCACTTTCCCTGTGACCCCAGAAAACTTAGGCTACATTTTACAGATTAAGTTACAGATTTACCAAATTGTTTCTGTTTTGACAACAAGGTGAGTATGTGATATATCATTTTATTTCAACGTTTTTTTTTGTTTTTTTTTTTCTCATTTTACAGACAGACTTAGACTGGTGTCAGTCGTAGATGTTATTAGTATTGTTTTTTTTTTTATTTTACATACAGACTAAGACTGGTATCTGTCTTAGATATTATTGGTATTGCCAAAGATACCATGCAAAACTACGGAACCCGGGAACGGAAATTCATTTTGTTAGCTCACCTGTCACTTAGTGACAAGGTGAGCTTTTGTAATCACTTTTTGTCCGTCGGGCGTGCGTGCGTGCGTCCGTCCGTGCGCCCGTGCGTCCGTGCGTCCGTAAACAATTTCAAATAAGTATATCTCTAATACCCCATGGTCAATCTTGATCAAATTTCATGAGAAGCATCATCAGGTAGGGGGAAAGGCTGCATAAGGTTTTTGGGCTGATCAGATTGGAATTCTGGTTGCTATGGCAACATAAATCTCCCATAGACTTACAATGGGAAAAAATTAAAATTTCTTCTCTGCAACCACAGGGCCCTGAGCTTAGATATTCAGCATGTAGCAACGGCCAGTGGTCACCTACTTAATTCCTGCCAATCATGCCCCTAGGGTCCACATTGGCCACGCCCCGGGGCCCCTTCTCTCCCATAGACTCATAATGGAACAAAAAGCTTCAAAAATCTTCTTCTCGGAAACCACAGGGCCCAAAGCTTAGATATTTAGCATATTGCAACGGCAAGTGGTCAACCAAAAAATTCCTGCCAATCATGCCCCTGGGTTCCAAACGGGCCACGCCCCGGGGCCCTTTAGCTCCTATAGACGCATAATGGAAATCAGTTTCAAAAATTTTCACTGAAACCACAGGGCCCAGAGCTGAGATATTTGGCTTGTAGCAACGGCAAGTGGTCACCTACATAATTCCTGCCAATCATACCCCTGGGTTCCAAATTGGCCCCACCCCGGGGCCCCTTAGCTCCCATAGACTCATAATGGAAAAAAAGCTTCAAAAATCTTCTTCTCAAAAACCACAGGGCCCAGAGCTTAGATATGTAGCATGTAGCAACGGCAAGTGGTCACCTACATAATTCCTGCCAATCACGCCCCTGGGGTCCAAACGGCCCACGCCCCGGGGCCCTTTAGCTCCTATAGACTCATAATGGAAAAAAAAATCTTCTTCTCTAAAACCACAGGGCCCAGAGCTGAGATATTTTGCATGTAGCAACGGCAAGTGGTCACCTACATAAATCCTGCCAATCATGCCCCTAGAGTCCAAATGGGCCACGCCCCCGGGCCCCTTAGCTCCCATAGACTCATAATGGAAAAAAAAGCTTCAAAAGTCTTCTTCTCTGAAACCACAGGGCCCAGAGTTTAGATATTTAGTATGTAGCAACGCCAATTGGTCACCTACATAATTCCTGCCAATCATTCACCTGGGTTCCAAATGGGCCACGCCCCGGGGCCCCTTCACTCCCATAGACTCATAATGGAAAAAAGCTTCAAAAATCTTCTTCTCTGAAACCTCAGTGCCCAGAGCTTAGATATTTAGCACGTAGCAAGAACAAGTGGTCATCTACATAATTTCTGCCAATCATGCGCCTGGGGTCCAAAAGGGTCACGCCCCGGGGCCAGTTAGCTTCTATAGACTCATAATGGAAAAAATAGCTTCAAAAATCTTCTTCTCTGAAACCACAGGGCCCAGAGCTTAGATATTTAGCATGTAGCAATGGCAAGTGGTAATCTACATAGATCCTGCCAATCATGCCCGTGGGGTCCAAATGGGCCACGCCCCGGGGCCCCTTAGCTCCCATTGACACATAATGGAAACAAGCTTCAAAAAGCTTCTTTTCTGAAACCACAGGGCCCAGGGCTTAGATATTTAAAATGTAGCAATGACAAGTGGTCACCTACATAAATCCTGCCAGTCATGCCCCTGGGTTCCAAATGGGCCACACCCTGGGACCCCCTTAGCTCCCATAGACTCATAATGGAAGAAAAACTTCAAAAATCTTCTTCTCTGAAACCACAGGGCCCAGAGCTTAGATGTTTAGCATGTAGCAACGGCAAGTGGTCTCCTACATACTTCCTGCTAATCATGCCCCTGGGGTCCAAATGGGCCACGCCCCGGGGCCCCTTAGCTCCCATAGACTCATAATGGAAAAAAGCTTCAAAAATCTTCTTCTCAGAAACTGTGAAGCACAGAACTTAGATATTTAGTGTCTAGCAACATAAAATAGCCAGCTACATAAATCCTGCTAACCCTGCCCCTGGGGTCAAAATTGGCCGCGCCCGGGCTCATCACCTCCAATAGACTTATGATGAAAAAAACTTAAAAAATCTTCTTCTATGAAACCATAAGGCCCAGAGCTTAGATTTTTAGTATGAAGCAACGTCAAGTGGCCACCTACATAAATCCTGCCAGTTATGCCCATGGGATCCAAATTGACCACACCCCAGGGCTCTTTAGCTTCCATAGACTTAAAAACAATTTAAAATTGGGAAAAAAATCTTCTAAAATCTTCTTCTCTGAAACCATAAGTCCCAGAGCTTAGGTATTTAGCATGTAGCAATGTCGAGTGGTCGCCTACATGAATCCTGCCAATCATGCCCCTGGGGTCCAAATCCTGTGGCCCCTTAACTCCAACAAACTTATAATGGAAAAAAGCTTCAAACATCTGCTTTGAAACCATGAAGAACATACCTAAGATATTTAGTATATAGCAACACAAAATGGTCGCCTACATAAATCCTGCCAACCGTGCCCTTTGGGTCAAAATTGGCCAAGCCCCAGGGCTCATTAGCTCCTATAGACTTATACTGGAAAGAAACTTAAAAAAATCTTTTTCTTTAAAACCATAAGGCACAGATTTTGTTTGATTTGAGGTTTTACATCCCCTTTAACACTGTATAGGTCATTTTGGACATGTCTCTTCCAATTTTGTGGGACTTTTACCCGACATTGAGATAAAATTACATCTCAAGCTCTGTCGCCCAATGAAACCAGTAGGGTTTATAAGCATGGACACCGCTTTGCCTGAGCTTAGCTATTTAGTATATAGCAATGTCAAGTGGTCTCCTACACTAACGATTTTCTGGTACACAGGTGAGCGATATAGGGCCATTGGGCCCTCTTGTTTTAATATATTGTGCCAACAAGATATTAAGTTGTGCAAACAATATATTATCTTGTGCGCTAAAAATAATATGTTGTTATCTTGTGCGGACAACATATTATATCTTGTGCGGACAACATAATATCTTGTGCGTGCAAGATATTATCTTCTTCTCACAACATATTATCTTGTTTGAACAACTTAATATCTTGTGTGCATAAGATATTATCTTCTTCTCACAACATATTATCTTGTTTGAACAACATAGATCTTGTGCCGTCAACATAATCTCGTATGCGTTTGATTAAATTGTGCTAACAAGGTACATGTAATATGTTGTGCGAACAAGATAATATGTTGTGCAAACAAGATAAAAACTTGTGCTCACAAGAAAATATCTTGTGCACACAAGATATTATCTTGTTCGCACAACATATTAAAATAAATTGCATGTCCCTTCCAGGATTCTGTACAAAACCCATACCACAATATATCTTTTGCCAGCATACCGTGCCAGATTTTATAATGCTGACTCAAAAAGATGAAAAAGTGAAGAGAAATATTGTTTGTTTAGTGAGAGTAGGGACCATTATTTCATGTTTAATGCTAACGATACACCGCTAAAATTAACATCTCGTCAGACGTTCTAAGTTTAAGATTGATTTTGCATTCACATGGTTCATGCTCACCTCCATTAAGCATGAAAAGTCATAGTTGGTTAATGTCAAAACACCGATCATTTTGCGAGAAAGATTTTAGATTCCATCACGAAAATACGCCATTACAATTTTGATCCCTGTAAACCCCACTTTTATATAATAAACATGTGGTTTACAGGGGTAGACATTTTATTTCTTATTTTTGCTCCAAAACAGATTGTGGGTACTCTTTAGAACCGCCTTGACCAGGCGGTTCTAACAAGTTCTCACAACCTTTGTTTTTAGCAGAAATATGACAAATATTGGAATATTTTAACTTAAATGTCATTTTTGATGGTAAAGTTTTCAATATATTCGAATAGGCGTGTTTTCGTTATGCCAAGGACATGATGCCCGAACCAGCATCCTATTCAATGTACTCAAAATAGTTATAATAATTTGTATATATTTCAACTTCAATGACTCAAACACTTATGGAACCAAGAATTTTGTTCGATATTGGGATAGTGCGAGCCACTGAGGGTTATTTATAGCACAATGATGATGTGTAGAGCCAGATCAGATACAGATAAATAAACAATATAGCCACAAAACGCTGCGTCATTTCAGGGTCTACATTCTTTGCTTTAGATGCTGATAAAATAAAATAACGGTTTGCTGTGTGTACTCATTAGAATCGCCTCATTGAGGCGATTCTAATGATTACACACAGCATATGACTACACACACCTTTTCAAGGTAAGGTTTAATGCCTCATTAAGACGATTCTTATTACTACACACAACATACCTTTACAAGATAAGGTTTGGTGCCTCACTGAGGCGATTCTAATGACTACACACAACATAACTTTTCAAGACAAAAAACTTTTTCTTCTATAAAATAAAGGTTTGGTGCCTCACTGAGGCGATTCTAATGACTACACACAACATACCTTTTAAAAGATAAGGTTTGGTGCCTCACTTAGGTGATTCTAATGACTACGCACAGAATACCTTTTTCAAGATAAAGTAAATCTTTCTTCTATAACATGCAGGGTTTGGTGCCTCACTGAGGCGATTCTAATGACTCACACAAAATATCTTTTCAAGATAAGGTTTGGTGCCTCACTGAGACGTTTCATGTATTCTTGTCTCCCATGTCAATAGGGGTCAACTCTTAAAAGAAAGAATTTGCTCCTGAGGAGAAATTCTTTCCTTCAAGAGAGTAGACACCTTTTTCCATTGAAAAGAGCTTATAGAAAAGCGAATAGGAAGTCCCGAAAGTTGTCTCCCTTTGACAAACTGGCGGGAAAATGTGCTAGGTGTTCCAATTCGCTTAAAGAATGAGTTTGAATTAATCATGGTAAACGAAACCATTGGTGTTTGAGTGACTGAGGTTTCCTTTTTTATGATTATTGTATATTCAGATACTGGAAATGTACATGCAGGACTTAGATATTCAGATTAAGAGTTAAGCTCTTGTTCCATACAGGTGTATCACTCCAGATTATAATCCCGTCAACTATACAAGGTATTCTCACCAACAGGACACGAATATCCCCTTGTATGACAGTGTGTGATTTGTTTGTCTCACATGGCAGTCTTACCCTATTGTTGCTTATTTAGTACATGTCTCAATCTGTCAATCATTACTTCATATAGAAAACCATGTACATTGCAAAGGAACTATTTTCCCCTAAAGCTGCCTTCTGCTGTGTGTTTTATGCTACCCAAGCAAACAGGGAGGTCCCTTCTCTCTTGGTGTACATTTTCACAGGCACTATGTCATGTCCTTAATCAACTTTTAATGAAATGAACTTGCCATCACGTGAACAAGTCCGTGAAATGAACTTCCCCCTAAACCCCACTTTATATGGAGAAAACTGTAGTTTACGGGGTACATATTATTTTTCTTATTTCTGCTTAAAGACATAGGTTGTTGGTACTCGTTAGAACCGTCCATGTAAGGCGATTCTAACGAGTACCCACAAACTATGTTTATAGTATGAATAAGAAAAATTTCACAAAAATTCATCAGAAAATGAAACCATTTTGGACATATGAAAAAAATGCATTATGTCACACGCGTGTGTTATCGTAATGCAGTGCTTTCAAGTGTCAGGAAGATAATTATGAAATGTAGATATACTGTTGTAGAAATCAAGAAATGGTTTTCATTTCAAATGTGCCACTACATGTAAATGGATGGTTTGAAAATGAATTAAAGTAGCTCAATGAAATAATGTTTAAACAACTTAAAATAGAAGGTAGGAATAATAAATGTTCATAATTTTTTCTGCTACATTTGTGTGAAGGGGCCATTTTCTGTATTCTTGGGCAGTCTGATTACAATAGTTTTACAAACATTTTACCATTCACAACACATTCTTTAGAGCAGGTGGATGAGAAAACTAATTACGGGGTTGAGACCTCGACAAGGAAATCTGAGGCTCGTTTTCAGTTACTTTTCATGCCGGGCTTAGCCTCGCATGTGACAAAAATAAACTGAAAACTTATGAAACTTATAAAAAACTTATGAAACTGAAAACATATAAAACTTTGGATGGTCATATGGCCATTTTGTGGGAAAGTAACTGTCCTTATGGCCTTCCTTTGTTTACGTTTCCATTATGGTCTGGTCGCTTAATTTTTTGTATTTCTTTCCCTTTGGGGTCTTTGATGGGTGGAGTAAGTTAATTGTATCGATTCCTGATCTTTGTTTTACTTCTACTTTACCTGAGATTTCCTTGTGTCTCGGTCTCATCCCTATCATAGATTCTATGAATCCCCATACCGTTACACAAATAAACCACAAGAAGTAGCAAAATCTTAGAAAACTGTTAAATCGGGGGTTATGTACTGGAGTCTTATTATATAAAGTTTCTAGAATCTAGCTAGTATGTTTAGACGAAAACATTATGATAACACATCCGTATGGCAAAGTACATTTTTGCATATCTCAAAAACGTTTATTTTTTTTCTGGAGAAAAGTTGTGATATTTTACGTATTAACGCCTCAAATATAAGTTTTGGGTATAAGTTTTGGGTGCTCGTTAGAACCGCCTCGTTGAGGCGGTTCTAAGGAGTTCCCCAAACCAATGGCTTTGAACAGAAATACTAAAAATATGTTCTACCCCTTCAAATAATTTTTCGATAAAGTGGGGTTTACGGGATTGTTCATTACATGGACTTGTTAACGTAGTGAGGCTGGTTTGAGACTTAGCTAGTCACACCTCAGAAGACAGGTTTTCTTATGACGAGGTATATTTCCACATCAGTTTACTTTTGTCATACAGAAGTTAAAAATTGTGGCCCATCATGCGAGAATCTGCCTTTGGGATTTGATCGATTAATACATGTTGGACTCTAGCAACAATAATAAGAAAGATGTTATTCTATGTTTCGTTTCAATATTGTGATAATCTTTATTTTGGGATGTATACAACAATAATAAGAAACTGGTATTCTATGTTTAATATCAGTATTGATATGATCTTTATTTTGGACTGTATACAACAATAATAAGAAACTAGTATTCTAGGTTTCATATCAATATTGATATGGTCTCTATTTTGGACTGTATACAACAATAATAAGAAATTGGTATTCTATGTTTCGTATCAATATTGATATAATCTTTATTTTGGACTGTATACATTTCGTATCAATATTGATATGATTTTTTGGACTGTGAACAAAAATAATAAGAAACTGGTATTCTATGTTTTGTATCAATATTGATATGATTTCTATTTTGGACTGAAATAACAGTAATAAGAAAATAGTATTCTATGTTTAGTATCAACATTGATATGATCTTTATTTTGGACTGTATACAAAATTAATAAGACATTGTTTTATGTTTCAAATCAATTTTTATATGATTTTTTTTCTGCGGGGGTGGGGGGTGTATACAACAATAATAAGAAACTGGTATTCTGTGTTTCATATGAATATTGATATGATCTTTATTTTGGACTGTATACAACAATAATAAGAAAATGGTATTCTATGTTTCGAATCAATATAATAATATGATTTTTGGGAATGTATACAGCAATATCAAGAAACTTGTATTCTGTTTCGTATCAATATTGATATGATCTTTATTTTGGAATGTATACAACAATAATAGGCACTAGTATCCTGTGTTTCGTATATTGCTGTGATCTTTATTTTGGACTGTATCAAAGAAGACTTTTCTTATGACGGGGTACATTTACACATCAGTTTACTTTTGTCATACAGAAGTTAAACATTGTTGCCCGTCATGAGAGAATCTGCCTTCGGGATTTGGTCGATTAATACAGGTTGGACTGTAGCAACAATAATAAGAAAGATGTTTTTCTATGTTTCATATCAATATTGATATGATCTTTATTTTGGACTGTATACAACAATAATAAGAAACTGGTATTCTATGTTTCATATCAATATTGATATGATCTCTATTTTGGACTTTATACAACAATAATAAGAAACTGGTATTCTTTGTTTCGTATCAGTATTGATATAATCTTTATTTCGGACTGTATACAAAATTAAAATGAAACTGGTATTCTACTTTTCGTATTAATTTTGATATGATTTTTTGGACTGCATACAACAATAATAAGAAACTGGTATTCTATGTTTTATATCAATATTGATATGATTTCTATTTTGGACTGATATAACAATAATAAGAAACTAGTATTCTATGTTAAGTATCAACATTGATATGATCTTTATTTTGGACTGTATACAAAATTAATAAGAAACTGTTTTTTTATGTATCATATCAATATTGATATGATCTTTTTTTTTTGGGGGGGGGGATGGGGGTGGTGGCGTGGGGGGTGTATGCAACAATTATAAGAAACTGGTATTCTGTGTTTCATATGAATATTGATATGATCTTTATTTTGGACTGTATACGACAATAATAAGAAAATGGTATTCTATGTTTCGTATCAATAATCAATATTGATATGATTTTATTTTGGACTGTATACAGCAATATCAAGGAACTTCTATTGTTGTATCAATATTGATATAATCTTTATTTTGGAATGTATACAACAATAATAGGCACTTGTATCCTGTGTTTCGTATATTGATGTGATCATTATTTTGGACTGTATACAACAGTAATAAGAAACTGGTATTCTTTGTTTCGTATCAATATTGGTATGATCTTTATTTTGGAATGTATACGACAATAATAAATAGAGGATGTTTCCTTTTTTGCGGTGGATACCAAATATATTTCATCGAGTGTGTTGAAAACATCTAAATTTTCACAAGTGCGAAGCAGGAGTGAAAATTCGGATGATTTCAACACACGAGCTGAACTATTTTTGATATCCGCCGAAAAAAAAGTAAATTGTCTTTTTATTTCATAATTTTATACGGGTATTTACGGTAAGTGATCCGTCTTATCGTACGTCTCAATTTTGACCTTGCTATGAAGTCACAACTGTCAGTTTAAAAGCATAAACAGATCGCCATTTTTAATTCAGCATTTGTACAGTTCAAAGAATGCATTTTAAGGTATTTTACAGAATTATTAGCTCACCAGAGCCGAAGGCTCCGTGGGGAGCTTATAGGATAGGCAGTTGTCCGTCGTCGTCGTATGTCGTCGTATGTCTGGCGTCAATACTTTTAAATATCTTCTCCTCTAAAGCCACTGGGCCGATTGGGCCCAAATTTCATCTGTAGCATCCTTGGGCTGGGGAATTGAAAGTTTGTGTTTTTTTTATGAAAATCGGCTTTTTAGTTTGGTTGCTATGGCAGCTTAGAGTTTCCATAGACTTATAATGGGGAAAATTGAAAAATGGCATTTAATGCCAAGTCATTGCAGATATTTTGACAAAACTTTAATATAGAATTATTTCTTGAGTAAACTTCTCTCAGCCATATGCTTTAATGCCAACCTGAGGGATTCTCAGGTTGTGCCGGGGCCATGTCCCACCTCTCCACATAAAAGGCCATATATCTCAGAAAGCATTCAGGTCCCCACCCCTAAACTATAGATAGTCTTGTTCCTTATGATTAGACGCATTCAGTGATTCCAACCTGGGGGTCCCCCCGGATGCGCCGGGGCCATGTCCCACCCCCTCCACTTCTTAAAATGCTCAATATCTCGGAAACCTTAAAGATCCCAACCCCTAAACCATATATTTTCTTGTTCCTTATCATAAGACACATTTAGTGACACCAATCAAGGGGTCCCCAGGGTGCACTTGGACCATGTCACACCCCCTCCACTTCATAAAAGGCCATTTATCTCAGAAACCATTTAGATCGCCGCCCCTAAACCATATATAATCTTGTTCCTTATGATAAGACGCATTCAGTGACACCAGCGTGGGGGTACCCCACCAAGATGCGCCGGGGCCATGCCCCATCCCCTCCACTTCATAAAATGCTCAATATCGCTGAAACCTTACAGATCCCCACACCTAAACCATATATATTCTTGTTCCTTATGATAAGACACATTCAGTGACAGCAACCTAGGGGTCTGCCGAGGTGCACCGGGGCCATGCCCCACCCCCACCACTTCATAAAAGACCACATATCTCAGAAACCATTCAGATTCCCACCCCTTAACCAAATATATTCTTGTTCCTTATGATAAGACACATTCAGTGACACCAACCTGGGGGTCCCCGGGATGTGCCGGGGCCATGCCCCATCCCCTCCACTTCATAAAAGGTCCAATGTGACTGAAACCTTACCGATCCCCACCCCTAAACCATATATGTTCTTGTTCCTTATGATAAGACACATTCAGTGACAGCAACCTAGGGGTCTGCCGGGGTGCGCCGGGGCGCCATACTCCACCCCCTCCACTTCACCACTGAGATCCCTACCTCGTAATCATATATATTGTTGTTCCTTTTCCTTATGATTAGACACAATACATTCAGTCTCACCAACTTGTGGGGGTGGTGGTCCACAGGAGCCGTTTCTTTCCCCTCCACCTCATCTTCATCAAGGGGCCTCAAATAAGACTTTAAAATCATATCATGTTAAAATACATTGCTGCCAGTGGGCAGTGTCCACTGGAGCTCTGGTGAGCATAGTGGCCCATGGGCCTCTTGTTTTATCGATAACAACAATTTTGGCGAAAAAAGTAGTCCAGGTTGCTATTGTGAAAATGACAAGATCATGTTATTTTGTGAAATAGTCATTTTTATTTGTTTCAAACATGCATTGATTTCACTGCAGAGTATAAAATAAATAGAGTTTATTTGGGTTTTTTATCGATTACGGTGAAATAATTCACAAGTGTGCTAAAGCTTCGGAGCAAACAAAAACGAGTTAGCGAAAGCCAACAAGTTTTTTACACGAAAGCCTTAGATAACGAGTGAATTAATTCTCCGTAATCAATCATAACAACAAAATGAACGGGTTATTACATTCACATTCATGTTTTACCTTTGTATTTTCAAATTCAACAATTCTGATTTCCAACCAAAATAATTACAGTCAGGGCATGGATTTCAGGAGGCGTGGTTTAGTTTGATAACCAGTCGCCATCTTGTTTTCATGCCAATGCGAAAATCATCCTGTGCATGAAATACAGATGCAACGATGCCATGAAAGTAGTAATATATTTTCAAGAAAACGTGTTGCAGGTCTATCCTCAAAAACGTCAAATGGACGCAAAAATAGAAGTCTGATTTCTCTGATTTTATCAGATTTTCTGCCAAATGTCAACTATATTATTGTTGTTACCAACGACGTCGGCAACTTCGCCTAGTAATTATGACGTTAAAACGTTCGCAATGAAATAATTCACTCAGCGAATTATCGGTTTATAATTCACTGAGAAATCTCAGTAATTCACTACTGAAAATGTAATAAAACGTTTTATATAATTGTGAGCTTCTTGTTAAATTAAAGTTGACTCTTTATTTTGTTTCCTTTTATGGCTTGAAAAAAACAAAACAAAAAAAAAAACAATAACCCACAGCTTCCGTAGGAGGAATTTTTCGACTCATCATGTTAACAAGTCCGTATAATCAATGACATTCTAAATTAACCTGGGATTTACAGGGTTATACATTATTAGCTCAACTCCAGGGTAAGCTTAATCCGTGGCCTATTGTCCTTCGTCTGTCGTCCGTCCGTCGTCGTTAACTCTTCACATTTTCGACATCTCCTCCCTTACTGGAATAAAAATCAAAAATGAGTTCCTTAAAGAGCAATGAAAACATTCATAAGAAAGAAGATGGGTCATACTTCGTAGTTTCGGCTAATAAAGCCTAATCAGTGACCCTGTAATGATCCGGCAAAGAAAGCCAGAGGAATTCAGATTAAACTGATATATGGTGGCAGGCATCTTGGTGACATGACATGACATGAAGATTCAGATTTGCTAAAATGCTTCTGTCTGGATTTCCTAGATGGTCGCCATGTCATCTTAAAATTCTTCAAACGACATATCCTCACGAACCAAAGGTCGAATAGAGCTGAAACTTGATGGGAGGCATCGGGCTGACATGGAAATTCAGATATGTTAAAATCGTTCCGTTCCTACATCAAAGATGGCCACCATGACGGCCATTTTGAAATTCGTCAAACGACATCTCCTCACGAATGATTTGTTTGTTTGTATAGGGGTTTAACGGCCCAGTCATCACTATTTAGGTCATTTTTGAGCCGGTCAGTTTACTTATCCACACTTTTCCTAAGGCCTTACTGGGCTTAAACCCCAGTAAGGCCTTAGGACCTGATGAGCTTCATCCTAGAGTCCTGAAGGAACTAGCAAATGAGTTGGGTCCAGTTTTTGCACACTTGTTTCAACAGTCTCTTGATACGGGTGAAATCCCCAAAGAATGGCTCTTAGCAAACATTTGTCCACTCTTCAAAAAAGGAGATAGGGCTCTTGCCCGTAATTATCGCCCTGTGTCTCTGACTTGTGTTCTGTGTAAATTGCTGGAACATATAGTCTGCTCAAACATCATGGCCCACTTGGACGAACATAAACTTTTGTCAGACAGACAACATGCATTTAGGAAAAGGCACAGTTTTGAAACTCAGCTAAGCACAGTTATTAATGACTGGGCAAAAATCTTGGACAAAGGGGGACAGGTGGACACATTTATTCTGGACTTCGAGAAGGCTTTTGACACCCCTCCTCATGGACTACTTAAATCTAAGTTATTTGGTTATGGAATTGGGGGAAAGACCCTCAAATGGATAGATTCCTTTCTTTGCTACAGAAAACAGCGGGTTGTTGTTAATGGTGAATCTTCGGAGTGGGCTCCAGTTTTGTCTGGAGTCCCGCAAGGGACCGTTCTTGGTCCACTTTTGTTCTCCCTGTACATCAATGATATTTCCACTGACATAGACTCAGAAATAAGACTGTTCGCAGATGACTGTGTTTGTTACCGGGAAATTAGAGATACAGATGACTCATTGAAACTTCAGGCTGACATAGATAGATTAAGATGTTGGGCACGTAAATGGGGCATGAGATTTCAGCCAGTTAAATGCAATATTATGCAGATAACTAGGAAGAGATCTAATAAAGTTGAGGCTTCTAACACCTTAGAGGGAACGGTCCTCGAGAATGTGGACTCCATTAAATACCTTGGAGTGACAATCTCACACAACTTGAGATTGAATACTCATATTAGCAATATGTGTACTAAGGCAAATAGAACGCTTGGTTTCCTGAGGCGAAATCTTCATCAGTGCCCTCAGGATGTAAAAGAGGCAGCATATAAAGGTCTAGTTCGCCCAATCTTGGAATATGGTAGTTGTATCTGGGACCCGAGTGGAGTGGTCCTTAACGATGAAATTGAGAAAGTTCAGAATAGAGCTGCTAGATTTGTAACAGGCAATTACTGCTTTGAAACTGGGAGCATGACTGGAATACTTGGAAAATTAAAATGGGAGTCTCTCAAGAAAAGGAGAAAAGACAGTAGGCTAATCCTTTTATACAAAGGTCTAAAGGGTGCTGCCAGCATTCCAACAGATGACCTTGTTCCCCCAGCTAGACACTGTAGAAATCACCATCCGGTGGCGTTTCAGACCCTTAGCGCAAGAACTGACATTTATAAAGTCGTTCTTCCCCAGAACCATTAGAGATTGGAATGCCCTTCCCGATTCGATTATTTCGACAGCTGAAGGTGCTGATGATTGTGTAGCTAAAATTACCTCTTTGGTTAGAGCTAGGGACTAACTTCCCACATCACAGGTCCTGGTGTATGAATGTCATTTGACGTGTCACCAGTAACAATTCTGATTCTGATTCTGATTCCTGGGCAGGCTTATACGTAAGCAGTACAATGCACATTCTTTGCCAGAAACTGACAACTGTCATTCTTGTATTAGCGGATGGGGTAGAATGGCCGTAGAAAAGATTTCATGATCAATCTCCACGAAAGAATGTTGCCGATCCGACAGGTATCCAACCCGCGTCCTCCTGCTCCCCAGTCAAATACGCATCCGACTGAGCTACTGAGGCCGACACTTCCTCCCGAACGAAAGGTCGAATTAAGCTGAAACTTGATGGGATGCATCGGAGTGACATGAAGATTCAGATTTGCTAAAATCGTTCCGTTCCGATATCCAAGATGGCCGCTATAATGGCGGTCATCTTGAAATTCTTGATTCTCCTCCTGAACCAAAGGTCGAATAGAGATGGGAGGCATCGGTGACATGGATATTCAGATGTGCTCAAATCATTCATGGCGGCCACCTTAAAAATCTTCAAATGACATCACCTCCCGAACCAAAGGCAGATAGAGCTGAAACTTGATGGGAGGCTTCGGAGTGAATGGAGATTCAGATTTGCTAAAATCGTTGTGTTCTGATATCCTAGATGGCCGCCATGGTGGCCATTTTGAAATTCTTCAAATGACATCTCCTCCCGAACCAAAGGTCGAATTGGACTGAAACGTTAGCGGTTAACCAGTACAATGCACATTCTTTCGCCTGAAACTGACAACTGCCCTTCTTGAATCAGCGGAAGGGACAGAATGACCGTAAAAAAGATTTCATGATTGATCTCCACGAAGGAATGTTGCCTAACCCGGCAGGTATCGAACCCACGTCCTCCTGATCACCAATTAGACGCGCATCTGACTTAGCTACCGAGGCCGGCAGGACCGGCTACAGGAAAATATTTCCTTAAAGGAAAAAAATCTTTCCAGACATTGCTGTTTCCATTAGGGTCTAGTTGTTTCATGTTTGTGTTTCTTTCCATTTGGTGACTCTGGTGGAAGCTGTGGGTTACTACTCAATGTTTGATAGGGATCACTGTTTTAATGCGAAGTAATTTTTCGATAAATTAACCAGCTGAATCCAAATTTGATACATAATGATAGAAAACATATCCTTCACAAAGACTAGTGATTAATTTTGTCAACTGGCACTGCATTCAAGCGTGACAACAACAACCGTCTTGGTACCCAAAATTTGCCGTAACACGAAGGGATTTGGACAATCAATTAATTGTTCACAAATTTCGAAATTTGTTGAGGCAAACGTGCCTAATAACGTGCATGGCGTCCACGGGCATCAATTACAGCACAACATCGCCTGCGCATGTTTCGTAATCAGAGTCAGTATCCGGTTTTGTGGAATCAGCCCCCATTCAGCAATCAATGCATCTTTGAGCTCCAATAAACTTCCCGGCTGCACAGGTCGGACTGAAACAGCACGCTGTAGCATGTCCCACGCATGCTCAATCAGATTTAAGTCCGGTGGTCGAGCAAGCCAGTCCATACGAAGGGTTGTGTCACGTTCCAGATAGGCATCAGTGACGTGGGCACGATCGGGGCGGGCATTATCGACAATTTATAGTCCATCAGAATAAAGTCCGGGCCGATACACCGGCATATGGTCTCACAAACTGATCAAGAATCTCATTACAGTACCTCGCTGTTGATAACGTTCCGTTTTCAACGACGTACAAGTCAGTTTTACCGTTCACGCTTATCACAGCCCAAACCATGACTGATCCCTTTCCATAGCGATCATGCTCTGCCACATTCAAGTCATCGAATCGCTCTTTAGACATTCGTCACACTAATTAACGTTTATCAGCGAAGTCTAGACTGAATCTGGACTCGTCGGTAAACAGTACTGGCGTCCAGTCACAAATCGTCTACCTGACGTGAGTTCTGGCAAAGTCCAATCGGTCTTGCACGTGCTGTCTCGTCAACGGAACACGTACATCATGCATGCTGGCATTAAGTCTGAATTCGTGGAACTTGTTTCTGACAGATTGTATAGAAATTCGTACTCCATTTCCGTTCCTAAACTCGTTATTCAAACGCGTAGCATACAGGAACCATTGACGTCGAGACTGAATCAACAAGAAAACAAAAGATTCTGACGTTGAGTTGTAACCCTTTCTCGACCCCCGTCATGTCTGTGTGAAGGATTTCCGTTGGTAAAATGTCATCTCGACATTCGGGAAACCACGTTCTGTGACACATTCAGAATCCCAGCAACACGACGTTGAGAGACGCCAGATTCCAACATTCCGACGTCACGGTTAGTTTCTTTGGGGCTTAGACGGTTTCTTAGCTGTCCGCTAGGCATTTTAGAGTTACACAAATCAAATGAAATCCTTTTTATGCTTAGTTAAGGAGCGCTAACAAGTTTGATTTTTTCTGTCGGAATGCAGTGTCATACAAGATTTTTGGAGTGCATGAATTCATTTGTGAAGTGTGAGAAGTGTGCACTTTAATGAGTACCGAATTGCACATGATTTGCTGCTTAAGATATTTATCAATATACGGAGTACAAATTCTGTCATGAAATTTTCAATTTTCAGTGCAAAATTTTGGTATATAAAAAGTGATTCCTTTCAAACCTTTAGTGGTATATTTCCTAGACCAGAGGTGGTTATCATTTTAAAGTCATTGAGGAATCGTTATTTCGTTATGCATGTTTCATACTCTATATATTATTAGGCATGTACCTACCATGGCATTGTTTGTTTCTTTGTATTGGAGTTTAACGGCCCATTCAACACTATTTTAGGTCATTTTTCAGCCGTTCAGTTTACCTACCCACATTTTCTTTGGCAGGCTTGCCCATTCAACACCATTTTAGGTCATTTTTCAGCCGGTCAGTTTACCTATACACAGTTTTCCTGGCAGGATTAACCAGACTACTATTGACAACTGCCCTTCTTGAATGAGCGGAAGGGAGAGATGACCGTAGAAAAGATTTCATGGTCAATCACCACGAAATAATGTTGCCGACCCTGGCAGGTATCGAACCCGAATGTCAGACACGAATCCGACTGAGCTACCGAGGCCGGCATCATGTCATTTTATGTATTGATATGACCATGTCTGTATTCAGTGAAGTACAGTTTGCCTTAACATATTACAATGTTTAGTTGACAAATCATTTCTGATCTTAAAGATTTGTTTCATATTCGTATATTTAACAGTTCAAGGCTCTAGCAGTTTTGTATAATAATGTGTTATTTTGCATGTATCTACCATGCTATTGTTTGTAATGATATGAATATGTCTGTGAAACATTGTATTGTACTTGCCTGAAGATATTATAATGTTTTGTTGCCAAATAAATGCTTGTATATTAGTAGTGTATCTAAGAGTTCAACACTCTTGCCTTTTGTGTAATAAATTAAATCCATTGGTATAATAATGTGTGTTACTTTGCATTATCTACCATGCCATTGTATGTAATGATATAAATACGTCTGTAAACAGTGTCTTGCACTTGCCTACCTGTATGGCAATAAACATGTTGCAATGTTTAGATGCCAAATATAATTTGTATTCATATAGCATTTCAAAACGCAGTGAGACATGAGACTGTACTATCAATTTTGAACTCGACCGTGTTTTCGGTTAGTCGCAATCAGTTTGTATTACACTTAGTCTAGAAGATACTTTCAGTTCTGTTCCGTGCCGGTAGACATCTGGTCGTAACAGTTCGGAATTCGAAGAAAAACACAACATACGTTTAAAATTCTATGCCAAAGGTATCCGAAACTTGCCTTCCTGAAAAAAAATGGAATAGTTGCGTCACGCTTGAACTTGTTAAAGGCCACTGATTTTTTGTAACAGTTCAAGACTGCAGCAGGTCTATGTAGCTAAGCAGCCTGGTGAACTTGTTAAAGGTCATTGATTTATTGTAACAGTTCAAGACTCTAGCAGATCTGTGTAGCTAAGCAGTCTGGTGAACTTGTTAAAAGCCATTGATTTATTGTAAAAGTTTAAGACTCTAGCAGGTCTATGTAGCTGAGCAGCTTGGAGAACTTGTTAAAGGTCATTGATTTATTGTAACAGTTCAAGACTCTAGCAGATCTGTGTAGCTAAGCAGCCTGGTGTACGTGTTAAAGGCCATTGATTTATTGTAACAGTTGAAGACTCTAGCAGGTCTATGTAGTTAAGCAGCCTGCTTGGTATCTAACCTGGTCTTGAACTTGTTAAAGGTCGTTGATTTACTGTAACAGTTCAAGACTCTAGCAGATCTGTGTAGCTAAGCGGCCTGGTGAACTTGTTAAAGGTCATTGGTTTATTGTAACAGTTCAAGACTCTAGCAGATCTGTGTAGCTAAGCAGCCTGGTGTACGTGTTAAAGGCCATTGATTTATTGTAACAGTTGAAGACTCTAGCAGGTCTATGTAGTTAAGCAGCCTGCTTGGTATCTAACCTGGTCTTGAACTTGTTAAAGGTCGTTGATTTACTGTAACAGTTCAAGACTCTAGCAGATCTGTGTAGCTAAGCGGCCTGGTGAACTTGTTAAAGGTCATTGATTTATTGTAACAGTTCAAGACTCTAGCAGATTTGTGTAGCTAAGCAGCCTGGTGTACGTGTTAAAGGCCATTGATTTATTGTAACAAATCAAGATTCTAGCAGATCTGTGTAGCTAAGCAGCCTGGTGTACGTGTTTAAGGCAATTTATTTATTGTAACAAATCAAGACTCTAGCAGATCTGTGTAGCTAAGCAGCCTGGTGAACTTTTTAAAGGCCATTGATTTCTTGTAACAGTTCAAGGCTCTAGCAGGCCTATATAACTAAGCAGCCTGGAGAACTTGTTAAAGGTCATTGATTTATTGTAACAGTTCAGTACCTTAGCAGATCTATGTAGCTAAGCAGCCTGTTGAACTTGTTAAAGGCCATTGATTTATTGTAACAGTTCAGTACCTTAGCAGGTCTATGTAGCTAAGCAGCCAGGTGAACTTGTTAAAGGCCATTGATTTTTTGTAACAGTTCAAGACGCTAGCAGATCTGTGTAGCTAAGCAGCCTGGTGAACTTATTAATGGCCATTGATTTACTGTAACAGTTCAAGACACTAGCAGGTCTATGTAACTCAACAGCCTGGTGCACTTGTTAAAGGCCATTGATTTAATGTAACAGTTCGAGACGCTAGCAGGTCTATGTAGCTAAGCAGCCTGGTTGGTGTATATCCTGGCCACAAACCATGAAGACATTACGAAAATACGCCTATACCAATACATTGTAACCTTTTCGCAGAAAAAAATGAAATTTTAAGATGAAAAATTGTGATATTTTTCTTATTTCTGCTCAAAATATAGATTGTGGGTACTCGTCAGAACTGCCTCATCGAATCAGAAAGAAGGTTTACCCCTGCAAACCCCACTTTTACTATATAAAAGTGGGGTTCGTTGGTGGGGGGGGGGGTCAAAGTTATATAGGCGTATTTTCGTGATATGTGTTTTTTAAGTGCTACCACTCCTCTCTAGGCCTTTTCTCTCCTTTCTTTTCTACCCATACTATACATGATAATTATAAAATAACACTCTTAACCTGATATAACGAAATTTAACAGCCACCAGTTTTTTTTTTGCCTCACCAGAAATTAGGCAAACTCACCTAGCCTTTCTAACACTTTTAGGTGGTTTTCAATGCATTTAGGTAATAGCTTAGATCTATACAAATTATTTCTATATGATTTGGTGAAGATATACATAATGGTTTCTTAGCAAACGGGGGTGAAAGGGTGAAAATCCCGCGGGATTTTTGAAAATCCCACGGGATTAAAATAATCCCGCAGGATTTTTCTCCACTCCCGCGGGATTAAAATCCCATAAAAATATCAGGGTTTTTCTCCCACGGGAGAATTTCAAAATTTTAAATCTTGCTTTTAACTATCAAAATGGACCTACTTAACATTAAAATACATGCACAAAAAATATGGCTGCTCCTGCTCTAATTTCAATTTCTCCCGTGGGATTTTTCTCCCATGGGACTTTTATTACGGAGAAAAATCCCGCGGGATTTTTTTATTTTTTAAAATGCTCTGGAATGAAGATGTAATATCTCTTTTCAATTAATAAAGTCAATCAGAGAAGCTTACAATGAGTAAAGCATGAATATAACTATTTTAAAAAAATCCCGCGGGATTTTAATCCCATGGGATTTTTATCCCCTAATGGAAAATAGGATTTTTCTCCCGTGGGATTTCACTAATTTCCAATTTCCAATAAATCTGCTTTGTTTGAACAAAGCTATAATAATTCTGTCCATTTATGTATAAAACATGCATAATTTATTGGTTTAAAGTAACTTATATTGGCTCCATTGAAATTAACTCCCGCAGGATTTTTATCCCATTTCAGAGCACAGGATTTAAATCCTGTGGGATTATTTTATTTCTTTCGTTTTCTTTTTTGGCTGTTAACCCATTTTTTACCAGAAACCCAAAAACGGGTACCCTGGCAAACAGTGCAGGCCCAGATCAGACGCCGCAAAATGTGGCGTCTAATCAGGGCCTACATGGTTTGTGAAAAGTTAAGATATTTTCAAAGTAAGTTTTAAAGAAAACACAGCCTGACTCCCCTTAATTTTGGAATGGACTCCTGGTATATATAAGGAGGAAGATTCCATTTGGTACAAAAAGGGTTAAAAGAACAATGTAAGAAAATCAGACTTCATGTCCTTCTTTCCAGTTAGTGGATTGGCCTTTCTCAGCTTTTAGGGTAAATTCTGACTTTCTTTGTCCGCATCAGGTCAAAACCCATCTAAACACTTCTTTAATAATAGAAGCCTATAAGATACAGAAACTTCTGTAGCCATCGAAAGCTTTGAACAGACTGAGTGAGCTAAAATGGCTGATTAGAATTGTTTTTGTTTTTTTTTTGTTGTTGTTGTTTTTTTGCCATTACTGTAAAAATCCTAAAAATTCAAACACAGCCAGGCATTGCTGTAATATTCTCCTAAAATTTCAACAAATTTGTTTCATGATCCAGCAGGGGGGGGGGGGGGTCCAAAAGGAACAGATAGAATGGCAAATAGTGTTGACACTGATCAGACTGCTTCAGAAGCAGTCTGAACCGGGTCTGCACCTATCTGTACCAATACTTAGGATTATTATGGTACCAGGTTTTCTTTCAGAGTTGCTAAATAATGAAATAGATTTTATTGCATATTGCTACATGTATATAATCAGCCTTAGCAATGTGCTTTATGGACAGCCTTAATACAAAGCAGCTTCATCACATTACAATAATATATATCCATGTCCTAAAACTTCATTTTATATCACACTCCAATGAATTTCATTTTGTATTTTTCTGGTCTCTATAGTAAAAACATATGTTGTGGGTGCTCTGTAGTACTGCCTCATAAATTTAGTTCTAATGAGTACCCACAATCTATGTTTTTGAGCAAAAAGAAGGAGAATAAATTAAACGCTAATTTACAGAACCCTGGTTTTCTTAACTAGGTAGGGTTTAGAGGGGTGTCCATTACACAGGCTTGTTGACCTGATGCGGACAAAAAAGTCTGAGTTTACCATAAAAATTCTAAGAATTAGGACACCTTGAGGACTCGCTGATGTGTTTGTGAAACACGAACTTGTCCCCGGGCATGGTTAATTTTTATTCAAAGTTGCTCACAGTTCAAGGTTCCTATTTGTGTGGGAAGCCCTCGACACAAGAAAGTTACATGCCAAATATGAAAGCTCTATTTTAAACGGTTCAAAAGTTATGAACAATAATATTTTTTTCTTTAAAGCTGGTCAAGGTCACAGGTCAAACAGATTTACATGAATGTAAAGCTTTTGTCGTAAGGAACCTACATGGCAAATATTAAGGCTCTATCTTAAAGAGTTCAAAAGTTATGAACAATTTTATTTTTTCTTTTAAGTAGGTCAAAGGTCAAGGTCCAAACATTTTGCATGAATGAAAAGCTCTAATCACAGAGAACCTACATGTCAAATATGAAAGCTATATCCCAAACGGTTCGAAAGTTATGACCAAAAATGTTTATTTTTTTAAGTACGTCAAAGGTCAAGGTCACAGGTCAAAATTTTTTGCTTGAATGTAACGCATTTGTCACAAGGAACCTACATGCTAAATATGAAGGCTGTATCTCAAACGGTTCAAAAGTTAAGACAAATGTTAACTATTTCTTTTATGTCGGTCAAAGGTCAAGGTAACAGGTCAAATTTTTTGTGTGAATGTAAAGCTCTTGTCACAAGGAACCTACATGCAAAATATGAAGGCTCTATCTCAAACTGTTCCAAAGATATGACCAAAATGTTATTTTTTTTATTTTAAGTAGGTCAAAGGTCAAGGTCAAGGTCACAGGTCAAAATTTTTTGCATGAATGTAAAGCTGTTGTCACAAGGAACAAACATGCTAAACATGAAGGCTGTATCTCAAACTGTTCAAAAGTTATGACCAAAATGTTATTTTTTTATTTTAAGTAGGTCAAAGATCAAGGTCACAGGCCAAAATTTTTTGAATGAATGTAAAGCTTTTGTCACAAGGAACATACATGCTAAATATGAAGGCTGTATCTCAAGTGGTTCAGAAGTTATGACCAATGTTATTTTTTCTCTTTTAAGTAGGTCAAAGGTCAAGGTCAAGGTCACACATCAATTTTTTTGCATGATTTCGAAGGCCTTGTCACAAGAAACCTTCAGGCCAAATATGAAAGCTCTATCTCAAACGGTTCAAAAGTTATGACCAACGTTAAAGTTGTCCACGTACAAACCAACAAACAAACAGACAGGGCAAAAACAATATATCCCCGCTATCACTACCGGGGACATAAAAATGTTTAACAATCCAGCAAGGAGTCAAAGAAGTGCCGCTCGAATGGCAAACAGTTTGTATTCAGCAAGGAGTCAAAGGAGTGCAGCTCAAATGGCAAACAGTGTAGACCATGATCAAACTGAAGGAGCAGACTGATCTGGGTCCGCACTGTTTGCCGAGCCTGACTGTCCCAATACTAATGATCAGTACAGTATCCATGCTTGTTATAGACACCTCTGAAGACACATTCTCACTAGATGTGATATTTTTTGTTTGTTTGTATATGATGTTGTGAAAATAAATAAATATGCATTAACTGCCAAATCTTTGTTGTTTTTCACAGTTGAGATATCAAATCAAAGTATGATAGACCTGGTGCTCAACCCTTTTTAAGTCATGTCTATCAGGTCTGTAATCCTTTGTTCTGTATAGGCTTATACAGTTGATAATTTCAGAACACTTTCTTACACCCTTATCTGCAGTGGCTAAGCCTGAACAGTTTTGTTTGAGTTTAGATTTTGCATCCCAGTCAATTCTATTAAGGTCACTTTGGAAACAATGCTTCTAATTTTGTGCGACTTTTTCCCTGTCATTGAGATGAAATGGCATGTTAATCATTGTTGTTAGAATTCCAACACATTTATTTACTATGTTGAGGGTACATTTTGGAATTGCCTAATCGAGTTGATCCAGAGAGTATCAACAACCTATTTTAGTGGAGAAATATAAACAAATAATTCCGAAATCATACACATGCCCTTAAAACTGCATACAACACAATTTAGCCTGGTTAATAAAGTACGATACAAAAATACAATGTACTTTGCATTTTCATTCCAAAAGAAGTTGCAAATGTTCATGTGTTTAAAGTTTACCCTTATCCCATTGTTGATGACTACCCCTGCCTTTGCAAACAGTGTAGATCCAGATCAGATGGCTTCTCATCAGGATTCAAACTGTTTGACATTCGGTTTCTGAATTTACAGGAATACATTACATCAAGTAATCTGATTGGAACAGAGTCAGAAATGGGTGTGGCTAAACTGAATATTCAGCAGGATAAGGGTTAACACTATGCTCAGTATGTACTGTACTGAAGAATAGCAGATGATCCCATCTACCACAGGAACTAGAGCCATTACAGTCATGATCAGAGCCCCATGGTAGCAAACATTTTGCAGGGCCATAATAAAAATTGTTCCCTTTAGGAGGCTGCGGTTTCAACACCTGCCGGGTCAGCAACATCCTTTGTTACAATTTTAAAAACTTTCCTGTAGTTATTTGCTCGCTTTCTGTGATTCGAAAAGGGCATGCAGTTGTCAGTTCCTGGCGAAAGAATGTGCAGGCTTAAGTATCAGCATTGAAGAAAGTGTGGTTAGATATGCTGACCAGCTCATTATGACCTAAATAGTGTTAACTGGGACATGAAACTCCAAACAAGCCCTTTAGCGGGTAAATGATTTTGTAGCTTGTTTATAATGATTCTTTGGTTTGCATATATTTTCTCATTATGACAATACTACTGCGCAATCTTGCGTCCTTTGACACCACAGATCTGGACAATTTTTATATCCCCCAATATCAGGACAATAACTCCATAACTGGTTATGCCCATCAAACATGATACATAAACATAAGAGAACAGAATTCACAAGCTCAATTTTACTGAGTTTCTTCAAACATTCAATACGGTAATGATCCTAAGTATTGGGACAGACAGGCCTAAGCAAATAGTGCAGACATAGATCAGACTGCTACTGCAGTCTGGTTCAGGGTCCACACTGTTTGCCATTCTGCCTACACTTTTTTAACATCTTGCTGGATAGTGAAATTTAATTTGTTATAAGTTTAGGAGAATTAACTCATTTCATACTGGAAACCCCATAAAGGGGTACCCTGGCAAACAGCGCAGGCCCAGATCAGACGCCGCAGAACACGGCGTCTGATCAGGGCCTCCACCGTTTGCAAAAATTTCAGCCATTTTCCAAATAAATTTTGAAGAAAACACAACCTGACACCCCTAAATTTTGAAATAGATTCCTGCTATATATAAGGAGGAAGATTCAATTTGGTACAAAAAGTGTTAAAGCAAGTCCTCAAGGTATCCGAATATTTAGGATTTTAATGGAATATTCTTCAAGGCTGCATATTCCATCCAGTGCTGGCTTTCAGTTGTTTTCCATTTTCAAAATAACCAGAATCGATTCAATATACATATCATAATCTTTACACAGCACAAAAACTTAAGAGGCGTTGGAATAACTGAAGCTTGTAGAGTCACTATCTTCCTGGAGATTCTGTACAACTGAATAGATGAGGCATATGACATACACCAAGATTTAATTCTAAAGCAATAACCTCCACATGCAGCAGCAATAATCTGAAATGTTTACTCTTACATGCTTTACACCTGTTGAAATACAGAGATTTCTCAGTGAAATAAAAATCGATATTGTCACTCTTTCAAGCAGTGAAATTACGATTTTAAATTTTCACACTTTGTGAATTTGATGTATCATTGAAAAATAACATTCATTTTCATAGCTCGTGAGACAGGTCAACTGAAGGCATCAGGCAAGAGACGCCTACCTTAGGACTTATAGGCGTCCCCCACCGAGCCAACATCAGCAAACATGGCCCACACTCCACAGAAATCCCAGGCATCAGGAAGGAGATGTCCAAAGTAGCGAGACTTGCAAAATTTAAAATATATCAAAAAGTGACAATCAATATTATACCAAGTTAACACACTGAACACATGTCAATCGATGCGAAATCACCATGAAAAATTTTTTTTCCCATGCTGACGGCTGACTCTTTAAAATTACTTTAATAATTACAGTTTAAAGCATATAGGAAACAGAAATTTTTATTTTTTCAGTGTAAGATCAATTTTTATTTCACTAATGAACACCAAAACAAATATTTCACTCATGGCTTCGCCACTCTTGCAAATACTTATTTTTGGTGTTCATTCAGCTGACTCTTTAAAATTACTTTAATAAACACAGTTTATTTAAAGCATATAAGAAACAGAACATTTGATTTTTTCATTGTAAGGTCAATTATTATTCCACTCATGAACACCAAAAGAAATATTTTCACTCGTTGCTTCCCAATCTTGAAAATACTTCTATTTGTGTTCATTTGGTGAAATATAAATCGATCTTACAATGAAACAATCAAATATCCCCTATATCTGCCCCAGGTACAGGACTGGAGGATTGTTATATTTTTTTCAGATCTACTTCAAACTTTTTTGTAGCGTTCTCATTAGAACTCCCTCATAAATATAAAATGGGTTGTCAAGTGACCCAAAGCTATAAGAACAAAAGCTCTTCAGTGCTGATGTTCACACATGACTATCACTGATTTGTAGGAAGTCAACATAACAGTTATCTCTAGAAAACAGTTGTGCTATTCTTGTTGTTGTGACATCAGAGTGCTGTGTAAAAGAAAGATGGTCATACACTGACTTGTAATATGTGCTCGACTTTGGCAAACAATTTAGGCCCAGATAAGATGCCACAGATCATGGTGTCTGATCAGGGTCTTTTTTTTACCTGGCCCCTGCCCATCTGGGCTTGAAGAAATGGATGGGCTGCATGATGCTTCCACGCAGAGCTGAAACCTATTCGCACACGAGTACTGGTTAACCACTCAGTACTTATAAACCCTATTGGTTTCATTGGGCAGCAGGGCTTGAGATGTCATTTCATCTCAATGTCGGGTAAAAGTTCTACACAAAATTGGAAGCAACATCTTCACAGTGACCTTTACAGCGTTGATGGGGATGCTAGCCCTCAAATCAAACAAACATCAGGGTCTAAACTCGTAGAAAGTACAGGAATTTATGGGTAAATGCAAATCAGTCTGATTTTTCATTAAAGGCCACTTTCCCAGCTTAGAAACAATAGATCCAACAAAGCTTTTTTTTTTTTTTTTTTGGTTTTATGGCCATTAAAATTAATTCACTTATTCTGAGCCCTTTTTTAATTAGAAGTCAGTGATCAAGAGCTTCACAAGTGGGGCATTATTAGCCCACGGCAAGTAATTGTCTGTACATATGACCTTGACCATGGGGGTACTGACCGGAGTCTTGCACGTGACACACTGTTTCATAATGCTTAACATTTGTGAAAAGTGATTTTAAAATCCATTGATGAATAAATGAAGGTGCTAACGGGTTAAAACTAGCCACAGTGACCTTGACCTTGAGCCCAGTACCCTGAAAGTCAAACTCGCTTGAGACATTATCAAACCCAACCCTTGTATGAAGTTATATTAAAATCCATCAGGAATTAAATGCGCTAGAGCGATGACAGAGTTTTTCTAAAATAGCCATAGCGACCTTGACCTGGACCTTGTAAGTCTAACTCACTTGAGCTATCATCACACCCAACATTTGTGTGAAGCTATATTAAAATCCATCAATAAATGTAGGTGCTAGAACGATAAAGTTTTTCTAAAAATAGCCAAAGTTTTTTCTAAAAATAGCCACAGTGACCTTGAGCTTGAGGCCATGACCTTGAAAGTCAAATTCGCTCGAAATATTATCAAAAGCAACATTTGTTTGATGTTATAGTGAAATCCATTAATAAATATATGCGCTAGAGTGATGACAAAGTCGAACTCACTCAAGATATTATCATAGGCAATATATATTAACCCATTTAGTACCGCTGACTCTTAGTCATTAGGTCTCTCACCGCCGTAGGTTCGAGCCTCGCTCGGGCCACGTGTGAGACGCCAAGTTCTGCAACGGAAGGTCAGGTGTTTTTTCTCCGGGTACTCCGGTTTTCGCCCACCTCTGATTAACGATCGGCTCGATACGAGTGAAATAATCTTGAAAGGGCCGTAAAACCCAAACCAAAAAAAAAAAAAAAAAAAACCCATTTAGTACCAAATGGAATCTCCCTCCTTATATATAGCATGAGTCCGTTTCAAAATTTAGGGGTGTCAGGTTTTGTTTTCTTCAAAATTTTTAGGAAAATAGCTGAATTTTTTGCAAACAGTGCCGGCCCTGATCAGACGCCGTGTTTTGCGGCGTCTGATCTGGGCCTGCACTGTTTGCCAGGGTACCCCTTTAGGGGTTTCCAGTCTGAAATGGGTTAGTTCTCCTAAAACTATAACATAGTTGAACTTTTTGCAAACAATGTAGGCCATGATCAGATGCCACATTCTGTGATGTATGATCTGGGCCTGCACTGTTTGCCATGGTTTTCTTTTTGGGGTTTCCAGTACTAAATGGGTTAAGAGCGATGAAAAAGTTTTTTCTAAAAATAGCCACAGTGACCTTGGCCTTAAGGGCATGACCTTGGAAGTTAAACTGGCTCGAGATATTATCATAAGCAACATTTGTGTAAAGTTATTTTAAAATACGTCAATAAATGTAGGCGCTAGAGTGACGACAAAAGAACATATGTACAGGACAAATTCTATATATTGCCCCCTCACAAGTTTGTTGTGCGAGGGGATAAAAAGGATCATACCTCTCAGTCATAATAATTGGCAGATTTTACCCGAAATAGAACTTGATCTGCATTTTATGATAATACATGTATACCTGTGTATAAAATTTGATTCCAATCCACAAAAGTTTTTAAAAGATATATTCCATGGAAACCATTTCTCGAGTAAAAATAAAGTTGAAAAAGGCCATAACTCTCATAATAATTGGCTGTTTTTAACCAAAATCGAACTTGGCCTGTATTTTATGATTATATACCTGTGTATAAAATATGAATCCAATCCATCAACATGATCAAGGTTTTCAGAGACCATTTCAATCAACCCTATTGGTTTCATTGGGCGACAGGGCTTGAGATGTCATTTCATCTCAATGTCGGGTAAAAGTCCCACAAAATTGGAAGCAACATCTCCAAAATGACCTTTACAGTGTTGACGGGGACGTTAAACCTCAAATCAAACAAACAAAATTCATAATAATTAACGGATTTTACCTGAAATCGAATTTGACCTGTATTTTTTTATTATACACCTGTGTATGAAATTTGAATCCAATCTACCCACCTTTTCTAAAGATATCGTGTGTGTGTGTGTGAATTCAGGTTTAACGTCGCTTTCAACAATTTTTCAGTCATATCACGACGGTGTCTGGTTGTGACAGGGAGCTCAATGCTCACTTTTATAGTGCTGCCTCACTGAAGTATCATGTCCCAGACACATTACATGATACCACACCCAGTCATATTATCCTGACACTGGGTCGACCAGTCCTAGCTCTACCCTGTAAATCTGAGTGCCAAGCGAGGAGCAGCTAGTACCATTCTTAACGATTTTGGTATGTCGCGGCCCGGGATCGAACCCGTGACCTCCCGTTCCCCGGAGCGGACACTCTACAAACTGAGCTATCGGGGCCGGTATCTAAAGATATCGTACCAATCTTTTCTAAAGATATCACAAGGAAACCATTCCGTCAGGGACTTACAGACTGGCAGAGGTTATACAATATCCCTACCCCCCATTTGAAAACATAAAAATAATCAAAAGGGAATAACTCGGGAACTAAGGATGGATATAGATTCACACCATAATATGACCTATTTTTCAAAATGGGCATATAAAAATGCAGATGGAATATCAAAAAGAGAAGACCCTGATCAGGAGCATTCTGATCTTGGTCTACACTGTTTGCATTAGCCTATATGACCCAATACTTAGGATCATTATGGTATATGCATTATTTCATAACTTACCTGATAAGACTAATTTCATAATGTTGCTCAAGTGTCCATTCTAGTTGACATATTGGCCATGCAGCAAGTCTAAAAGAGAAAAAGTATGCAACAACTAAAAATGTGTCAATACAACACAGATGCCCCCGCACAGGGGCTCACCTCACCCCCCTCCATCCGCCCCCCCCCCCAAAAAAAACTCCTATATATAACAATAACACTTTTTCATTGGACAGCATAACTCACCTGGAAAAGTGTCCCTGAGGTCACTGGCATAGGTTGGTGTTGGTGAATTGCTAATTAAACCTTTGAAAAATAACCAAATATGAACTCAATCCATTAAATGGTTTGGAAAATATGAGCTCTTAAAAATGATGTTAATATTAAAAAATGTTAATAATAAAAACTTCTTAGTCTGCAACCTTCACCTTGAGGTTATGGCTAAATGAAACTTTTGACCTGTACCTATCATCATTTCAAATATGAAGCAAATCCATCAAATGGTTCACGAAATATGAGCTCTCAAAAGACGTAACATAAAAAAAAATCTGTGTCCTTGACCTTGAGGTCAGGGGTGTGGGGTATGGATGAATAAAACTTTGGACCTGTAAAGACATGTATCTTCATGCGAAATATGAAGCAAATCCATTACATAGTTTGGAAAATATAAGCTATTAACATACTTAAATGTGAAAATTTCTATGTCTGTGACCTTTACCTTGAGGTCATGTTCATTGGTAACCATAATGTTTTGGAAAATATGAACTCTCGAAAAATCGACATTAAAAATTTCTATGTGTGTGACCTTGGCCTTGAGGTCTTAGGCATGAATGTTTTGGAAAAAACTAACTCTTTGAAAAATTTAACATTAAACATTTCTAAGTCTGTGACCTTTACCTGGACTGGATGGGTGGGGGTATTGCTGAATGAATATTATGACCTACATCTATCATCATACCAAATATGAACCAAAATCGATTGTAAAAGTTCAGGTTCTATCTGGTACAAATATCTTAACCCGTGTCAATAACATCAACCATTTCTAAGTCTGTGACCTTGACCTTGAGGTCATAGGCATGAGTGGGGGTATTGCGGAATAAAACGTTGCACCTTTATATATCATCATACCAAATATGATTCCAATCCAACATATGCTTTGGAAGATATAAGTTCTTAAAGAACTAGAAATTGTGTTTGTGAAACACTATGCTCCCAGCCATATGCTTGTCTCTAAATGGGACAGTAAACAGTACCTCGTGATCATTTGCATTAAAAATAAACCTGTCAAATATTAACAGATTTTAAACAAAAGTTATTCAGGTCATCTTTGCCTTAGTAGCAAACAGACTGCCAAATATCATGAGCCTCTAAGCTCAAGCGGTTCTCCAGTTATTTTGTTCACAAGGTTTCCCTATAGCCACAATGCATAAGTCCAAAAAGAAGCATAACTTCATTAAATATTTTCAGAATTTCATCAGAAGTTAATCAAGTCATCTACACATTAGACCCAAACTGTATGCCAAATATCATGAGCCTAGCTCAAGGGGTTCTCCAGATATTTTTGTTCACAAGGTTTCCCTAAAGCCACTATGCATAAATCCAAAAGAGGCATAACCCCATTAAATATTTTCAGAATTTCATTAAAAGTTATTCAGGTCATCCACACATTAGACCCAAAATGTAAGCCAAATATCATGAGCCTAGCTCTAGTGGTTCTCCAGATATTTTGTTCACAAGGTTTCCCAATAGCCATGCATAAGTCCAAACTGAAAGGGCATAACTCCATTTAATTTTTTTGGAATTTTGTCAAAAGTTAATCAGGTCATCTACACATTAGACCCAAACTGTATGCCAAATATCATGAGCCTATCTCAAGTGGTTCTTCAGATATTTTGTTCACAAGGTTTCCAAATAGCCACAATGCTTAAATCGAAAAAGGCGCAAAACTCCTTTCAAATTTTTTGGAATTTTGCCAAAAGTAAATAAGGTCATCTACACATTAGACCCAAACTGTATGCCAAATATCATGAGCCTAGCTCAAGCGGTTCTCCAGGTATTTTGTTCACAAGGTTTCCCTATAGCCACAATGCATAAGTTAAAAAGGGGCATAACTTTGTTATATATGGTCGGAATTTTGTCAAAAGTTAATCAAGTTATCTACAACTTAAACTCAAGCTGTATACCAAATATCATGAGCCAAGCTCGAGTGGTTCTCCAGATATTTTGTTCACAAGGTTTCCCCATAGCCATAATGCATCATGCTAACAAGTCCCTGAAATAAACACACCCTTACACCCCACTTTATATAGATAAAACTGGGGTTTATGGGGGTATACATTATTTTCCTTATTTCTGCTCCTAGACTTAGGTTGTAGATACTTGTTATAACCGCCTCATTGAGTACCCACAACCTATGTTTTGAGTATAAATAAGAATAATATCAAAAATTTTCTTCAGAAAATTGACCATTTTCGAGATGTGAAAAATGCACCATGATGCACGGATGTGTTATCGTAATGCAGTACAAAATTGGTTAACCCTTCTCCTCCTGAACAAGATAACCCCTACTTTTACAAAAAGTGTAGAGCCAAGAAGCCATCTGATTAATGCAGGAAAGAAAGTCATAGGAAAAAAACATTACTGAAAAAACTCAAAGGTTGGGTATTAAACCATTGCATGTGGGTATCTTGGCAAGTTACAGTGCAGGCCCAGATCAAATGCCGGTCTGCACTATAATTTGCTTACAGGATTTTCAGTCAAAAATAGAATGAAAACAAAAAATAGGCCTGACACCCATTATGACAAATTGACTTGTCCAACATATAGCAATAGAAGAGTCCACTGGTTAAAAACAGAGTCACAGAAAAAGTCACAGAATCGGTTTCAATCATGTTCAATATTTTCTTAGTTTGAGTCAAAACAGATTGTTGGTGCTCATGTTAAAGTTCAACGGAAACGGTAATTTTACCACCATATCTTTATTAATTATCCATGTAGCACAGATAACAATAAGCAATTACAAAAAGTCGCGAGAATTCAAAAGGTTATATAGGGGAAGTTATAAGCCAATAAAGTTACGTGATTTACCGTTCTTTCGCACCTGTCCAAATTTAGATTTTCACGCATGCGCACTTGCGCGTGACGTCATTTGTAGACACATTTCGAAGTGACAGCTATGGCGGACAGTGCAAATCTTAGAGAGTTAGAGGAGAATGACGGTGATTCTGTTTTAGCTGGGTCAATCAGGCCGGTACAGCCGTATCAGTTTGAACCAAGAAGAGAATCTGCGCCCGATTACTCGGAAGATTTCGAATCGGACACATCTAGCGAGTCAGATTTGGAGGGCCAGCTGAGCGATAGGCTCGGCAACACAGACTGGTAAGTTAGCGAGAATAATAAACAAAAAAAATGCATGACGAGGAAAAAATAAGTTCGTCCACTTTACTACTGATTAGCCCAATATTAGTAAGGTTCCGTTTCGTATTTTGATAGCCGAAAATAACGTAAGGAAAGGAGGAAGTAAATAAAAAAATCGGGGGGGGGGGGTGGGGGGGGGGCACTGGTTGAGACAGTGGGGGCTGACAACTGTTTTATCATCTTTACAACCCGCAATAGGGCCAAATACTTTCAATAGAATGAGCCAGAAAGCCAAGATAATTCCTGCTCATTCATTGTTTATGAAAAGTGGAAAAATTTGCACCCCCACCCCTTGTTGAAGTGTGAAATTATTGGCTTGCTTTTGTTATTATAGTTTCTATATAGATATTTACACACCAAAAATGCCACAGATAACCTACAATGTAACAGCAAAACATTGAACTTATCTTCTTCTGTCATCCCTGGCGACAAGTGTGTGTTGAACCCAAAGTGAGGTGATACCCGGGTGTATTTTAATCATTACTGCAACAAGTAACCGGCCGGCCTCTGCAGTTCAGTCAGGCGCGCATTCGACTTGTGTACAGAGGACCAAGATTCGAGACCTGTGAGTGTCAGCATAACTTTTCGTGGAGATTGATCATGAAATTACTTTAAAAACATTCTCTCCCTTCTGCTGATTCAACCAGGGTAGTTGTCAATTTTTGGCCAAAAAGTGCAATAAATTAGCCTGTCCAGGAAAAGCATGGATAGTTCATTGACATGCTCAACATAACCTAAATAGTGTTGGTTGAGTCATTAAACTAAAAATAAAAAAACAAAAGGTAAATATTTATGTGCTAGATTCAGCAAAAAAACTCCGGGATTAACCCATGTCCTGCTGAATATTCAGTGTAGCCACACCCATTTTACACTCATTTTTTACTTTGAGCCAATCAGGCTACTTGGATAAATTTATACCTACAAATTCATAAACTGAATGTCAGTGTAGATCCTGATCAGATGTCTTCTTCAGAAGCCATCTGATCTGGATCTACACTGTTTGCAAAGATGACTTGTGTAATAAATTAAATTGTAATTTCTGGCAACACATGCTAATGGTCCTTGCCCACAGGGCTTGAAGACATAGATTGGGTTGCATGTTGCTTCTACACAGAACTGATCCACACAAGGACAGGGTAAACCCTTTCGGGTTCGAAGCAAGACTTGCACCACTTTTCCGTGGCAGGCTAAGAACCTCCCAGTAGTACTCATGTGCGATTGGTTCAGATCTGCGTGGAAGTAATATGCACCTAATCTATTTCTCCAAGCCCCAATACATGAGGGTAGTAGGCCAAAAGCAGAGTGCACAGAGAAAAAAAAACCTCAAGTTGGCATGTAACATTGGCGTCTGACCCTAAATTTGTATGCCATTTTATTTTTCAGGTGTGAATGTGGATTTTGTATTCCCATGCCATCTGTAGATGAGAGCACATGCTGCAGGGAGATTGGTCTCATTGACAACTTAGTAGAAGATCAAGACCTTCAGTGCATCACACAGCATCCTGGCTATGAAGGAAATTGTCTGAACCAGTATGTTATAGAGACATCCTTCTATGAATTCTTGGACAACTATGGTCATGTTGGTGATGATGAGCCAATTCATGAGTAAGTATGAGCCATTGAATGTGTTTACCAGCTAGGTGACGGTGTTTTACTCATCAACTCTCCTAGAAACTGTAAGCCGGTCTCAGTAGCTCAGTCGGATTTGTTTATGACTGAAGATCAGGAGGACATCGGTTTGATACCTGTGTGGTCAGCAACATTCTTTTGTGGAGGTTGATCATGAAATGATTTCAATAATCATTCTCTCTCCCTTATGCTGATTCAAGGACAGTTGTTAGTTTCCGTCAAAAAAGGTGCATAGTTCTGGTTAACCGCTGATGTGTAAGCCTGTCCATGAAAGGGTGGCTAGGTAAACTGACGGGTTAAAAATGACCTAAATAGTGTTGACTGGGTATTAAAACCCGGAAACAAGCAAAATCCAACCAATTGGTTTTGGTAAGCAGCTGGTGAAACTGAGCACAAACAGAATGTATTCTATAGACCTGCATTGATGTCATACTGTAGCTGAGTCTGAGAAAGATGGCATTCTGGTACTCCAACTATATAAGATCAAGGACAGGGGCAAGAAAAATAACAGCATTATATGTATAAATATTTTTTTTATTTTTATTCTTGGTATTTACAGACATGCCCTTTCCCCATTGGGTAGGCCTGGGTAGTTCATTGGTATCCTTCGTTATACTAAGAGCCAGCGCATGATAAAATTTACAAGAAGGCTTGAGTGACCAGCAAAGACTCCAGCCTGTACATTTTTGCAGGCTGATCAGTCTTCACTGATCGCATGTACCTACTATATTCTATGATCTATGCCCGGATATGAGCAAAAGGTCTTGTCACTGTGGATGGATGATAAGGTTGATTTACCAAATGTATACAGTCCAACCTGTATTAGCAAGCGCCTCAAAACATATTCGAAATTTGCTTTATAATGACAGGTTCTAGCTTTATACAGGTAAAATTTATGCATTCTACTTTTCAGGTAACCAATGCTTGCTTGCTTATGACAGGCTGCTTGCTTAATAGAGGTGGCTGCTAAGACCTGTTTTACTGTACATGTTTGCTATCAAAAATAGCATATCTACATATAATATATACATACATCTATAGGAACAATCCAGCCTGTCTACAAAGATGGCACAAAGGAATGGCCAAGAGTGGTCTTTGTTCACAGGTTATGTCTGTTTGGAGGTTTACATTTTAGACAGAACAAGGCCATTAAGGTTTAACCCTTATCTTGCTGTTCTCGACAACCTCATTCGTTGGAAAAGTGTAGATCCAGATCAGAAGTCATCTGATCAGGATCCACACTGTTTGACATTCAGCTTATAAATTATTAATTTCATCGAGTAATCTGATTTATTCAAAGTCAGAAATGGGTGTGGTTAAAATATTCAGCAAGATCAGGGTTACTAGCAGACTGTGGTTGTTAACCACTTTTAATTTATAAAATTATTTACTTCCAGAATGTACCGCCATGTTGCATACAGACGTTTTACGAGATTGGTGTGGCACAGACTTGGAAGAGGAATGCGGAAGGTGATACCAGCTTGTGCTGTGAACAAGATACGTCAGAGCTGGCCATCAGAGCAATACTGTGGTTTCAAATATCAAAGAGACTATTAGTGCAAAGAGGACAACAGTTTTTCTACATATAGTCATTCTTCCCCTTCCCCCAATTCAAGACAAAGCCTACAATGTGACCATGCAGCCAGCAGACTAAAATCAACCCACTCACCCATCCACTAAGACAAGACCTTTTGCTCATTTTGGTTTACATAGACTGTATTTGTTTGTTTGATTTTAGGTTTAGCGTCCCCGTCAACACTGTAAAGGTCATTTTGGAGACGTTGCTTCCAATTTTGTGGGACTTTTACCCGACATTGAGATGAAATGACATCTCAAGCCCTGTCGCCCAATGAAACCAATAGGGTTTATTAGCATGGACGGTCCGCCTCGCACCGCGGTTCCTGGACAGGCTTAGATCCTCTAAGCGGTTTACCAGTACTAGTGTGTGGGCCGGATTCAGCTCTGCGTGGAAGCATCATGCAACCCATATATTTCTTCAAGCCCCTATGGGCGGGGGCCGAACACATAGACTGTAGTATATAGTAGAACTTTACATGTGACCAGCAAAGACTCTGATCAGACTGCTAAGGCGCAGGCTGATCTCAGTCTTTGCTGGCCACCCAAGCGTTTTGTAGGTTTTTTCATGAACTGTTCACAGTCTAAGTGACTGTTCTGCTTCAGGATCAAGGTTACATCTAGTTATCATACACTCAAAGGCAAACAACCCAACAGTGTTGTCAGTGCTCTGATTTCAGTCAGTTGTATTAAACAGATCTTTCACAAATGACAGTGTTCCTTCTGTTTTGTTTTATTATGTTTCGTTTTTACAGCCCTTTCAAGATTTTTTCACTAATATTAGGCAGATTGCAGAACTTGGCATCTCAGGTGACAGGAGCCAAGTTCGTTAACCTCTACCCTGCTGTTGGCGACAAGCCCTATCTTTGCAAACAGTGTAGATCCAGATCAGATGGCTTCTGAATAAGCCATCTGATCAGTATCTACACTGTTTGACATTCAGTTTATGAATATGTAGAAATAAACTGTAGGGTTACTAGCAGACTGTGGTTGTTAACCACTTTCAATTTATAAAAGTATCTACTTCCAGAATGTATCGCCATGTTGCATACGTAGAAATAAACTGCATCAAGTAATCTAATTGGTTCAAAGTCATAAGTGGGTGTGGCTTAATTGACTATTCAGCAGGTTAAAGGTTAAAAACACAGGTGACCTAATAAAAGAAGTCTTGAGCTCTTACCTATTACGGCATCAAGGCCAGAGATTTATTCAGCTGTATCTAGTCTACAATTTGTTTGATTTGAGGCTCAATGCCCCTGTTAACACTGTAAAGGTCATTGTGGAGACATAGTTCCCAATTTGTGGGACTTATAACCATCAGTGAGATGAAATGACATCTCCAGCCCTGCTGCCTAATGAAAAGAAACCAACAGTTTGTACACATGGGCAGTCACATACTTGAACCACTTCTCTTGGGCAGGCTTAGATCTGCTTTTATAGTGGTTTTCCAGAACTCCTGAGGTTGTCTACAGCTCTGCACAGAGGCATTATGCAGCCCAACCTATTTATTCAAGCCCTGATGGGTTCGGGTCGGCAACATTCTTTGTAGAGTTTGATCCTGAAATCCTTTCTATGGTCATTCTCTCCCGCTGATTCAAGAAGGGCGTTCTCAGTTTTGGAGAAAGAATGTGCACTGTACTGGTTAACTGCATATGGATATGCTCGCCCAAACAAAAGTGTGGATCTATAGGTGAATGGAACTGCAAAAATGACCTAAATAGTGTTGACTGGACCGTTAAACCTGAATGCAAACAAAAATGCCTGATGGGCGACCAGTCCATAATAACTGAGACACTTAGGTCTATTTCACGGTGCCTTCCTCCATGACTCATGTCATTCAGCATTTTAAGTTTATTGTTGAATACTCTTGAAATGGCTGTGATCACACAAATCATGAAAACAAGTTTTAAATCATACAGAGAGGATAAGATGCAATGAAAAAGCCTCTTACTGCTAGTAAAGTCTGTTATCTTCTACTGGACAGAATATGTACCTACAGGACTGAAGGCATATTTTATTGTAAGATATCATTTTTGTTTCTAGGATTTACTGGACATAAGTCACACTGTGTGTTTGTGGTGCTGTACAAAAAATTTTGGTCCGGTAGTATAAATTAAAGATACTCTCATCATGCTCAACTGATTTGAGCATGAAATCTGTAATGCTCATAAACAAAGAAATCCAGAAAAACATTAGCCAAACAGGCCTCATACTGACCAAGCTTTTTAACCATTATTCTGCTGGACATGACAATCCCTAACTTTGCAAACAGTGTAGATCCAGATCAGATGGCTTCTGAAGAAGCCATCTGATCAGGATCTACACTTTTTTCATGCAGTTGTGAACTGAATGTATATATAATATGAACTAAACCGATTCGTTCACAGATACAAATGTTTTTAGGCAGCAGGATATGGGGGTAAAAATAGAAATCTGAAATCTGCAGATGCCCGAAAAATATGACACCTGGGGCCCAAAACACACAGAGTTCTGCAGGATCCAGTGATTATTGTGTGGCATTTTCAACATTTATGAGCAAGACAAAGTTTCATGCTCAAATTAGCTGAGCATTTAAGACCAACAGTGGCTTCCAAGCAATGCAGTTTCTCTTGTAGCCTGCTTGCCTACAAGTACACCTAGAACTGGGTTTCTGCATGGGCTTGGATATAGTGTCTGAAGAAAAGATTCTCACTGGTTAGGTTTGCAGATGATTTTTGCAAAAATATGTTCTGCTTCTTTGTCTTTCAACTACTCACTGACGTTCTCGAATTTAAATGTATAATCCATTCAGGTTAACACGCATATTCACAGTATCCAAATACCAATCACAATTTGAATGTAACTGACTCATATCTCTAGTTTCCACTAAAGGCACTTCCGAATCGTGATCTGTGGGCAGTCACAACAGCCATTTTGTTCACATTCTCATATTTGGATGACACTGGCTTTGGAGTGGCAGCAATAACAGGCTGTAAGTCCTCGAGACAGGCTTTATAGCTCTTGAGTGTTTGCCTCCTTGCAACGACTTCATTAATCAGCTGATTGACATAGTCTGAAATATAATGGATAAGATGGTATCAGTTTTTGTGAAGTCAGTTGTAAAATGTCCTCCTCCTATGGTCTAAACATACACAAGGCCTAGTGGGTCAGTGTTCTGACTCTTAGTCATTAGGTCTCTCGGTTTGAGCCTGGCTCGGGCCCCGTGGAGGACGCCAAGTTCTGCAACAGAAGGTCAGGTGGTTTTTCTCCAGGTATTCTGGTTTTCGCCCACCTCTGATTAACCATTGGCTCGATATGAGTGATATAACCTATAAAGGAAAACCCAAAACAAAAAAATTAAACTTTCACTTAGATGCTAAAAATTAAGAAAATCTCACTCACCCTGCCTAAATTAAATCACAAATGTGAGGGGGCAAGTGAAATTTTACACCCCTGCAGTGGAGTAAACACGCTTGAAGACCCCTGACCAAAGATTGTACCACTAATAATAAAATTTTAAATTTTTTTTTGGTTTGGGTTTTACGGCCCTTTCAAGATTATTTCACTCATATCGAGCCGATCGTTAACCAGAGGTGGGCGAAAACCGGACTACCCGGAGAAAAACCACCTGACCTTCTGTTGCAGAACTTGGCGTCTCACACGTGGCCCAAGCGAGGCTCGAACCTACGGCGGTGAGAGACCTAATGACTAAGAGTCAGCGCTCTTATCCATTAGGCCACGGAGGCCTGTTAAAAAATTTTCAATTAATGATGTTCATAAATTCATAATATAAACCATATAACCGTATTTCATAGAGCTTGAAAAAATAAGGGCGAAACGACCCACCAAATCAGGGCGAACTGACCCAGGGCGAACTGATCCACGGGCGAAACGACTCACGGGCGAACTGACCCGTGACCTAGACTAACATGAGACACAGCAAAATGTGGCATCTTATCATGGTCTGCGCTGTTTGCCACTCCTCCAACTATTTTAGAAACGATTATGAGCATGGACGGACAGAGTCGCAGCAGTTTTCCTAGGGTTTAGCCCCAAGCAGATAACCAGTACTAATGTGCAGTCGGTATCATCTCTGCATGGAAGCATCATGCAGCCCAATCTATTTCTCCAAGCCCCAATGGGCGGGGGCGGATTTGGATAGGCATGTTTTGGCAATGAGAAATTGGCTAATTGAGACTGTCCATTGAGACAGACATGGATGAACTGTCTTTGATCAGGGACACAACACTTTGGTCAGCATGAGGACGGAACCCACCTCTCGATCACAAATCTGATAAAATGAAATGCTGCCATTCAGGACCATTGCACCAAAAAGCCCTGAAAACAAATGTTATTTATAATCAGCATTCTGATAATCTACATTACCTCTTGTCTCTGCCGTTTCCTGTATGCCCCGCCAACTTTGGTCTGTTTTGGAGTGTTCCAGGGGTGGTTTGGTCTGGCAAAGATCGTTGGAACAGCACCTGTCTTGAGCTGAAACTTGCCTGGTTTGAATCCCAGATCCGCCGCTAGTCTTGGGCTCACAATAAAACACTCCTCCGTGAAATGAGAATCACACAGTCTCGAAGTTTTTGAGTTTTCCCATAGTTTGAAAGGCTCATTTGCACTTTTCGCGCGACCCATATTCACTCTCCACTCTTTATTTAATACCGGGTCCTCCGGGAACGTAAACAAACCGCGACCAGGTGCAGGGGTATTGCCACAACCCGGTGCAACACATCGCGTCGGCATTTTTGGAATTTATTTCAGATAGTAAGATGTTTTTATCACAATTTTCTCGAACAGTCAATGTAAAATACACGCTATTTCCACTTCCGTTCTACAATTGACGTCACAGGGTTCAGAGTCACGTGACTCGGATTATCACTTCCGGTTCGCAATTGCCCACAGGTGAACCGAATGTAAATTGTTAATAAATACATAATTCCGTAACAAGAAGTACGGCGAATAGCTTATTCGAGATGTATTTTATATGTATTCAATGATAAGTCATAGAAAAAATAGCGTTGCAGTTGAACTTTAAATCAGGTTAAAAGAACATCCCTCTACCCCCACTTTGTACAGAAAATTAAGGTCTTCAGGGGTATACACTGTTTACCTTATTTCTGCTCTGGGGCAGGTTGTGGGTACTCATTAGAACCACCTCAAGGAGGCAGTTGCCCACGGTCTATATTTCGCCTAGAAATATGAAAAAATTTGCTGCAGAAAAATACTAGATCAAGAGATATTGAAGACAAATATATTAATTTAATGAGAAGGGTCTAACAAGTATCCACCATCTTGAACAAAAATAAGAAAATTAATCAATACCCCAATAAAACCACACTTTTCTCTGTATAAGGTGAGGTTAAGAGGGATATTCATTGCACAGACTTGTTGACCTGATTTTTTTTCTAGTAAAATCATTTATAATTTGTCTGCGAATGTATGCATCACATTGACAAATTAAAAATGAAGGCAATGATCTGTGGAATCAACATCCTTTAAAATCCACTAAAAGTTATATATAGGCAAAAGTCAGATCTGATGAGCAGGACCTGGTATTGTCAATATTTTCATTTATGGTCAACATCCTTTCAGTTGAAAATTTCTATACTTTCTTATTTGTGACTTTTCTCTGTAACTTTATTTTTATGACTCTTTTTTCCTGTGACTTTCCTTCCGATCACCTTACAAACAGTGTAGAACCAAAAAGTCATCAGCTCTGGATCTACAAGCTTTGTCATGCAGTTTGTCAAGTAATTTAATCAGGATCTACACTATTTGTCATGCTGTTTGTGAAATGCATACATAATATCAATTAATTTGACTGGGGGATAGTCAGAAATGGGTGTGGCTAATTAATTTATTCAGCAGGATAAATGTTAAAACTCTGATCAGCCAGTCCTATTTATGTAAGTGAGTGTCACAAGGTCCCTTTTCAAGTAACATGTGTGACTACCTAGAAGGCTTTAAAGTTATCTATTTCATGCACTGGACACAACATTGTATTTCTTATCTTTCATCAATAAACACAGGTGACTGACTTGGACTTCCCACGGGGATTTGCAAGAAGTTTGAGAACTGGGGCCAGTTTCATCAATAAACATCGTACGATTAATCTTAAATTGTTCTTACGCACTTTTTAAAGAACTGCGTACGTCAGTTTCATCAAAACATCGCAAAGTGGTCGTACGAGCTAAATTTGCGTTTCACTAAAATATGTCGCAATTTTGAATATGCGCTTAAACAGGGCCACTAATTGTCACATGCGTGATCACGTGCCGTCTTGAAATAGCCGTGTAAAGTAGATAACATGTTTTAAGATTATTGGTCCGGTGGAGCTAGATGTA
The DNA here is from genome assembly GCA_963580285.1 of Lucinisca nassula. Taxonomy (NCBI): domain Eukaryota; kingdom Metazoa; phylum Mollusca; class Bivalvia; order Lucinida; family Lucinidae; genus Lucinisca; species Lucinisca nassula. Next base: position 110,382,141 of record OY757013.1, on the reverse strand, counting down.
TATTCAGTACAAGCAACGTTTAGTCAACGTGATTCAACGTTGATTCTGCATTGTTTCAAACTTGTGTTTCCATTTCATTGTCGTAAGATACAGATATTAATTATCTGGACCCATTGCCCACTGTAACACTGGTTAGTTGGTCTGCTTTGTGGTCGTCGTGACGTCAGACAAGCGTTGATTTAACATTGTCATAATGAACTTTTTACGAGCGCGTTTGTCAGTAAATGCGGGGCGGCGGAGTGGGGTGGAGGTGGGGATGGGCGGTTCTTCACCATGAGTGTACGTGTTATAATTTTAGATAATGTGAGACTTCGCAGAGCATTTTTATACTTTAATAAATTCAGAAATGCAAGAGCATATACAAGATTCAATTTATCGTATGAACTTAAAGCACCGTTTATGCACGATTTTAACACGTATTTTACGTATATCAGTTTTCAGTTCCGGTTTGTTGGCAATGGTGACAGGTCAAGAACAAATATTATTATATTGATTGTTCGTCTGTCAGGCCGTCCAGCCTTTCTTTCGGCCCCCGCCCATCGGGCTTGAAGAAATAGATGGGCTGCATGATGCTTCCACGCAGAGCTGAAACCGACTGTACACGAGCCTGCCAAGGCAAAGCGGTGCGAGTCTGTCCGTCCATGCTTATAAATATGTTTTATAAAATGGATATCCTTTGGAAGTAAGGAATACACCACTGAACTTGAAAATATGAAGTGTACATGTTTTCTGGGCCAGACTAGCTCGTTTCGGCCAATTAGGAATAATAATCAGTGACCCATAAATATTTTCAGAATTCCAAAATGGAATCAATGGTCCCAAAGGACAAGAAAATATAAACTACACTATGATGTAGGGCAGGGAGACTTTTTACGGCCGCCACGCATTCCCAGATACCAGCTGTAGTGACGTTTGATAAACCCTATTGGTTTCATTGGGCGCCATGGCTTGAGATCTCATTTCATCTCAGTGTCGGGTAAAAGTCCCACAAAATTGGAAGCAACGTCTCCAAAATGACCTATACAGTGTTGAAGGGGACGTTAAACCTCAAATCCACCAACCAACCAACCAACCGTCTAGCCTTTCAATGAAAAATAAATTCAGTTTATTTGCAACATAGATACTACAGCATGACTGATTTTAAATTCTATAGCTACATGAATGCACAATTATACAATTGCCTGCACATAGACGAAATGACAGTAGGCAAGACCGCGATCCCCTCCCCACGTCGTCGACATTCAAGGTTTTCGTACATACGAACGTACGCCCATGTACGTACGTCCTTCCGCACGAAGTGTACGTACGTGATCCTGTAACCTCAGGTTAAGGCATTGTACCAGGAAGAACCTAAAATTTTAAGAGCTCATATTTTCCAGACTATATGAAGGAATGGTGATGGTTTGTATAGATCAAAAGGTTTATTCAGCAATACACTTGCCCTTACCTACGACCTCTAGGTCAAGTTATGGACTGAGAAAACTTTAAATGTTGAAATTATTTTTAAAATCATATACTGGATTTGGTTCATATTTGGTACGATGATAGATATACAAGTTTTATTCAGCATACCCGCGCCAGTGCCCATGGCCTCAAGGTCAAGATCACAGACTCATAATTTTCGGCATAATCGCGCCAATGCCCATGACCTCAAGGTCAAGGTCACAGACTCAGAATTTTAGTGTTAACGTTTTTTAATAAGAACTCACACTTCCCAACCAATTTAATGGATTTAGTTCGTATTTGCTATGACGAAAGATACAGGTCGTTTCTCCGTTTAGTTATCGCATGAATCGGATTAATGATCGGCTCGAAATAAACGAAATAATCTTGAAAGGGCAGGAAAACCAAAACTCAAGGTCAATGTCACATTTGGGCTTTATTTTTCATGGATTTTGTTCATATCTGGTATGATGATACACACTTTTTTCCAATATTTAAACGCCATTACCCACAGCTACGCCGATGTTCTGAAGGACAGTTTTCCAGCCGAGCAATACTGTTTTTTTTTTTTTTGGGGGGGGGGGTAACATGCTTTTTGTCTTGGTGAGGATGGTCCATTGGCGGGGGCATATGTGTCGTATTGACAATTCTAGTTTGCTGTGTTAATTTGAGGTACACTGAGTCTTCATTTTAATCAAAAGTCTAATCGCAGATTGTGGGTAATCGTTAGAAACTACCTGAACGCGTTGGTTCTTTAGTCCCCGTCAATGTACATATATTTTAGGCCATTTTGGAGACGCTGCTCCCGGTTTTGTGGGCTTTTTACCCGGCATTGAGATGGAGTGACATTATAAACCCTACCTACCAAAGAAATCGCTAGGGTTTAAAGAGCGGTCCCACTCGCACCACTTTTCTTGGGCAGGCTTTTACGTTCTAACCGATCAACCAGTAATCAAGAGGCGCTTCTAACGAGTACCCTCAATCTCTAAAAAAAACTAAGAAAACCCCCACCCCAAACCCAAACTATAGATTATAACAAAGGGGTCAGTTTCGAGGGTCTTCATTGCATGGGCTTATATAACTAATGGGCGTGATCTGCGAAGGTAAGAGAAATAGTATATTACGTACCACCTAATTTACAATGTTACTCAAGAGCTTTAACCTATGCTGCCCGTATGGTCGTGTCATGTCCAAAGTTTAAGACGAAAATTTCAATGTGCGATGTCTAAATTTTCATCTCAGAATTACGACAAAATGTGCGAACATCGCAGATCTTTAACATTTGATGAAACAGGATTTTTGTCGTAAGAACTTCGTACGATCTTTTTAAGACGAAAATACGTCGCAAATGCTTTGATGAAACTGGCCCCTGGTAACAAAGAGACTTATATAAAGTCTGATGAGATGTGACTTTTTTTTTTTTTTGCAAAGTAATCCTTAGATGAAAATATGTACCCCTTCCTCAAATCTCTCTTGAGATCAGAGTGTTGTTTTTGAGTCAATCTGGGCTGGATTTGGCAAGCAGTGTAGACCCAGATCAAATAATACAGAGGGTGACATCTGATCAGGATCTACATTATTTGCATAAAGTATAGGAATTTAACTGTTTCCAAATGGGGTTAAAATGTTAAGAGCCTGAGCATTCCTGATATTCCATCACGAAAACACGCCTATATAATTCCGACCCCCTAGAACCCTACTTTTATATATAGTAAAACTGGGGTTTACAGGTGAAAACCTTATTTTTTTATTTCTGCTCCAAAAGATAGATTGTGGATACTCATTAGAACCACCTCATGGAGGCCTAAAGTTTACCCACAATCTATATTTTGAGTAGAAATAAGAAAAATATCACAATTTTGCATCTAAAACTTTTGTATTTCCGGCAGTAAATCTTACAATGTATTTGTATAGGGGTGTTTTCATATAATGTAGGAAAGAAAGTATCAGGAAAAAAAGTATCAGGAAAAAAAGTATCGGAAAAAAAATAATCTGGAAAAAAGTATCAGGAAAAAAATGTCAGGAAGAAAGTCTCACTTTAATGTGACCAATTTGTGGGAATTTTACCAACCAGACATTGAGCTGAAATGACACCTCAAGCCCTGCCGCCCATTGCAAACAGGTCCGACTTGCACACTTGTTTAATTGGAGGTTTAACATCCCCATCTACACTATATATGTCATTTTGGAGGCATTGCTTCCAACTTGTGGGACTTTTACCCGACAGCGAGATGAAATGACATCTCAAGCCCTGTCGCCCAATGAAACCAAATAGGGTTCATGAGCATGGAGGTCTGACTTGCACACTTTAGTTTCTTTAATTGGAGGTTTAACATCCCCGTCAACACTATATATATGTCAATTTTGGACTTTTACCAGACATTGAGATGAAGTGACCTCTCATCCATTTTATAAGGTAAGGATTACAGAGAATTGCAAAATTGATTATTACACTGAAAAACAAATTAAAACATACAAAAGTATCCTAATCATCATATCATTGTAACATCAGAAGCAAATCTGATTAAAACTGAAACTTTGTTTCCAGATACCTTTTTCCTACCCAAAACTGATACTTTTATTCCTGATACTTTCTTTCTGATTACCGTTTTCATAATGCAACCTAAATGAGTACCCACAATCCACACCATTACACACATCTGTGTTGGCATATTTTGGGCTCAATATATTGATAGGCCCCAAAATGGACCATTGGCCCATCTATTCATTTACATGAAAGAAAATCAAGATTTTGATTGGCCTTTTTGAATTTTTGTGGGCCTTTTGGAAATATTTATGGGCCTACACATTACAGCATTGAGCAAAATAAATCAGATTCAGTCCATAGATTCTAACTAATATAATTTTCCCATACAATGGCTCGAGTGGAATTATGAAATACATCCCCACCATCAAGCAAACAGGCCTATATAATTTTGACCCCATTAAACCACACTTTTATACAGTAAAACTGGGGTTTACAGGGGTATACATTATTTTTCTTATTTCTACTTCAAAACATAGATTGTGGGTACTCGTTAGAACCGCCTTGCCAAAGCAGTTCTAATGCATACCCACAATACATGTATATGCTTTGAGCAAAAATTATCAGGATTTTTATCTAAAAAAAATTCTTTTAGGCGTTTCCCCCCCCCCCCCCAATATATTAGAATAGGCGTGTTTTTGTTATGCATTTTAAATAACTCTGCTTTTGAGTGTAGGACAAACGCCCACTGGACAAAAGCTCACTAGGCCAAAACCCAACTTGGACAATAGCCCACTGGGACAATAGCCCACTGGGACAAAAGCCCATGCTGATGTTTACCAGACGTTACTTTGTATGTGTATTTTAGTTAAAATTATGTCCCACCAATGACTAAGGTCATACGTATATGTGAATGTAGGAAAACAAGTCACAGTTTTGGGTAGGAAAACTAGTTGGCCACTGCCTGCATGTGCTTAATGTGCTTAATGAAAAAGGTTAACATTTGTTAAGGAAAAAGGTTAACATAGGCCTACGTACGTGCGGACGGATGCCATTGTGGCAACTATGTCTCGCATTCGCTAAAGGGGCTCGACAAAAAGTCATGTGAAAAAGCCACATAATTGAACTTAAATCATTGCTTTCGGTATATATTTGTGAGTAACTGATTCAAATGGTGACAATTACTAATGATGATACACAACGGAAGTTTCCATCCTAAAGCCTGTTCATGTAACATGCCCATGTGATAAAGTGGCATCTTTTCTGTCTCGAGGCCTAGCATAAATCAGATGGAAACTTATAGACTGTGGGTCATTGTTAGGACAGCCTCTATGAGGTTGTTTTAAATATTACTCGCAATCTATGTTGTTGAGCCTAAAATAAGGAAAACTAGAACTGTCAGAGGATCTGACTATAGCCCCGCTATAGCCCTGTGAGAGGAGAAAGACTCATGAATTAAAGGTAAAGACTTGTGAGAGGGTTAAATCCCTAACAAGGTACCTACGCCTTATGGGCACTTTCATTATAAATTAGAAAAACAAAATATGAGCATACAGGTATAAATATTTTTGGTATCTGTATGTTTTAAACAAAATATTTGGTTGTAAAATGTGCCACTGGGTACCGACAATTTTCTGTGAAAATTTGAGGTGAATGTGCCCACTGGTTCTTTTACAATACATAAATATGTCAATATTTTAGGACAAAAAGGCAGTCTCAATATGGAATATTCAATGTTAAGCACGCTGCTACTCTAAATCTGTGGTGATTTTTCAAAAGGATTTGTGTTTTTGTAAATGCTCATATGCCAAAATTATAGTGTGTAAAAAATTATAATCGTCCGTTCTATAATTCAGAAAAAATCATCAAAAGATAATAACCTTGAATTTGTCCCAAAAAATGTCCCCTACAGAACATAGCCATAAAAAAATTAACTTCTGTATGTTATTAGGACAGGATTTTGATTTAAAAAACAACTTCAAAATCTAAATAATTGAATAAAACACCTTCCTTTCAGGTAAATATCATATCTGATGTATTGTGTCAATCCAAAGTGGTGCACATTCATTTGTCCCAAAACAATGTCCTCTACAGAATTGCCTTTTTTCTGTTCTGTACTTTCTATGGTGAAAAAAAAGTTGTTTTAGAGCATGCATTAGTAGATTATCTATACCTATAGACGATTTTAGAAAGATAAAAGCTGACATTTCAGTGGAAATAAAACCAAATACAAGAAAATAGAAAATAGCAAATGTCCTCTACAGAACGTTAATTATTGATTTGAAATCTTCACTATACTCTAACATTGCTCATTCACACACCCTAATTTTATCAGGTGTTCCATCCAGAATGATTTTTGTCCCTAAATATCGCATTGCATCATGCTTATGACCTTCTCATATAAGTGAATTCACAGATTTGATGCTTGACATATGTACAGTTTAGTTGGGGAATCAAAACAGAAGTTAGAAATATCCACAAAGTGTTGAATATTTTTCCATAATATTACTCCCCTGGCCATATTTTCCAAATTTGATTCTTCTTGAGCTACCTGGTATAGCATGGATTTCAAAATATTCCACCTGTGAAGACAAGTACATATCGTTCTGTAGAAGACATATTTTTGGGACAACTTTCAGAAGTCCCAAATAGAGCATTTTCTGAATTATGTCATCATAATTATACATGGACGGTATCTTATCTCCCTTCCTGTTTCCTTTATTTTTGAATATCTACATGTATGCTAATTTCTCTGTCCTGTTTCCTCTATTTTATTCTTTGCTAATTTTTCTATTATTCCATAAATATTTTCTTCATTCAGCACATTATAAAACCTTTGTCATTATTGTTCAACAGAAGATTACAATTGTTTACATTAATAAATTAAACAGTCCCTCAAGTTAACATTGAAATGTTGCTGATATACTGTTTGTTTGTTTGATTGGAGGTTTAATATCCCCATCAACACTGCATATGTCATTTTGGAGACATTGCTTCCAATTTTGTGGGAGTTTTACCCGACAATGAGAAGAAATGACATCTCAAGCCCTGTCGCCAAATGAAACCAGTAGGGTTAATATGCATGGATTGTAGGACTCGCACCGCTCTGCGTGAGCAGGCTGAGATCCTCTAAGCGACTTTCCTGTACTCGTGTAAAATCTAAGGACAAGAGACCATAGTCCCCTATTACCAGCCCCTGCCTCAATATTTCTACTTACCTGTGTCTGAACAAATTCTTCTGTCACATTATATGTGTTCCCTTCTTTCTACACTTCTTAAAAACACTATTTATTTTGTGATTTTTGTTTTACAGAAAATTTAAATATCTCAAATTCACCTCTGGGGAGCTGTCATATTTGCAAATTGGGCCAAGTGGTAGTTAGGGCATATGGGATACAGAGTATTTTATCAGATACTGGGATTGCATAGTAAGAGTTGGCAAGATGAGATACATGTACCTGTTTTCCTCCTAGCCAACCCTGAATTTTGTTTGGGTGTGACATAACTGCAAATTCAGGCTGTCCTTATGGCCTTCCTTTGTTTAAGTTTCCATTATGGTCTGGTCGCTTAATGTTTGTATTTCTTTCCCTTTGGTGTCTTTTATGGGTGGAGTAAGTTAATTGTATCGATTCCTGATCTTTGTTTTACTTCTACTTTACAGCTATTCAGAGATAAACTATACCCTGCCAGTGTGCCTAGCTGCATAAAACCTGTACATTGAACCCTAAGCCCTAATCCTTGTATGCTTTCTATTCCTCATCAGCAGTGAAACTTGATCATTTGTAAGAACACTGAAGATCATTTGTCAGGTATACAACCAATCAGGCACCCCCGCCCATCAGGGTTTGAAGAAATAGATGGGCTGCATGATGCTTCCGCGCAGAGCTGAAATTGACCACCTTTGCCTCACTCAACTTTCCCAGTATCACACAGAGATACAAATTGTATGAAGCAAAATTACTCAACCATAAAATATTGTCATGCCCATTGCAGTTTGGTTGGTTTATCCACTGCAGTTTGTTTGGGTAGGTCATACATGCAATATTCAGGATAATTGCTATCTAGAGATGATTAAACTGTCCTATATGAGGTTCATTAAGCTGAAAGATATTGTCTTTTGCTATGTAAGATTTGGTAGACAATCAAGACTACTTCTATCTTCGGACAGATGACAAGGCAGGCTGTTCGAGCTGTATATATCTTAAACAGATCCGAGGATCGATCTAACCCTTCATTAAATTGTCTGTCCTTTCAGAGATTGGTTTTTCAACAGATTCATCTGTACAGTGAAATTAGGAAATTCAGAAATTATTTATTCCTGTTCTTTTGCCAGTTGGCTGACTGACACAAGTTATCATATTAATTTTCGATAATTGTTCAAGATCTGCAGTAAAATATGCCCTCTTTAGTATAGTAAGAAATCTGACACTGGCAAATTAACTTGTCCATCAAGAATGCTTTTGAGCTTTGTGAAAAAAGTCAGTAACTACTGTAACTATCAGCAGTTCTCTTGATACCAGCTTTTTAGGCATATATCACCAGGATATTTTATTATAACAACTGCTGAAAAACTGCCTCATTGACACAGTTATAAGACCAGTAATCCATATTTGTAACACATTTAAGAAATTTAAAAATGTTTTCAGAAGAAAACTAAATCCCACCAGCATAAATAGCATATGGGCCAATAAAATATGTGGCCTTGAAAATGTGGTCAAGTCTTTGTTTTGCAATAAGTTTAGCAAGAGTTCTTCATCTTTTATACCCTATAATTTAGGCATTCAAGAACTAAGAGCAATTACCACAAACTCATTAAAACATTCATCACATATATAGCGTGGCAACATGCTTAACATTAGATATAAATTATATTCTATTCAGAGACTGCCTTTTTATCCCAAAATACTGACAGAACCAATGGGCATATTCACCACAAACTTACACAAGCAGTTGTAAAAGGGTAGCCTGTGGCACATTTAACAACCAAATATTTTATTTAAAACATACTACAACCGAAAATATAAAGTTTTAGACATGTGTGCTCATATTTCGTTTCTGTAATTTAGGAGGAAACTGCCTACAATTTTATTATAATTATGAACGCTGGGCTAGATAACCTCTAATATTTCTGACACTGCTTTGTTGCAAATTTTGTTGTTGTTTTTTTTTTACATTGATGTGGCTCAAAAATTTATGTTCTGTAGAGGACACATTTTTGGGACATGTTATTTTAGTAAATAGGTATGTCAGCATTAAACTGTCTTACTTTAAGTCTGTTTTTCACAATCACATGTATACTACTAGTTACCAATAATCACAGCCTTTCCTGGCTGTCGCAGTGGCATAAGACTTGTTGGAGAAATCGGCGGAGGGTGAGATCTACAACTTTCCTATGGTGATGTATGGGCTAAAATGAGTATTAAAAGGAAGAAACGAAAAAATTGATGATTCAGATTTTCTGAACGGAGTTTAACCCTTTTTGTACCAAATAGAATCTTCCTCCTTATATAAAGCAAGAGTTCATTTTAAAATTTAGGGGTGTCAGGTTGTGTTTTCTTCAAAATTTATTTAGAAAATGACTGAACTTTTAGCAAATAGTGGAGGCCCTGATCAGACACTGCATTCTGCGGCGTCTAACCAAAGCCTGCACTATTTGTCAGGGTACCCATTTAGGGATTTCTGGTACAAAATGGGTTAAGACCACTTTTAAAAGACCAAATCTGTCATAACTGTTTGCTCTTGAATTATAACTGAAATTCCAATAGCCAACTTATTATATGCATAATTATGCATTTAACAGGTACAGTCTAATCTGGGTCGGCATTTGGTCAAATCAGGTCAATTTTTAGCTCACCTGAGCACGAAGTGCTCAAGGTGAGCTTTTGGGATCGGTCTTTGTCCGTCGTCCGTCGTCCGTGCGTCCGTGCGTCCGGGTCCGTGCGTCCGTCGTCAACTTTTGCTTTAAACAACTTCTTCTCCAAAACTGCTGGACAGATTTTGATCTAATTTCACAGGAATGCTCCTTGGGTGATCCTCTACCAAAATTGCTCAAACTGTTCCGCTCGGGTGAACAAGATGGCCGCCAGAGCTAAAAATAGAAAAACATTTAAACAATTTCTCCTGCTTAACCAGTGGATGGATTTTGAAATTATTTTACAGGAATATTCCTTGGATGACCTTCTACAAAAATTGCTCAAAGCGTTCCGCTCGGGTGAACAAAATGGCCGCCAGAGCTAAAAATAGAAAAACCTTTAAACGACTTCTTCTCCTTAACCAGTGGATGGATTTTGAAATTATTGCACAAGAATGTTCCTTGAGTGACCCTCTACTAAAATTGCTCAAATCATTCCGCTCGGGTGAACAAAATGGCTGCCAGAGCTAAAAATAGAAAAACATTTAAAGGACTTCTTCTCCTTAACCAATGGATGGATTTCAAAATTACTTCACAGGAATGTTCCTTGGTTGACCCTCTACCAAAATTGCTCAAACCGTTCCGCTCGGGTGAACAAGATGGCCGCCAGAGCTAAAAATAGAAAAACCTTTAAACGACTTCTTCTCCTTAACTAGTGGATGGATTTTGAAATTACTTCACATGAATGTTCCTTGGGTGACCCTCTACCAAAATTGCTCAAACCGTTCCGCTTGAGTGAACAAGATGGCCGCCAGAGCTAAAAATAAAAAAAACCTTTAAATGACTTCTTCTCCTTAACTAGTGGATGGATTTTGAAATTACTTCACAGGAATGTTCCTTGGGTGACCCTCTACCAAAATTGCTCAAACCGTTCCGCTCGGGTGAACAAGATGGCCACCAGAGCTAAAAATAGAAAAACATTTAAACGACTTCTTCTCCTTAACCAGTGGATGGATTTTAAAATTATTTCACTGGATTGTTCCTCCGGTGACCCTCTACCAAAATTGCTCAAACAGTTCCGCTCGGGTGAACAAAATGGCCACCAGAGCTAAAAATAGAAAAAACTTTAAAGGACTTCTTCTCCTTAACCAATGGCTGGATTTCGAAATTACTTCACAGGAATGTTCCTTGGGTGACCCTCTACCAAATTTGCTCAAACCGTTCCGCTCGGGTGAACAAAATGGCCACCGGAGCTAAAAATAGAAAAACCTTTAAACGACTTCATCTCCTTAACTAGTGGATGGATTTTGAAATTACTTCACAGGAATGTTCCTTTGGTGACCCTCTACCAAATTGCTGAAACCGTTCCGCTCAGGTGAACAAGATGGCCGCCAGAGCTAAAAATAGAATAACATTTAAACGACTCTTTCTCCTTAACCAGTGGATAGATTTTGAAATTACTTCACAAGGATGTTCCTTGGGTGACCCTCTACCAAAATTGCTCAAACCGTTCCGCTCGGGTGAACAAGATGGCCACCAGAGCTAAAAATAGAAAAACCTTTAAACAACTTCTTCTCCTTAACTAGTGGATGGATTTTGAAATTACTTCACAGGAATGTTCCTTTGGTGAACCTCTCCCAAAATTGCTCAAACCGTTCCGCTCGGTTGAACAAAATGGCCGCCAGAGCTAAAAATAGAAAAACCTTTAAAGGACTTCTTCTCCTTATTCAATGGCTGGATTTCGAAATTACTTCACAGGAATGTTCCTTTGGTGAAACTCTACCAAAATTGCTCAAACCATTCCGCTCGGGTGAACAAAATGGCCACCAGAGCTAAAAATAGAAAAACCTTTAAAGGACCTCTTCTCCTTAACCAATGGATAGATTTCGAAATTACTTCACAGGAATGTTCCTTGGGTGACCCTCTACCAAACTTGCTCAAACCATTCTGCTTGGGTGAACAAGATGGCCGCCAGAGCTAAAAAAAGAAAAAACCTTTAAAGGACTTCTCCTTAACTAGTGGATGGATTTTGAAATTACTTCACAGGAATATTGCTTGGGTGACCCTTTACCAAAATTGCTCAAACCGTTACACTCCGGTGAACAAGATGGCCATCAGAGCTAAAAATAGAAAAACCTTTAAACAACTTCTTCTCCTTAACTAGTGGATGGATTTTGAAATTACTTCACAGGAATGTTCCTTGGGTGACCCTCTACCAAAATTGCTCAAACCGTTCTGCTCGGGTGAACAAAATGGCCACCAGAGCTAAAAATAGAAAAACCTTAAAAAGACTTCTTCTCCTTAACCAGTGGATGGATTTTGAAATTATTTCACAGGAATGTCCATTTGGTGACCCTCTACCAAAATTGCTCATACTGTTCCGCTCGGGTGAACAAAATGGCCACCAGAGCTTCTCCTGCTTAACTCTTGGATGGATTGATAGCCCTGGGGCCAAAAACGGCCCTGTCCCGGGGCCCACTGGTTTTACATAAGCTTATATAGGGAAAACCTTTAAAAATCTTCTTGTCTGAAACCAGAAGGCCCAGGTCTTTGATATTTGGTATGTAGCTTTGTCTAGTGGACCGCTACCAAGATTGTTCAAATTATAGCCCTGGTGCCAAAAACAGCCCCACCCCCGGGGCCCACTGGTTTTACATAGGCTTATATAGGGAAAACCTTTAAAAATCTTCTTGTCTGAAACCAGAAGGCCCAGGTCTTTGATATTTGGTATGAAGCTTCATCTAGTGGACCTCTACCAAGCATGTTCAAATTATAGCCCTGGGGCCAAAACCGGCCCTGTCCTGGGGCCCACTGGTTTTACACAGGCTTATATTGGGAAAACCTTTAAAAATCTTCTTGTCTGAAATCAGAAGGCCCAGGTCTTTGATATTTGGTAAGTAGCTTCGTCAAGTAGTCCGCTACCAAGATTGTTCAAATTATAGCCCTGGGGCCAAAAACGCCCCCGCGCCAGGGCCCACTGGTTTTACATAGGCTTTTATAGGGAAAATCTTTAAAAATCTTCTCGTCTGAAACCAGAAGGCCCAGGTCTTTGATATTTGGTATGAAGCGTCATCTAGTGGACCTCTACCAAGATTGTTCAAATTATAGCCTTTGTTGATGTTTGGTATGAAGCTTCACCTTTAAGACCTCCCTCAACATTATGCACATTAAAGCCCTTGGGCCAATAATGGCCCTCCCTGGGGCCCACTTGTTACACTATGGATCAGGTGAGCGATTCAGGGCCATCATGGCCCTCTTGTTTTAAATTTTATAAGGTCATTTAAAATTTTTCGGTCAAGTCAATTTTCCAAAAAAAAAAATAAAAAGGTGTGAAAAACATCAGTTTGCATACAAGTGCTTATTATGAATCTGTGTTTTGGGTGTCACTGGCTTTACCTTAGGATGATTAAAATAAAGTTTTCATAATTTTGCAATTTAGCAGCTGAATTTCCTCAGCTATTTAAGAAGATTATGTTGGAACAATTGAATATGATATAATGTTATAAAGCAGCATAATGTATAAATACTTAAAGTATAATTTATTATTCTTAATGTGCTTTTCAATGCTTTGTGTATTATTATTAATGTGCTTTTCAATGCTTTATGTAGATCTCGGACCCATCAATACCGAGAGCAGATTTAAAGACTTGTCTTATCTTCAAGACTTGGATACAAATTTTACAAAAATATGAAAAGAATGAACACTTTAAGTAAAGTATCTTCTAGCATTTGAAGTGATATTATGGGCGTAATTATACCTAACAAAAGAATTTAAATCATTCTTGCAAACAGAATTTCATTCACAAGTTCAATTATAAGGAGCACTGATTAGGTTACTTTAAGGTAGTCTAGAAAGTGGTCTTAATATCGGAATTTCACTGTATAAGACACATTTTCATGTGGAAAAGAGACAGATTGGAAATTTGGAAGCCACGAAAGTATGCAGTAATTCTTCTAGGTGCTTAAGTTTCCTGTTAGGATTTTATTCTTTGTGTGATTTGTGGTATAATATCCCCGTCAACACTGTAGGTCATGTTGGAGATGTTGCTTCAAATTTTGTGGGACTGTTATCAGACACGGAGATGAAATGACATCTCCAGCCCTGTTGCCCAATGAAACCAATAGGGTTTATAAGCATGGACGGTTTAACTCGCACCCCTTTGCCTGGACAGGCTTAGATCCTCTAAACAGTTTACCAGTACTGGTGTGCGGTCAGTTTCAGCCCTGCATGGAAGCATCATGCAGCCCATCTATTTCTTCAAGTCCGGATGTCTTTCTATGTTATGTCGTGTATTAAACTCAGGAACTCCAACTTTTCACAATGAAGGATTTTTCTGTTCCGATCAGAAATGTGTCATGGAGCATCACACATTTATATTATACCGGGGTATTTCTTACAAACACAATGTATCAACAATCTGCTAGTGAGTATACTGCTGCTGAAACATTTGATCAAGGCAACTTATGATTTCCAGACACTTCGGCCCCACTACCACCTCGGCCCCTAGACAGGTCGGCCCAAAACCAAGTCGGCCCTGGACACCTCGGCCCTAGTCACCTCGGCCCTAGACACCTCGGCCCCACTGTCACCTCGGCCCCTAGACATCTCGGCCCCAAAGACACCTCGGCCCCACTTTTGTTATCTGTTAGTGTATGGGCATTTATATCATGTTAAAATCGGCCCCGCCCATCGGGACTTCAAGAAACAGACAACCTGTGACATGAGTACTGGTAAACCGCTTAGAGGTTTTAAGCCTGGCCAGGAAAAGCGGTGTTAGTCGGACCGTTCATACTTAAAAAACCTAGTGGTTTCATTTGGCTGCAGGGCTTGAGAAGTCATTTCATCTCAATATCGGGTAAAATTCCCACAAAATTGGAGACAACGTCTCCAAAATGACCGAGACAGTGTTGATTGGGGCGTTAAACGTCAAATCTAACAAACAAAACATCATGTTAACAAGCCCGTGTAATGAAGACCCCGCTCAACCCCAGATTATATGGGGGCTCATAGAGGCATACATTATTTACATCACGAAGACACGCCTTCATCCCGAAACACGCCTATAATTTTGTCCCCCTTGAACCCCACTTTTATATAGTAAAACTGGGGTATACAGGGGTAAACCTTATTTTTCGTATTTCTGTTCTAAAATATAGATTGTGGGTACTCATTAGAACCGCCTCGATGAGTACCCACAATCTATATTTTGAGCAGAAACAAAAAAAATATCACAAGCTTCCATCTTAAAAGTTTCGTTTTTCGTCGGTAAAGTTTTCAATGTATTTGTATAGGCGTGTTTTCGTAATGTGTAATTTTGACCCCCTTGAACCCCACTTTTATAAAGTAAAATTGGGGTATTTAGGGGTAAATCTTATTTTTCTTATTTAAGCAGAAATAATAAAATATCACAATTGCACGACCCGCAGAAAAAACGACCGACTGAAGTCGGTTGATTTTCTAAGAGTGCCCTAAAATCACCGTGTCATTCTGTCAGTCTGTCTGTCCGTCCGTAACCCGTTTGTGAAAATTGGTGATAGTGACTTAACCGATTGGAATATTTAAATAATTTTTGGCATACTGATAGATATCAATGAGATCTAACCAATGAACTTGCCAAATATTACATTCCATTTAGTATAGCCTCGCCGAGGCGAAAAATGTGAAAATTTTCGAACTGCTTCTCCTCGGAAACCGTTTGGCCGATTGAAGTCAAATTTCATATGGAGCCTCTATGGGATGGGTAAAACCAAAATTTTCTCATGGGGTCCAGGTCACATGACCAAAATGGCCGCCAAGCCATATATGGTAAAAACCCTTCAAAAATAGTCTTCTCCAGAACCACTGGGCAGATTTCCACGAAACTTGATAAATAGCATCTGGGATGTAGGCCCATCATAAAGTGCTAAAATGGTGACCCTGGGTTGACCTTGACATTCTTTGTGCCTAGGTCAAACTTTGACACATATGCTATTGTACTAGAAAAGTAAGAATGCATTTTATCCTGCAAACGATTCAGAATACAGCACAAAAGTATAAGATATATTTTTGCTCCTTACGATAAGGCGCATTTATTGGGGGAAACGTTTTAGGTCCAGGTCACATGACCAAAATGGCCGCCATACCCATATATGGTAACACTCATAAAGCTAAAAGCATCCGGCGGGTCGTGCACTTCAGCTGAAGCACATCGACGGTAATGCAGTTTATAATGCATTTGTATACGCATGTTTTCGTAATTCTTATTTCTGCTCCAAGACAGGTAGTGTGTACTGGTTAGAACCGTCTCAATGTGCAGGACTGATCAGAATGCGTCTGTGACAACCTTTAATCACAACTGGTTTAATATTAATCTGTGTTTATGCAAAGATCCCTTTCATATAAGTTGACAGGTCTGTGCGATAAACCATCTCCTTGAGAATGATTGAACCAGTATCAAAGATCTATGGTTTCGAGCAGAAGTGAGAAATATAATTTTTATCAACCTTTCGTTATAGAATTTTGGTTTAACGGAATCTTCTATTAAATTGTTAGGAAATAAGATCAAATTATTTTATTGCTATTTTTATTTCATATAAAAAATAACCAATAACCAATAACGACATTTTCAGGTTAACTTGGACTACACTCTTAAGGAGAGCTAATACCCCGCCGCCTTCAACCGTGACGTTGACCTTGAGTCAGCATCACGAAAAGTGGGGTTTAGCGGGTTCTTCTAATTGTGAATATTTGATACTGATAGTCAATGATAGTCATGGCCCTATATATTTTTTTCTACAAAAATATATAGGGCCATGAAGACTTTGCACTCAGTGTACATCCAGATCCATCTGATCTGGATCTACATTGTCATTCAGTTTGCGAATTTTAAATGAATACAATATACATGCATCAAGTAATTTGAGGGTCTGATAGTCAGATAAATAAATAAATAAATAAATAAATAAATAAATAAATAAATAAATAAATAAATTATACAGTATACTTGTTTCTGTTCGTCTTTAAATATGAGCTGAAATAACAATCAAATAGGAATTTCTAAATGTGTGAAACATACTGAGCAATTCCTACAAAATACGAGTAGTGAAGACTTTGCACACAATGCACATCCAGATCTACACTGTTTGCCACTAATATATGCATAGTACACATGTATCAAGTAATTTGAGTGGCTGATAATCAGAACCGTGACTAATAAATAAATAAAGTATACAATATACTCGTTACTGTCCGTCTTTAATATGAGCTATGTGTGAAAATTGATAGCAATGATCTATTTATCATCAAGGATCTCTTTATTGGGGAAAAGGGATTAGTAACGCCTGGTTGTTTATTGAGCTTCACACTTTACTAATTTAAGTCAATAATTAATTGTTCTTGTAATTTTTTTGCTAAATAGTGTACCAACCTGAATTTCATTAATCCTTACCCCGCAGAACACGATAATCCTTAACTTTGCAAACAGTGTAGATCCTGATCAGATTGCGTCTGCCCTCTGTACCGGATCTGCACCGTTTGTCATGTAGTTTTTGAATTGCATGCATACATTATGTTAATTGGTTTACTTACGAGGATAGTTCTAGTTCAGCGAACCTGAACACTGTTAATTGCCATATAAATAAATAAATTGTTTGTTTGTATTGGAGTTTAACGGCCCAGTCAACACTGTTTTAGTTCATTTTCGAGCCGGTCAGTTAACCTATCCACACTTATCCCGTAAGCGGTTAACCAATACAGTGCACATTTTTTTCGCCAGAAAATGACAACTGCCCTTCTTGAATCAGCAGAAGGGAGAGAATGACCGTAGAAATGATTTCAAAATCAATCTCCACGAAATAAAGTTCCCGACCCCGGTAGGTATCGAACCCGCGTCCTCCTGATCACCAGTCAGACGCGCATCCGACTTAGCTACCGAGGCCAAAAAATAAATAAATTAATAAAAAAAATATATAAATTTGTTAACAGATATAAGATTATCCCCCATCATCACCATGATTGACGAACATCCAGATTTCCATCCAATAAGTAAGGATAATTACATGTAGGTATCATGTTCTTATTGAAATTAATTGAAAAAATATTCTAGCGGTGTGGAATTATTTCGGATAATAAGAAGCCTATAGATGAATGTAGAAAAAAGAGCCTGCTCTTAAGCATGCCGCAATGCAATTAGAATTATACATTGAAATAAAAGAGGGGAATTTTCAAATGGGTTCTTCCATTCTTCTTAAACACTGTAAATGGACATATAGATTTTCTATTGAGTAACGTTATAATATATAATAAATATATATATTATAGGTTTAAATATTCGTGGCTCCCTATCAAAATAATCGAATCAGCAAATAAAAATAAAAAAAAAACTCATCGGGCATCCAACCCGATCTCCTTTTTAAGTGGAAGCTCCGTGAAAAGAAAAGTGGGGCCGAAGTGTCTCGGTATATGGGGCCGACGTGTCTAGGGGCCGAGGTGTCCAGGGGCCGACCCGTCTAGGCTTTCAATTTTATGTGGGGCCGAGGTGGTTTAGGGGCCGAGGTGTCTAGGGGCCGAAGTGTCTAGGGGCCGAAGTGTCTAGGGGCCGAGGTGGTTTTGGGGCCGAAGTGTCCTGTTACCCAACTTATAATGATTCCTTAGGCCTGGGTAGATACAAAAATTTTGAAATTGCATGTTAATTGTTATGTTCAAAGTGCAAAACTTGTGACAAGGCTTAATCCAGATTAATCCACATGTATTGAAATCAGCTTAATCCTTACACAGTACTTAAAGTCTTATTCACTGGAGAAAGCAGACAGATGACAGAGTGTCAATGCAAATTTTAAGCAGATAGCATTCTGAATCTCGTCAATTTACAGAGAAATTGTTTGTTCGTATTGGATTTTAACCACCCAGTAAACACTATTTAGGTCATTTTAGTCGACCACTTTACCTATCCACACTTGTCCTGGGCAGGCTTATATAAGAAAGCGGTTAACCAGTAGATAGCACACTCTTTTGCCAGAAACTGACAACTGCCCTTCTTGAATCAGTGGAAAGGACAGACGTAGAAAAGATTTCCTAATCAATCTCCACGAAAGAATGTTGCTGACCCCGGCAGGTATCGAACCTGCGTCAGGTATCGAACCTGCATCCTCCTGCGGATCACTAGTCAGACGCACATCTGACTGAGCTATTGGCCCCCGCCCATAGGGGTTTGAAGAAATATATGGGCTGCATGATGCTTCCACGCAGAGCTGAATCAGGCCCGCACACTAGCACTGGTTAACCGCTTAGAGGATCTAAGCCTGTCCAGGAACCGCGGTGCGAGGCGGACCATCCATGCTAATAAACCCTATCGGTTTCATTGGACGACAGGGCTTGAGATGTCATTTCATCTCAATGTCGGGTAAAAGTCCCACAAAATTGGAAGCAACATCTCCAAAATGACCTTTACAGTGTTGACTTGGACGTTAAACCTCAAAACAAACAAACTGACGGGTGGTAATCAGGGGAACTAGCTCGAAAATGAGTCAATGGAAATTTGTTCCCTCGACACATCCGGGAACTCTCGAGCTAGCTCCATCACCAAGAAACTCGTTAACATAGGTAGGTCTCGAAGAGTTTTATCACCATTTTTTCTTTGTAATCTATTTATAAAAAAAATCCGGCAATGCAGTTCCACATAGAAATGATTTAACTTTGTACTCCGCTAGAATTGTCCATGGAAATTTGCAGCGCTGGAGTATGAATGAAAGTAAACTTTTTATCACGGACCAGAAAAATTGTCAATTTATGTCATTACGGAGATTTTGGCCGACGATTTTTCATTTTCAGTCAAAAGTACGCCCTTGACACCCACAGAAACAACATCCCTGGTGAAATGAAACATGGAAAGTTTGAAATAAGCAAAAAAAAATTGGCCGTGATTACGTAACTTGCGACTTATGACGAAATTACTGTCCGAGCTAGTCTTCTCGACAAGGAGCTAGTTCACTCGACATAAAAAGAAAATGAAACATTCATCAGATTCGATGTCGTTCTATGGTCCCACCCAGGTTATCCAACTGGTTTCTTTACCACTGGCTAGTTGGGTAACAAGATGCTATGCCCCAAAGGTGTCCCCCAGTCGTTTCTCCCTGTTCGTTGTGCCCCCATTTTGCACCCCTAGTTGTTTTGCCAACAGAGCCTGGTCTTTTCGCCCCCCTTAGTCATTTCGCCCACCTAGTTGCTTCGCCCCCTCCCATTTGGAGCGGATCAATGGATGTTGGATGGATGGATGGATGGATGGATGGATGGATGGATGGATGGATGGATGGATGGATGGATGGATGGAATGATTGATGGATGGATGGATGGAAGGGTGCACTGCAGACAGGGATGAGTGGGTATTTGGATGGATTGGTCCATTGGAGGACGGATGGACGAACGAACATATAGACGGACAGACATACGGACAGATGGATGGATTGGTCGGTGGGTAGATGGATGGAAGGATGGATGGATGGAAAAAGAGAGAAAATATATATGCACACAAATGTCAGTGTCGTGTGAAGGTTTGATTAAATAATTGAAGTATTTGAGTCCTACCGGTAATCTTTTTGATGATTTTTGTTTTACTCAGTAATCACATATTGTTCCCGCAGGTGATCTGATTATTTGTGATAAACCTAAAGTCATCGTTTATACAAATTATGTTGTGCTGCAGTCCTAGGTACTACATACCCAAGTTTCTTGAAATCAGCCCACTGGTTCTAGAGAAGATTTTTAATGGTTTTACCATATATGGGCGTGGTAACCATCTTGGTCATGTGACCCAGATGCCTCGAACAAACTATCGGTTCCCCTACTAATAAATGCTCAACACAGTTTTCGACTAAATTGTTTCCCTCCCTTGACAAATGAATACGGTCCCTATAATAGTGCCTGTGGAGACGACCATCGCTGTCCCAATTTTGCCCTCGGAAAATATTAACCGCTGTCCCACAAGTCAACATCATAGCTCGCCACGCGCATACCACCACGGCCGAAAAACCGAACCTCGCCTGGTACATCAAACAGCCCTCGGTACTGCCCTTGTCGTTTAACATAAGTATCATCAAAGACAGCAAATCGCGCCATGACCGTAATTAAAACGGACGGTCAAGACGGCCAAATATTTATACAGATAAGGGAAATTAACTAACTAACTAGGGCATGACTAAGCGCGACCCTGAAGGAGGGCATCAACACACAACCACCCACGCAAAACTAAAACAACACACATCCACCCACGCAATGCTCAATTAGGTAGATATAGCGATAGTTGTAGAATATTTGTAGAGTAGGAATCCCGTAGAGAGGATAGTATAGGAAAAGAGAGATCAAAAACCTGGAGATAGAAGAAGAAGAAGAAGAGTTTTTTCCCAAAAAGCGATTTCAAACATTGTTAACTGTAAATATGACACATAAAAACAAGATCGCATAGGAGTGCTCGACTGCGCACATGCGCTGGCGGACGCTTGTATGCGACCTACATGATTATATGAATTTGTACTAACTACATTGCTAACAAGATCGGCACACGATATCTCGGGCCCTCAAACGACTAGGTAGGAATACAATTCCTCCTATGGTGCCTTCCTTCACGTAGGTTCGATAATGACATGTAAACATGGCGACTCAGAATGACCCACTTACGGCCCCACAGAATATGACATCCTACGTGGAGGAGGCCTAGCTAGGGGCACCACATTTTCCTAACTTTAACAAAAAAATGCAGAAAGGGGATTGCCCTACTTCCACATCCTCCGCGATAGAGGTCACCCACTAACTAAAATAAACACAAACTTGGGCCCGAGACGGCGGAGGCCATCATACTATACTATATGTTGTATGTACAGAATAAACAAAAATCACAAAATATAATCTACAAGCACAACCTTGCAGGTACAAAAACTGTCCTACCCAGCAATAGAGAGCGGGTGGGCTTGCCCCAAAACGGACAACACCATCTTTAAAGCACAAGAAAAACAAACATGACAGGTCCGTGGCGGGGCGAGCACATCCGCCCACATATATACTCAATAAGCTGGGGGCACAGACCAAATAATGTAAAAATGTACATACGTTACAAAAATATGCAAAAATCAAACAAAAAAAAATAAAAAAAACAAAATACCAATATCAAAATTGATACAAAAAGCGTAGACGACATCCATAGACATGGTGCTGGCGTGAGGGTGTAGATGCGGCTGAAGCTACAAGCTAGAAGAAAGAAATGGATGGACTCTACAATTTTGTTGTGCAAATAAGCACCACAAAATGGCTAAAAACTTTGTCTCGAATCCCCTGATTGGATATAAGGTGCATAACACGTAGCATGGAAACGTGTATAGCAATCTTTAGAAACGTCTTCCAAATTGCAATGAAACTTTCAAACATAATTAACTGCTAAACGATCCCCTTTATGATAAGGTCAAACTCGGAGCCTACCCTGTTACACAAAACAACCCGCACCCCTTTGCGGCAAACCGCAAAAACCCAAGGCACAGCACTGCTATAACTTAAACGCAGTGCAATCACGTAGCCAAACCTTTAGAATGGAGTTCCAAATTACTACAACTAAACTATGTTGCACAAAAACAAAGGCTCACATTGGAACTGTGCAACATATCCACAGCCCTTGAAATATGAAGCACGCCTAGCCCAGAAACTCCTACATTTAAAGATGCCCTTTAGCGACAGGACACATGCACTCCTGAAGCAAACGGGAAGACAAAATATAAGCCCCACCGAGACCTGGAAAGGTCACGGCACCGTTTCACAAACCTCTCAGGACGGAGCTCGGCGATTGGCTACAGGGCAAGGGGATGCCCGTGGGCTCAGAGACACCTGAGACGTGAGACGACAAACATGGACGGACGGGGCTGGAGCCGAGCGATGGTCTCCCTGTTCACCGGCAACGGGGAATAGGGGTACCACCGAACGGCTACGGTGTAGTGCCAGCATGGATTCGTTCCCTGGGACCCCACCAGCTGACGACCCGCGACACGGGGAAACTGGAAAACAACAACAACAACAACAACAACGACTAAATTGTTGAAAAATAAGATGGTAGTTATTAGTTGCTTAATATATCACAGACTGGAAGTCAGTCGTTAAAGTGAATAGATCATGAGCGCGTAGCGCGAGTGATCACGGGCGCGTACCGCGAGTGATCTCTGCACTTGTGACCGACAGACAGTGATCTATTAAGCAACTAATCACCTAACAACATGAATCTATTTCGATTAGGTATCCTGCCGGTGTGGTTCGAGCCTCTCTCTTGAGCGGTGTCGAAAAACCCAAATCTACCCAAATACACTGTATTTACCCAAATCCACCCAAATCCACCTGCTAATTACCCATATCCACCTCTAGCTGGCCCATTTAAAGTCATATAAGTTGTTTTTAATGTTTATGTGATAGAATATATCACTTAGGACAAATAAATAATCAAATTAGTAACGTGTAACAATTTAACACGCACTATAGATAAACGCGTGTAGTGTGACGAAACACCTTTCAGTTGGTTGCCTAGGGTTACCACTGTAATAATCATAGTTCACACACGTCTATTATAAATAATGTTCGATAATTGTAAACCTAAAAAAATATTTATTTATTTTTATTAAGAAAGGAAGAAAGGAAAGGAAAATAAATAGAAAAGTGAATGTTTCACGGTTGAGTGAAAAAGAAAAACAGCATGCAGAATATACCGCAGAATATACGACCTTATTAAACACAACTTTTTATAAAGTAAAGCTTTGGTTTACAGGGGAACATATTATTTATATTAGTTCTGCCAAAAACCCAACTTTTTATAAAGAAAGGCTTTGGTTTACTGGGGAACATATTATTTTTATTAGTTCTGCTGAAAAAACATATATCGTAGACATAGACTGTGGGAATTCTTTACCCCCCCCCCCCCACCTCACAATCGGTGCTGAAAGGAACTGATTGGGCTGCACCTCTGAAATGCTTCCAAGCTGTGCAGAAACGGAACCCGCAAAAATCCATGCTTTGAGCCGATATGAAAAAAAAAAAAAAAATAAATAAAAAAAAAAATAATAATAATAAATTTTAATTGAAAATTTCATTGTGACGAAAATATTTCGGCCCATAAATTTCAATAGGTGTGTTTTCGAAAGAAAGACGGAAGGAGAGAAAGAAAGAAAGAAAGAAAGAAAGAAAGAAAGAAAGAAAGAAAGAAAGAAAGAAAGAAAGAAGAAAGAAAGGACCAACCAACCAACAAACCAACCTATTACGAAAACACGCCTATTTAATATACTGGAAATTGTATCCACCAAAATGAAAATTTCCAGAAAAAATCCGACATTTTAATTTTTCTCCTCAAAACCCCGTAAGCCCAAATCCACCGTAAAAAACACAAATCAACCATAATATTGGAGTCGTTGCTTCCAATTTTGTGGGACTTTTACCCGACACATCGAAATGATATCTCAAGCCCTGCCGCCCAATTAAACCAATTGGATTTATATGCATGGACGGTCCGACTCGCACCACTTTGGGTAGGCTTAGAGCCTCTAAACGGTCGGTTTCAGCTCTGCGTGGAAGCATCATATGTGGCGCTATCTATTTTTCAAGCCCCGATGGGCGGGGGCGAGACACTATTGATAAGCGTCTATCCATATTTATTATCATCATTATTTGTGGTGAAGAATAGGTACTTCAAGTCAGAATCACCACTCTGAGAATAATTCTTGCCTGACTCAAAAAAAAAGGAAAGGAACTTACCTGCTTGGGCCATAGACAGTAGCAGTTATATGCAGGCTGAGTAAATGCAATGCACACAAATGTGTTTTATGTGTGAAACTTTTTGGAAATGTATAATAACATTTCTGTCTAAACGTATTAAATCTTGGGGAGTCTGCATAACTGCTACTGTCAGTCAGTCATCGGCGAAGATGTATCTATTAAACTTGACATTACGGAAACACGCAACATGCCTATATAATTTTACCCCCCTTAAACTCACCTTTATACATTAAAACTGGGGTTTACATGGGTAATGATAATTTTTCCTATTTCCAGTAATAACACATTGTGGGTACTCTTTAGAACAGCCACGCCGAGGCTGTTCTAACAAGTTCCAACAATCCATGTTTCGAGCAGTTATATTGAGGATACTGCAACAATAACAAAGAAAGGGGGAAAAATACGACAAAAATACGGAGTTTTTCATACTTCTGTTCTAGACATAGATTCTGGGTACTTGTTAGAACAGACTCGTCGCGGAGGCACGATTACCCAAAATTTATGTTTTGATAAGAAATAAGACAAATAATGTACACCTATGTAAAACCAAGTTTTACAGAATTAAAGTGTTCTTTTTTTTTCTTTTTTTTTTGTGGATGGGGGTGCAAAATTATAATGGTGTGTTACTGTGATAAAAACACATACCCTATCGAATTCCGCTCCCATTGAGTCCCCTTTTTATACACTAAATTCGACTTTTACAGTACAGATTTTTTCTAAAATGTAGAATATGGGTGTTCGTTAAAGATCCAACTGGCTGAGGCGACCCTAACGTGTACCCACAATCTATATTTTAGAGCAGACATAGGAGACCTTTCCCAATTTTTCAGCATATAAGTTTCGCTTATTCTTTTTTGTTTTGAATTTTACTATTTTTTTATTATTATTTTATTTATTTATTTTGCGTTTATATAGGCACGATTTCGTAATGCAGTCGCCATCACGTGCAAAAGCCTGTAAAATGACCCCAAAAACTCCACCTCATATGAAAAAAACTGGGGTTTCCGGGGGTTCACATTTTTCTTATTTCTGCGTCAAGACATAGGTTGCCGGTACTCGTTAGAACCACCTCAATGAGGCGGTTCTAACGAGCATCCACACTCTGTGTTCTGAGCGTATTTAAGAAAAATTTCACGGATTTTCATCAGACAAGTAGCCATTTTGGAGATATGAAAAATGCACTTATGTCGCACGGATAAGTTATCATAATGGCGCTTGTCTCGCGACGGCATGACACCTTGGCGAAACGATCCTTAGTGCAAAGCCCATGAGCCGCAAAAACAGCGTATCGCCTCCGCACATCGGTCACTGGTACAAACAAGCCCGAGGAAGTAATTTGGGGCTCAGGATTTCTCTTTTACTGCCTATGCTCAGGTTATATGAAATGCTGCTGCTGCTGAGTGGGTGAGGGACATCTTAGACGCTATCAAAAATTATTAATAAATATTATATTGAGAGGGACAGATAATTCACATTCACTTAAACTGCAAATCTATTGGCCCCTGCAGTGCCAGCGGGGCGTGACTTGGCACATTTGCTTTTGGTATGAAGCGTTCTGATTGGCGAGGATTTTTGTTCGAATAAACACGGCGCTTGACAACTGGGCGTGACTTAAAGCTTTCTAAAGGTTTTTGTCTGAATAAACAGGCTTTTTATAAAAAAAAAAGATATTATAGAAAGAAGGACATTATTCATTTATAATTTAAACGTGTGTCTTTACAAATAAATAAACAAACAAACAAACAAAACAAAAAAAGACATACAAACAAACAAATAAATAAATAAAATGATAATAATGAATTCCAATACTACTTCTACTACTACTACTACTAATAATAATATTTATAATATATCTTTTCTTGACTATAGACGTATCTTAGTTTTATGTCTTAGCTTTTGACCTTACTGTTCAAGTGACAATGCGTATTTAAATATTTAACAGCCTAGAAAAGTCAGACACATCATGAAAACAGGCCAAAACAATTTTGACCCTCAACTTTTATACAGTTAAACTGGGGTGTTCAGGGGTAAACATTATTCTTATTATTTCTGCTTAAAAAATAAATTGTAAGTACTCAATAGAACCGCCTGTCGAGGCCCCGCTAACTAATTTTTGAGCAGAAATAAGAAAATTATCAGAAATTTTATCAGAAAAATATTTTGGTGGTAACTTTTTTCAATACATTTGAATAGGCGTGTTTTCTACATGGAATTCAACTAGCAGCCCTGTTTAGTGTTTACCTCACAATATGAAGAGAAAAGTGGGGTTTACAATGTGTTTTTTATTATCCAAAATATCAAAATTGTACAAGGTTGCTCCAACGGGCACCTACAATCTACGGAATTAAAAGAATGAAAATAATAATAAAAAACGACAAAATTCAAATATTAATTCAAGAGACTTCTGATTTCACAACAGCAATTTCAGTTTTGATTGTTTGAGATGAGGTTTTACGTCCCCGTCAACACTATTAAGGTCATTTTGGAGACGTTGCTTCCGATTTTGTGGGACTTTTACCCGACATTGAGATGAAATGACATCTCAAGCCCTACCGCCCATAGTAACCGCTAGGGTTTAAGGAGCGGTCCGACTTGCATCACTTTTCCCGGGCAGGCTTAGACCTAAGCTGTTTACCAGTACTCCAGTTGGGTCGGTTTCAGCTCTGCGCGGAAGCACTGTGCAGCCCAATCTATTTCTCAAGACCCCGATGGGCGGGGGCGCAAAAGCAATATCAGGAAAAGTTTTTGAAGCAGGGGCGTGAAGTCAGTTCTTATTCGATATTTTTTTTTTTTTTCATATTTCTTCTCAAAACAAAGATTGCGGGAACACGTTAGAACCGCCTCGATGAGGCCGCTTTAACGAGTACCCACAGTTAATGTTTGTTCCTATGAACCCAAATTTTACTTTATCATAGTGGGGCCCAAGCGGACAAAATTACATAGCCATGTTTCCGTGATGCTTTCGATCATCTTATTTCTTTCTTTCTTTCTTTCTACCATCATACACTATTGTTGACGAGGATGCGGAACTTAAAAGAATGAGGCAGGTTTACTTTCTTTCTGTTTCTTTCTTTCATTCTTTCTTTCTTTCGTATTTGCTTGGTTATAATCTAAAATAAAGAAATAAATAGACAGGTAATGGTGATATATGTGCGTGCTATGATCATAGGACAGCCTAAGGCAATCTGTGTATTCTGACTTGAAGATACTTTGTCGCACTACACCTGCCTAGAAGGTGCGTTTCTTAAAAAAAAAGATAACGCGGATAAATGACATTTTATTTATTTAATCGTCAATAAAATATCAAATTAAATTTGTAATGTTTAAGACCTGTTTAATTACACATTGAGTTCAAACCCTTTCCATATCAGCAACAGAAAATTGATTCATATTCATGAGCGAGGTGAGGTATGTGCGGTAAATAGTTATTGTGTAATTATCATCCACCCAAATATCAAAGTTACTAAATTTGATAATTTATTTGTCCTAAGTGATATATTCTATCATATAAACATTAAAAACAACTTAACTGACTTTAAATAGGCCAGCTATAGGTGTATATGGGTAATTATCAGGTGGATTTGGGTAAATACAGTGGATTTGGGTAAATACAGTGGATTTGGGTAGATTTGGGTTTTTCGACTCACCCTCTCTTGAGTCATATATGGATGTCCCAGTTCTGCAATGGAAAGTCACGTTCATAAACAGAGTCTAACAAATTTCGAAGTTTACGTCTGCATTTCACTTGGAGCCCATAACTTCCATTTATGTTATGCTACAAAGTTGAAAATTGGTATGACGCTTACTCCGACCGTGACCTTTCTGTTCATGATACGATTGCAGGGATAATTCTGGTGAAAATGCCGATGGTGCCATTTTGACTAAAAAGCAGAAAGAACTAGCTTCCGAATGACTACTCCCTATCTCTCCTCATGTAAAAATGGCCCCTGCTTTCCAAAACAAGGGGCCATTTTCAAAACTGATTGGACTATGGCCCCATGGCCCTGCCCAAAATAATCCCTGCGATTGTCCCAGGGCCATGCTCCTGGGCGTGTCCGAGTGCCAGATACCATTGCCCAAGAGTCCTAACCAGAGTCTAACAAACGTTAAAGTTAACGTCCGCGTTTCTCTTGGAGCCCATAATTCCCGTTTCTGATATGCTACAAAGTTGAAATTTTGCATGACACTTACTCAGCCCAAGACCTTTCCGTTCATGATACAATTGCCCCTGGATGGGCCTTGGGGTAAAATTACATAAAACGTAAAATTGACATAAATATATATATAGGCATTTGTATGGAAAACTCAAAATGTCTAATATTTTGAAAATTATTCAGCTCCCAGCCCCTAAACCATATATATCATTGTTCCTTATGATAAGACACTGTTTTATTTCACCAGGGATGTTGTTTCTGCGGGTGTGAAGGGCGTACTTTTGACGGAAAATGAAAAAATCGTCGGCCAAAATCTCCGTAATGACATAAATTGACAATTTTTCAGGTCCGTAATAAAAAGTTTACTTTCATTCATACTCCAGCGCTGCAAATTTCCATGGCTAATTTTAGCGGAGTACAAAGTTAAATCATTTCTTTGTGGAACTGCATTGCCGTTTTTTTATAAATAGCTTACAAAGAAAACAATGGTGATAAAACTCTTCGAGACCTACCTTTGTTAGCCAGAGGTAAAGAAACCAGTTGGATAACCTGGGTGGGACCATAGAAAGACATCGAATCTGATGAATGTTTCATTTTCTTTTTTATGTCGAGTGAACTAGCTCCTTGTCGAGAAGACTAGCTCGGACAGTAATTTCGTCATAAGTCGCAAGTTACGTAATCACGGCCAATTTTTTTTTGCTTATTTCAAACTTTCCATGTTTCATTTCACCAGGGGTGTTTTTTCTGTGGGTGTCAAGGGCGTACTTTTGACTGAAAATGAAAAATCGTCGGCCAAAATCTCCGTAATGACATGAATTGACAATTTTTCCGGTCCGTGATAAAAAGTTTACTTTCATTCATACTCCAGCGCTGCAAATTTCCATGGCCAATTCTAGCGGAGTACAAAGTTAAATCATTTCTATGTGGAACTACATTGCCGGATTTTTTTTATAAATAGCTTACAAAGAAAACTATGGTGATAAAACTCTTCGAGAACTACCTTTGTTTACGAGATTCTTGGTGATGGAGCTAGCTCGAGAGTTCCCGGATGTGTCGAGGGAACAAATTTCTATTGACTCATTTTCGAGCTAGTTCCCCTGATTACCACCCGTGTACAGAGACAGGCTTCAATTTACAGATAAAATCAGTCCCAGTATTTCATATGAATCATTCGCAAAGAGATGGTCACTTTGGCTCTTAAGCATGTTAAGTTAGGGGGTTGTCTCCTTTTAAGCCCCACGTTGTTGCGGACTTGTTCAGTCACTTGTACTCAAATGAGTTGAAAAGTTGTTTCCTTAAAACTTGCATAGCATCCATTTAAAACTTAGAAATTCATTGAAATATGTAATTGCCACTTATTATTGGTATTTAGTATCAGTTGATACACGAGTTAATGTAAACTTCCAATTTTGATTGATTAACATGATGTTACATCCGTTGTTTGTTTGATTTGAGGTTTAATGTACCGTCAACGCTGTAAAGGTCATTTTGGAGAGGTTGCTGCCAATTTTGAGGGACTTTTACCCGACACTGAGATGAAATGTCATCTCAAGCCCTGTTGTCCAGTGTAACCAATAGGGTTTATAAGCATGGACAGGCCAACTTGCACCGGGAGGCTTAGATCCTCTAAGCGGTTTACCAGTACTCGTGTGCGGGTCGGTTTCAGCTCTGCGTGGAAACACCATGCAGCCCATATATTTCTTCAAGCACCCATGGGTGGGGGCCGTCACATCCTTTATCTTAAAGACAGACAGTGGTAGAGCATTCCAATCTGACATTTATTAACCCAAAAGTTTTGAGATGTAGAACTTTGAATTCCTATTCTTTGAGAAAGCAATAAGAAAAAAAAAAATAACAGAAATGGCACCCAGGAGTAATAGGCTGTTTATGGGTTAATAGTATGGAGTGTATGTAATGGAGGGTTACCTGGAGTGTATGTAATGTACACCTGCATGACACCCTCATGAGGGGGTGTTACCGTGTATTATTACGAAAAACAGTACACCACAACCTCTAAAAGTTATAACACCATTGTTGGGGTCCAAAGCAGAAATCGTATTACTTAAACAACTGTGTTATATCCAAACTTTGAATCCCCATACGCCACCCCATTTTTATATAAACTGATGTTTACAAGGGTAAATAATAATTTACTGACCCCCTTAGGTCAGAAGTAGATGGTCCCCTTCAGGAATGGGAGGTCACGGGTTCGATCCACGGTCGCGCCATACCAAAGACGTAAAAAATGGTACTAGGTTCTCCTTTGGCTGAGAGTTGCATTATCAGTGGTAGTCCTAGGAAGATAAGTGGAAGGTAGTTTAGTATTTTTAAAGCATACTTTGTCTCGACAAAAGCTCTATAGGGCTTAATGTTATTTGTTTCAAATAAGCGATGTTAAATATAGCTCCATCTTTTATTATTTTTCTTATTTCTGCTCAAAACCATAGACCATGGGTACTTGTTAGAACCACCTTGTCTCGGCATTCCTTATGAGTACCCACAATCAGCCCAGCATGCACATGATGTAATTGTGACATATCAACGTTGGTACAACGTCGTGACTTTTATGCAATGTGACAGCTACGTTGCACCGACGTTGATTTGACATTGCCTTATAGCTGGGAGTGTTCAGAATCAGAATTTTTCATATGAAAATGTTCATTTTTTTTTTAATTGTTTGTTTGTTTGTTTGGTTTGAGGTTTAACGTCCCCATCAACACTGTAAAGGTCATTTTGGAGATGTTGCTTCCAATTTTGTGGGATATTTACCGGACGTTGAGATGAAATGACACCTTTTCTTTTTTTCTCCTATTAATGCTACTCGCTCACATCTGAGCATTATGAGCAGGATTTCCTGGGTAATGCTCAGATGTGAGCGAGTAGCAGTAATAGGAGAAAAAAAAAAAGATGACATTTCATCTCAACGTCTTGTAAATGTCCCAATGAAATAAATAGGAAGCATGGCCGGTCCGACTCGGAACCGCTTTGCCTGGGCAGGCTTAGATCCTCTAAGCAGTTCACCAGTAGATACTTGTGTGCGAGTCGGACTTAGCTCTGCGTGGAAGCATCGTACAGCCCATTGGGGCTGTTTTTTTTTATTTGATTTGAAGTTTTTTGTTGTTCTATAAATAACGGCATAACTAATGCTGTGGCGCGGGAAACTGCGATTCTTACCTGGATTTTTGACAAACAATGACTTAATGAAATGTTCACTCCACTGCACTCGTCTGTACGAACCACATTTGAGGTTGCTTCCACCAAATTAATTCTGGCTTGAAGACAAACAAGATACTGTTGTTTGTCTATATATCGCGCTGCTTATACAATTTTCTTGTTGTTGTTGTAAATTTATAAGGCATTTTATCAATTTTCAAACAAGACATTTTCAGAGATTCACATTTTGGGGTTTCTCGATTAGTCAAGTTTAGTGTACACCGAGTTCTACAAGAGAAAAGAATAGAATATTTTTTATTCTCCAATAAGGACAATAAACATCTCATCACCAATAAATCACGGTCTGACAAGTTTCAGATCATGGGGTAGCAGACAGGTATGCCTTGTGTTAATATAACTGGAATAGGCCCGGTAGCTCCTCTGTCGATCTGCCCTTATATAGGCTATATATCTAGGTAACTGAATGATTCGTGGAGTGTTGGGGACATACGAAATATTTTGTGAAAAATATACAAAATTTGATTAAATCCTAAGCTTAAAACACATTAACTCCAATGACTATATATAAGAATGCCGACTAACTAATATATTCAGGTATGAAAATATCGAAATGAAAATGTTATTTTTCATTTTTATTTATTTTTCATTTTTATTTATTTATTTTATTTTATTTTTCACATTCATTCTTTCTTCCAATTTCTCTCTTTCTTTCTTCCAATTGCGCCTTAACCCCAGTAGGGGACACAAATTATGGAAGCCTACACAGTAATCATGTAATTATGGTAGCGTTCTTTAACATGCACATGGGCCGGATTGCTGTCCCCGCACATGGGGCCTCCAGTTAAAGTCCCGATCCAAAGGACGGCACACTTTATGACAATCATCCCTGCAAATGATGCCAATGGAGCTTGTTCAGAAACCGAAATTATCACCACAGCCGAGGATCGAACGCGGGGCCTCCAGCATCAGAGGCAAGTGCACTATATTATATACAACTGAGCCATCTTTCTAACATACTGCTGAAAAGATGGGTCGGGCTCTAGTGAACGTTCTGATCCGAAGCGCGTCACACTTTAGGGCAGTCGTGCATACAAATTATGTCGACTGAAAGATGTCTGGACACCGAAAGTATATACTTGCTGCCAGGGATCGAACCCTCTGCAGGACCCGTAGTACCAGTAGCAAGAGCACTAATTTCACTCAGTTCCCACGTTTCTGTTGGTGTTAGCTCCAAAGGCTATATTAGACTACTGACTAACAAATATTCAGGTATGAAAATATCGAAAATGAGCATTTTATTATTATTATTTTCTTTTTATTTTATTTATTTTAATCCGCTCATCTGGACTTGCAGAAATAGATGCTGCGATGTGCTGAACCCCGGCCGACCACGCATGAGTACTGATAAACTGCTTAGAGGGTCTAAACCTCCCCGATACGGAACACCCTAACATATAAACTCATTTTGGTTTCATCGGTCATTTCATCTCAATGTCGGGTAAAAGTCCCACAAAATTGGAAGCAACGTATAGCAAAGTCACAAATCAGGAAACAGTATTTGCAACGAAGCGTTTTGTATAACAAATCACACACACACACAAAAAAAAATAATAATAAGGACTAGACAATTATACAAAAATAAGGTTCTGTAATATATGTAAATAATAAATTGTTTGTTAAAAAGGTGTCTTATAAAGCATGTTTTTACACCATCCACTTTAAAATACTACCCTGCTGAAATCTTCTTAACATTGAAATGCAAACATAAAAAAAAAAAAAAAAAAAATGTCAGTATTTGCAATGCACCGCCTCCACATTACGCAAACACGCCTATTTATACATTGCCACCTTTATCGCTGAAAAAAAAATGAAAATTTTATGATGAAAAATTGTGATATTTTTCTTATTTCTGCTCCAAATATAGATTGCGGGTACTCGATAGAACCGCCTCATCGAGGCGGTTAATTCTAACGTGTACCCACAATCTATATTTTAGAGCAGAAATAAGAAAAATAAGGTATACCCCCGGAAACCCCAGTTTTACTTTATAAAAGTGGGGTTCAAGGGGGTACAAATTATATCTATATAGGCATGTTTTCATGATGATTTTGAATAGAAATATAAACTCCATATTTTTTATTCATGAATTCCTCCATTTTTTCTGTCAATGAATACGGGGTTCATTACAGTGGCAAATATGGTGTATTATCACAGATGTATATATCACATGTATATGTCACCTGGTTTATTGACAGGTAGGATCAATAGTTAATCACATGATCAATAGAGAGCAGTAGACACTCGAACTAATAAAGCCTTACAATTAGGAATGGGTTGTCAGTCTGGGTCTCAGATATTTCTTAAATTTTCATAATCATGTCTACCTCTATTATAATTGCTGGGCTAGCGCTGTATTAAGGAGGTCTCTCCTTTTTAAGGCCAGCATTGTTCAGGAATCTTTCAGTCCCTTTCATTTTAGTCACAGTCTATATAATCATGCGAAGCGTCCATATTCATGTACAACCACGAATTGTTTAGAGCAAACATCACCAGCAGAGTAAAACAACTCAGTATGGATTGAAACGTAAAAGAAAAAGAATCCATTTTTTTTTTTTTTTTTTTTTTTTTTGTCTCTGTTGGTTGGGTTAATTAATTGTATCGATTCTTGATCATTGCCTTCACTTCTATTTTTCACAGTGTTTACGATTTTTAATAAACTCGTAAAGTAAGATTTTAAAGACAAACAAGAAAAAACTTCAAGCTTCTGTGAAGAATGAAAGAACCAAGACAACGCGTTGATCTAGTTTGCGGTGAACCCAACTAATCGGAAGCTGTCCGGAAAGTACCGAAATATTCCGAGGTAGAATTATCTGAAGAAAAAACAAAAAACAAAAAAAAATGGAGGCCCAGAAAGGAGATGTGCAGATCCTGACACAGGTAAATAACATCGATTTATTGTCATTTCTAGAAATCCACATTGACATGGATTTCTAGTCATAAGGCACGGTGGTTTCGGTCCGGGTAGTTTCGGCCTAAATTTGGACTTTGGCCATTTAGGCATATTTCGTTGGGTCGTTTCAGCCCGGGTCATTTCGGCCAGAATTAATCAGATAGAATTTTATCAATTATATATATAATATATATATTATCAGATTATTTGAAAAATATTGCATTATGTAATCACAGGGACACGGTTCATACTGATTTTGCTCTTCTTGAATGAAATATAAGCATACTAGAATTTAGGAGGTTTTAGGAATTCCGTTTATGACGTCATTCTTGCGCATGCGCAAAGTACTGGCCGTCAATTGAAACGGCCATCGCTATTCAAATATATTGGCGGAACTTAAAATGCTAACAATATTCAGACATTTTGAAAGAAAATATACCCGTTTACATTGAAATAATGCCTCGAGAAGGAAAGAATGATATTTTGCTTTTACTACCGAAATGCATTTATCCTAAATCGGTTTTTAATTGGCGAAAATCTTTTCGTGAATGACCCCTGTCAATGGCTTGAGATACCGTAATTCACGAAATAAGTTTTTACATATCTTTCGTTTTATTTGCTATCCAAGTCTATCTATCTATCTATCTATCTATCTACCTACCTACCTACCTACCTACCTACCTACCTACCTACCTACCTACCTACCTACCTACCTACCTACCTACCTACCTACCTACCTACCTACCTACCTACCTATCTATCTATCTATCTATCTATCTATCTATCTATCTATCTATCTATCTATCTATCTATCTATCTATCTATCTATCTACATGACCGTTGGCATGAAAGAGAGAGAAGTTTGACTGACTAACTGACAGTAGACAGACAGACAGACGACACACAGACCGACTGACTAAATGACTGACTAACAGACGAACGGACGGACTGTTAGACAGACAAATAAACATACTGACAGTCGGAAAAAACAAACAAACAAGAGGGCCATGATGGCCCTGGATCGCTCACCTGATCCATAGAGTAACAAGTGGGCCCAGGAAAGGGTCATTATTGACCCCAGGGTTATAATGTGCATAATGTTGAGGGAGGTCTAAAAAGGTGAAGCTTCATACCAAATATCAACAAAGGCTATAAATTGAACAATCTTGGCAAAGGTCCAGTAATATCTAAGACCTGGTCCTTGCAGTTTCAGAGAAGAAATTTTTTTTAAAGATATTCCCTGCATAAGCCTATGTAAAACCAAATTGCCCCGGGGCTAGGTCCACTAGATGAAGCTTCACACCAAATAGACCTGGGCCTTGCTGTATCAGAGAAAAAGATTTTCAAAGATTATCTCTATATATTGTAAGCCTAAGTAAAACCAAAGGGCCCGGGTAGAGGTCCACTGGATGAAGCTACATACCAAATATCAAAAGCATGGGCCTTGCAGTTTCAGAGAAGCAGATTTTCAAAGACTATCTCTATATAAGTCTTATGTAAAACCAATGGGTCTCGGGCAGGGGCATTTTTGGCCCAAGGGCTATAATGTGAACACTCTTGATAGACGTCCACTAAATGACATTTCACACCAGATATCAAAGACCTAGGCGTTGTGGTTTCACAGAAGAAGATGTTTAAAGATTTTGACTATATAAGCCTATGTAACACCAAAGGGCCCAAAGGCAGGGGCATTTTGGCCCTATGACTATAATTTGAACAATCTTAGTAGAGGTCCACTAGATGAAGCTTCATACCAAATATCAAAGACCTAGGCCCTATGGTTTCAGGGAAGAAGATTTTTCAAGATTTTCCCTATATAAGTCTATATAAAACCAAAGGGCCCCGGAGCGGGGGCATTTTTGGCCCCAGGACTATAATCTGAACAATCTTGTTAGAGATCCACAAGATTAAGCTTCATACCAAATATCAAAGACCTGGGCCTTGCGGTTTCAGAGAAGAAGATTTTTAAAGATTTTCCCTATATAAGCCCATGTAAAACCAAAGGGCCCTGGGGCGGGGGCATTTTTGGCCCCAGCACTATAATTTGAAGGGTCCACTAAATGAAGCTTCATACCAAATAACAAAGACCTGCGCCTTGCGGTTTCAGAGAAAAAGATTTTTAAAGATTTTTCCAATATAAGCCCATGTAAAACTAAAGGGACCCGGGGCGGGGGCATTTTTGGCCTCAGCACTATTATTTGAACAATCTTGGTAGGGGTCCACAAGATGAAGCCTCATACCAAATATCAAAGACCTGGGCCTTGCGGTTTCAGAGAAGAAGATTTTTAAAGATTTTCCCTATATAAGCCCATGTAAAACCAAAAGGCCCAGGGCTCAGGGGGGGGGGAGACCTGGGCCTTGTGGGGTGAAGCTTCATACTAAATATCAAAGACATGGGCCTTATGGTTTCAGAGAAGAAATTTTTTAAAGATTTTTCCTATATAAGCCCATGTTAAACCAAAGGGTCCCAGAGTGGGGGCATATTTGACCCCAGCACTATAATTTGAACAATCTTGGTAGGGGTCCACTAGATGAAGCTTCATACCAAATATCAAAGACCTAGGCCTTGCGGTTTCAGAGAAGAAGATTTTTAAAGATTTTCCCTATATAAGCCCATGTAAAACCAAAGGGCCACGGGGCGGGGTCATTTTTGGCCCCAGCACTATAATTTGAACAATCTTGGTAGGGGTCCACTAGATGAAGATTCATACCAAATATCAAAGACCTGGACCTTGCGGTTTCAGAGAAGAAGATTTTTAAAGATTTTCCCTATATAAGCCCATGAAAAACCAAAGGGCCCCGGAGCGGAGGCATATTTGACCCCAGCACTATAATTTGAACAATCTTGGTAAGGGTCCACTAGATGAAGCTTCATACCAAATATCAAAGACCTAGGCCTTGCGGTTTCAGAGAAAAAGATTTTTAAAGATTTTCCCCGATATAAGCCCATGTAAAACCAAAGGGCCCCGGGGCGGGGGCATTTTTGGCCCCAGCCCTATAATTTGAACAAACTTGGTAGGGGTCCCCTAGATGAAGCTTCATACCAAAAATCAAAGACCTGGGCCATACGGTTTCAGAGAAGAAGATTTTTAAAGCTCTCCCCTATATAAGCCCATGTAAAACCAAAGGGCCCTGGAGTGGGGGCATTTTTTGCCCCAGCGCTATAATTTGAACAATCTTGGTAGGGGTCCACTAGATGAAGCTTCATACCAAATATCAAAGACCTGGGCCTTGCAGTTTCAGAGAAGAAGATTTTTAAAGATTTTCCCTATCTAAGCCCATGTAAAACCAAAGGGCCCCAGAGCGGGGGCATTTTTGGACCCAGCACTACAATTTTAACAATCATGGTAGGGGTCCACTAGATGAAGCTTCATACCAAATATCAAAGGCCTGGGCCTTACGGTTTCAGAGAAGAAGATTTTTAAAGATTTTCCCTATATAAGCCCATGTAAAACCAAAGGGCCCTGGAGCGGGGGCATTTTTGGCCTGAGCACTATAATTTGAACAATCTTGGTAGAGGTCCACTAGATGAAGCTTCATACCAAATATCAAAGACCTGGGCCTTGTGGTTTCAGAGAAGAAGATTTTTTAAGTTTTTGGTGAAAAAAAATCTATTTTTGGCTCCTATGACCTAGATGTGCAACGGACCGGAACCATTTGAACAACTTTGAAAGGGGATCACCTAAGGATCATTCCTGTGAAGTTTGGTCAAAATCCGATCAGTGGTTTAGGAGGAGATGTTGTTTAAAGAATTGTTTACGGACGGACGCACAGACGGACGGACAACGGACGAAAAGTGATCCCAAAAGCTCACCTCGTCACTACGTGACGGTGAGCTAAAAAAAAAAAACAATGAGTGGACTTACAGACATGCGTCGAGTCAACGTTGGCTCGACGTCATGCCGTCGACAACCACTCGAACTCACTTCAATGGCACGTGACCGTTGAGATGAGAGAGAGGTTTGACTGATCCCTGTATCCAAGAAGCCCATAACCCTTTTTGTACCAAATGGAATCTTCCTCCTTATATATAGCAGGAGTCATTTTCAAAATTTATGAGTGTCAGGTTGTGTTTTCTACAAAATGTATTTGGAATATGGCCGAACTTTTTGCAAACAGTGAAGGCCCTGATCAGACGTCACAGAACGTGTTCGGCGTCTGATCTGGGCCTGCACTTTTTGTCACTTACCCCTTTTGGGGTTTCCGGTACCAAACGGGTTAATGAAGACCTAAGGGCTGGGAAGGTTGAACCGGTCTACAAATCTACTAGATTTTACTGTAAAATCTTGCACTTGCGAAGGAGTGTTTCATTCTTATGCTCTGAAAGGGTGTTCTACGTATGTTTTGAGCCTCGCTCGGGTCACATTTGAGACACCAAGTTCTGCAACGGAAGGTCAGGTGGTTTTTCTCCGGGTACTCCAGTTTTCGCCTACCTCTGATTATCGATCGGCTCGATATGAGTGAAATAATCTTGAAATGGCCGTAAAACCAAAACCCCCCCAAAAAATATACAGTGTAGAATGAAATATAAGAGTCCCTGTGATGTAAATTGCATGATGCCGCTCCGGCCCATCAGGGCTTGTAGAAATAGCTAGATGGGCTGCACAATGCTTCCAGGCAGACCTGAAACCGACAGCACTTAATACTAGTAAACTGCTTAGAGGACCTGCCTAAAGTGGTATGAGTAGGACCTTCCATGCATATAAACCAAAGTCCCTATATATTGGTTTCGTTTGGCGATAGGGCTGAGATGTCATTTCATCTCAATGTCTGGTAAAAGCCCCACCAAATTGGAAGTAACGTCTCCAAAACGACCTAGTGTTGACATGGGGTTAATTTTTGTTTGTTTGAATTGGAGTTTAATGGCCCACACAACACTATTTAGGTCATTTTTAGCCGGTCAGTTTACCTATCCACACTGTTCCCGGGCAGGCTTATATGGAAGTGCTTAACCAGTACAGTGCACATTCTTTTGCCAGAAACTGACAACTGCCCTTCTTGAATCAGCGGAAGGGAGAGAATGACAGTAGAAAAGATTTCATGATCAATATCCACGAAAGAATGTTGCCGACCCCAGCAGGAATCGAACCTGCATCCTTCTGATCACCAGTCAGACGCGCATCTGACTGAGCTACCGAGGCCAGGGACGTGGAGGTAAAACCTCAAATCAAACAAACAAAAGCTTCCACGCAGAGCTGAAACCAACTACACATGAGTACTCCATGGTAAACTGCTTAGAACATCTACAGTTCCGCTTGCGTGAAGCTTTCCCGCGCACACGCATTTGTTTCGCATTTGTATCGCGCGAGATTCGCACTCGTGATTCACGCGTTTCACTTGCGAATGGCATTTTAGCCAATCAATTAGTTTTATGAATAACGCGATATTGCGTGTAAATCGCGATTGTTGACCAGCCAATCAAACCTGAGTGTCGAAAGCGCAGATAGTGCACATTCACAGACTGCTTCGCGTTTCAAAAGCAACCAATCAATACAGCGCAACTATTTCACAGTCATCGTTCTTTTTTATTTCCTTTTTCTATTTCTTTAAATTTTCCTTATTCAGATTTTTTTTCAGTTTGAACATAATAAATCTGATTATTTCCGAAAGGCGGACTAGTCAATTATCCATTTACATTTGCCTGGGGGTAAAGGGTAAAATACAGGTACTGCATAGTGATTGAAGTTGACTGTCAAAATGCAGGATGTTTATTGACCAAAAGTTTTATGACACCCAGGTGCAACTCGGGGCTAAAAACATAGCTGTTTAAAACAACACCTTATTATCGTCATTTATTCTACATGTCTTACACTCACAGAAGCAGCCCATTTTTTAATTAATTATTTTTGTAATTTTCATTTATTTTGTTTAATTACATGTAACTCGGAGGAGAATAAAGTTGCGTTTTCTTCGAAATTTGTTTGGAAATGCCTGAACCCTTTGCATAAAATGTAGGCCCTGATCAGAAGCCTACGTCTTCTGCGTCTGATCTGGGTCTGCATGCTTTTTGCCATTTGGCGAAAAATGGAATCTTCCACCTTGTTAAAATAACAAATCCATTTCAAAATTAAAGAGTCTGAGATTGTGTTTTCTTTATTATGTACATTTTGGCAAACCAAGTAGGTCATGATCAGACGCTTACTTCTGCTAGGTCTGATCTGGATCTGCACTTTTTTCCATTTGACGTCAAATAGGATCTTTCACCTTGTAAAAAGCACAAGATCGTTTCAAAATATAAGAGTGTGAGGTTGTATTTTCTTCAAAATTTATTTTGAAAATACCTGAAGCTTTTTGAAACAATGTAGGCCCCGATCAAGTGCCTATTTCTGTTGCGTATGATCTTGGTCTGCACATTTTGCTAATTGGCGCCAAATGGCATCTTCCACCTTGTAAGTAGCACAAGACAATTTCAAAATTCAAGTGTGTGAGGTTGTGTTGTCCTCAAAATTTCCGAAATAATTCATGTTCAGTCACTAACAGAAGCAGCTCATTTATTTAATTATTTATTGTTGTAATTTTCATTTATTTGCATCATTAACATATTTGTTTTACCAAATGGAATTTTCCACCTTATACGTAACATTAGTCCATTTCAAAATGTAGGAGAATCAGGGATTTTTTTTTTATTTTTTTTTTCGAAATTTATTTGGGAAATGACTGAACTTTTTGTAATGTTTAATTATCTAGGCCCTGATCAGACGCCTACGTATGCTGCGTCTGACCTGGGTCTTTTTTACCATTACCATTTTTTCCCATTTTCTTCAAAATTTATAATTTGGAAAAAAAATACCTGAACTTTTTGCAAACAGTGTAGGTCCTGATCAGACGCCTAGTTCTGTTGCGTTTGATCTGGGTTTGTACTTTTTGCCAATTGGCGCCAAATTGAATCTTCCACCTTGTAAATAGCACAAGACAATTTCAAAATTTAAGAGTTAGAGGTTGTGTTGTCTTAAAAAATATTATGAAAATGTCTGAAGCTTTTGGAAACAATGTAGGCCCTGATCAGACGCCAATGTTTTCTGCGTCTGAACTGGGTCTGCACTGTTTGCCATTTGGTGCTCAACTTAATGAACTTTAAGAAATGTGTATATTTCAGCCTTTACCTTTTCCAAAATTTTAGTTATTAACTTATATATTTATTTATTTTCCTTTGTTCCAAACAGAGATTGTTGGTACTTCATTGCGAAAATACGCCTATACAAATTTGTTGTTTTTTTAACCATCAAAACTGAACATTTTCCGTTATTTTAATATTTCTGCACAAAACATAGGTTGTTGTACTCGTTAGAACCGATTCGGCGAGGCTGTTCTGACGAATACCCACAATCTATATTTTGTGCAGAAATAAGAAGAATAATATATATCCCCTTCAATTCCAATTTTACTATTTAAAAGTGGGGTATAGCGGGGTAAAATTTGTATAGGTGTGTTTCGAGATGTGTAAGAAACACCATAAACATCCATAACAAGGCGGTTCTGATGAGCGCCCACAAACAAGTAAATAGACGTAACTTGTCAAACAAATGTCCAAGGATAAACGATTACCCTCTTGGTCCCCTACACCATATGCCTCAGAATACCCCGAGTGTTTATTATCTCTAAACTGCCAGACATTAGGGTGTTATGCAATCAAAAATATGTCTTTAAATGTAAATGTTATTGTGTGTGTTTATCCGAAGAAATCACAACTGATAAGAGAGACCGATACCGCCATTAATTTATGAACGAATTAAAAACTAAAATAAAGAATATTGGTCAAACATACGAGCTAAGAGGATTTTGATTGGCCCGTGCTCTTTCGCATTCCCGCGTTTTATCTGCACTTACCTGTCTTATTCTGATTGGTTGGAATTCTCTCGCAGAGAAACGCGTATTGGGTTTACCTAACGCGTTTTGAATTATCACTTTCATTGGCTGATATTAAACGCGTTGCAATCGCGTATGAACGCGAAGAACCGCGTATAAAAACAAGATAATTTTACACGCACGCAATGCGCGTGTGTCACGCGGACAAAACGCGAAAATGGTTAGGTTCTTCTTGAGCTTAACTGTAGCTAATGCCTGGAAAAGCCAGTGCTCAGGTAAAGTGGTGCAAGTTGGATAATCCATGCAAATAAACCAGGGTATTCATATCATTGGACAGCGATTGAGATGCCATTTCATCTCGATATCAGCTTAAAGGGCAACAAAATAGGAAGCAGCATCTCCAGAATAACATAATAAGTGTTGATGTTAAACTGCAATCAAACAAACAAACATTACCTTGTCACGTTAGCGAAGGTGATGTAACGGCCCCCGCATATCGGGGCTTGAAGAAAAAGATGGGCTGCATGATGCGGCCAAGCAGAGCTGAAACTGACTGCCCATGAGTACTGGTAAACTGCTTAGAGGGGCAAAGCCTGCCCAGGAAAAGCGGTGCGAGTCCATATTTATAAACCCTATTGGTTTCATTGGGCAACAGGGCTTGAGATGTCTTTTCATCTCATTGTTAGGTAAAAGCAATGTCCCCAAAATGACCTATATAAAGTGTTGATGGGGACGTTAAAAAGATGGTTATGTAAGTAAATTAACAAATTTTAAATGCGCTGATCATAGCCATGTTTTGAGCTAGCACCAACATGATTGACTAGAAACAATAAAAAATTATATCGGACATCAGTCATCTGCTTACCATTTTTTTACGTGACGTGAGCTTTTGTGATCACTTGTTGTCCCTCGTCCGTGCGTATCCGTGCGTGCGTCAGTGCGTACATGCCCCAGACACATATTAATGGGGTTTATGTTCTGTACTTTTCATACTCAATGAGGTTTATTCCGTAAATTTTTGTGTTATGGGGTTAAAATTTGTCATTATGGGGTTAGTGGCTGTACACATCTACATTATAGGGTTAAAGTCTCAATAGAGTTAACATGGGGAATGCTAGAATGTACGTCTCATAAGAACGTCCGTGCGTCCGTCCGTAAAAAAATTCTTCAAATGACATCTCCTAAACCACTGATCGGATTTTGACCAAACTTCCTTAGGTGGTCCCCTTTCAAAGTTGTTCAAATGGTTCCGGTCAGCGTTGCACATCTAGGTCATAGGAGCCAAAAATATTTTTTTTTTCACCAAAAACTTAAAAAATCTTCTTCTCTGGAACCACAAGACCCAGGTCTTTGATATTTGGTATGAAGCTTCATCTAGTGGATCTCTTCCAAGATTGTTCAAATTATAGTGCTGGTGCCAAAAATGCCCCCGCCCCGGGGCCCTTTGGTTTTACATGGGCTTATATCTATAGTGAAACTCTTGAAAAATCTTCTTCTCTGAAACCACAAGGCCCAGGTCTTTGATATTTAGTATGAAGCTTCATCTAGTGGACCCCTACCAAGATTGTTCAAATTATAGTGCTGGGGCCAAAAATGCGCCCCTCCCCCCTCCGGGGTCCTTAAGTTTTACATGGTCTTATAGAGGGAAAATCTTTAAAATTCTTCTTCTCTGAAACCGCAAGCCCCAGGTCTTTGATATTTGGTATGACACTTCATTTAGTGGACCTCTACCAAGATTGCTCAAATTATGCCTCTGAGACCAAAAATGGCCCTCCTCGGGGCCCTTCGGTTTTACATTTGTTTATTTGTTAAAAATCTTCTTTTCTGAAACCACAAGGCCCAGGGCTTTGATATTTGGCTTCATTTTGTGGACCTCTACCAAGTTTGTTCAAATTATAGCCCTGGGGCAAAAAACGCCCCCGCCCCGGGGCCCTTTGGTTTT
Source organism: Lucinisca nassula (assembly GCA_963580285.1). Taxonomy (NCBI): domain Eukaryota; kingdom Metazoa; phylum Mollusca; class Bivalvia; order Lucinida; family Lucinidae; genus Lucinisca; species Lucinisca nassula. Next base: position 110,337,566 of record OY757013.1, on the reverse strand, counting down.
ACATTGGTTTGTATAGGGAAAACCTTTAAAAATCTTCTTCTTTGAATCCACAAGGCCAAGGTCTTTGATATTTGGTATGAAGCTGCATCTAGTGGACCCCTCCATATGTATACCAGGAGTCTATTTCAAAGTTAAGGGGTGTCAGGTTGTTTTTTACCTTCAAAATTTATTTGGAAAATGGCTTTACTTTCCTCAAACAGTGTAGGCCCTGATCAGAAGCCGCATTCTGGGCTTGCACTGTTTGCCCTGGTACCCGTTTTGTGGTTTCCGGTACTAAATGGGTTAATTGTCTGGAATTTTGGGAAAAGTGTAGGCCCAGATCGTATGCCGCTTTCTGCGGCGTCTGATCTGGGCTTGCACTGTTTGCCAACTATCCGTTTTGGGGTTTCCGGTACAAAATGGGTTAACAACTTGACAGGGGCTTAAAAGGATCTTGTAGTGTTTTGTGCTTAAACAGTTGTGTATTGTGAAAGAAGTTGAGAGAATTCTCGTCTTGGTAATGTTGAAGAACAAACTGTTCTGAATTCAAAGATTCATATATGCAAGTTTGTTTGTTTAATTTGATGTTTAACATCCTTGTCAACACTGTATAGGTCATTTTGGAGACAATGCTTCCAATTTTGTGGAACTATTACCCGACAATGAGATGAAATGTCATCTCAAGCCCTGTTGACCAATTAAATCAATAGGGTTTATAAGCATGGACGGTCCGACTACCACCGCTTTGCTTAGGTCCACTAAGCGGTTTACCAGTACTCGTGCCCCCGCCCTGGGGCCCTTTGATTTTACATAGACATATATGGAGATAAGTTTTAACTAGTGGACCCCTACCAAGATTGTTCAAATTAAAGTCCTGGGGCCAAAAATGCCCCGGCCCAGGGGCCCTTTGGTTTTACATGGGCTTTTATAGGGAAAACCTTTAAAAATCTTCTTCTCTGAAACAACAAGCCCAGGTCTTTGATATTTGGTGTGAAGCTTCATCTAGTGGACCTCTATCAAGATTGTTTAAAGTATAGCTCTGAGGCCAAAAATGCCCCTGCCCAAGGGCCATTTGGTTTTACATAGGCTTATGTAGGGAATATCTATAAAAAAAAAAAAAACCTTCTCTGAAACTGCAAGGCTCAGGTCTTTGATATTTGGCGTGTAGCTTCATCTAGTGGACCTTTGCCAAGATTGTTCAAATTATAGCGTTTGTTGATATTTGGTATGAAGCTTCACCTTTTTAGACCTCCCTCAACATTATGCACATTATAGCCCTGGGGTCAATAATGGCCCTACCCGGGGCCCACTTGTTACTCTATGGATCAGGCGAGCGATCCAGGGCCATCATGGCCCTCTTGTTCTATTGGGTATTCTTTTAAACTAATTGAATATTTACACAAATAACCTGCTTGCCTATTCTGCTGCACTGAGATGAAATATGACATCTCAAGTCCTGTTGCCCAATGAAACCGGTAGGCTTATATGCAATGGACGGTCCACCTCACATCACTTTCTCTGGGCAGGCTTAGTGCTTCCATGGGGTTTACCAGTACTCAGGTGTGGTCAGTTTACGCTTTGCGTGGAAACACCATGCAGCCAGATCTATTACTCCAAGCGCGGATGGGCAGGGGCCTAGACAGATGATAGCATAATATTAACTGAATACTCTTCTTTTCCCTTTCAGACTTTCATTCATCTGTGATGAAAGTACAACTTCCAGTTTTACATCTACACATGAAGGATCCTTACTTCATTAAAGGCAATAATGCCACACAAGCTGAATTACATTAAACATATTTGTTCAGTGTGGCTTGATCAAAATGTACTGAGCCTAGTCTGACCTAGTCCATCAATCAGTGAAGATTCTGGCCATCGTTTTGTGGTTCACACGATTTAACAATAATTTCATGCTTGACCAGGAGAGGGGGAAAGAATAACAGACAGTGGATATATCTTCAGAAAGCTTGAAATGAACAACACATGGTGGATATATATCATAAATGAAGAATCAAGAAAGATTTGACTGAGGAATTACAAAAGATAAGAATGAGGAATCATGTAATGTCAGATATTAATAACTTTTGATGAAAATTACGGGGACATAGACACATGAATACATTTAATATTGTAAGCCAGAGAGAATGGATGGCTTTCTGATCATACTCGAGTTACTGCCCTTGATAAACTAGGCCAAGGGCAAATTAATAGATTCCTATGAATATTTTACAGATTTCGTCCATGGATTTCGTTATAGTACAAGTTTAATGATTTCTGAAATCAAGATGTCAGCAAAAACATGTTGAGGAAGATCGCAGTGCTGCCTGTTGCAAGCAGTGACAGGTGACAAGTGCAAAGGAGCACTTCAATAATGAAATGATTGGAAGCACTGACGAAAAGAAATAAATTGCATATTTTGCAAAGGGCACAGACTCCACCAAAAATGTTTGCCTCCTTTATAGGGCCAACTTTTAAAGGAAAGAATTTGCTCCTTAGGAGCAAATTCTTTCCTTTGAAAAAAAGAGCCCATTTTCAGAGAAGCTTAGTGAATAGTAGTGAACATGAAAGCATGCAGAAAGTCACTAATAGTAGTGTTTCCCTCCTAGAAGAATGTGTATCTGGTGTATCCTTAACCCATTTAGTACCAGAAACCCCAATAAGGGTACTCTGGCAAACAAGGCCTACACTGTTTGCGAAAATTTGGAAGCCATTTTCCAAATAAATTTTGAATAAAAAAACAACCTGACACCCCTAAATTTTGGAATGAACTCCTGCTAAATATAATGAGGAAGATTCCATTTTTTACAAAAAAGATTATTAAAGTGTTTTTTTTATTAATTTTTTTTGTAAGTAAATGTGATCAATAAGTCGCCTTGCAGATATTAACTTGTAAAGAGGATTGTTTCATTAGAAAAAAAAAGAATGGACAGTGAGATCTCAAGATTACTCAAGTCATCTGAGTGGTATCTAAAAGCTTGCATTTTGGCATGTGGTTAATTGTTGGAATCTTGAGGCTAATCCTGCCCAGAGTAACTGCACCAGCATATTATGGAAAAAATGTTTGGCAGAATTTCTCCAAATTTTGGAATATAAATTGAAATGTGAGTGAAGATCCAGATACATTTAACGATAACATGGTTTTATAATCAGCAATCCGAATCGATACGAGTTCTTTTCACAATCAAAGCACTGACAGTACTGGTGGGTTGATTGTAGATTGGGAAGCCGGGCCTGCATTGGGGACTTAGTGTGTTTCGTTTAATTTTTAAATTTCTGTACTTGAAGCAGACAGTAGACCCTGATCATATGCTGCATTCTGCTGTGTCTGATCTGGGTCTACACCATTTTCTAAATTCAATATAAACCTAATACAGGAGCTCAGATTTTTCTTTTTACACATCACTCTGACGTCACAATAAGACAAGCACTGCTGTAAATAATCAGTACCTGGATTTTTTTTACATGGTCAACAATAGTTATATGGAAAGTAAGTAACTTTGGGTCGAATGACCAAAAACTAGATTGTTTCAATATTTTTTGGAAATATGTTTTCAGACAGTCATATTTTACAGTAATGACTAGTGGTTAGACTTTTCTGAACATTTTTTTATAAAAGTTTGTTAGTTTTGTTATAAATTTAACAAGGTGACAATCTTCTTGCAAAATATTTATGTCCCCCCATCAGAGGGGAGGGGGACATTGTTTTTTGTGCGGATCCCATTTGCATTAGCGTAGCCTGTTTGAAGCACTATAACTCCTGAACCTACGGGTGGATTATGACCAAACTTGCGTAGTAACGTCAATAGGATGGGGGAAAACAGTCATTAGGTTATGATGACCTTGACCTAGCTTTTTTCAAGGTCACAGGCCCCCAAAATAGTCATTTGGGGCCAAAATGGCTTGTCTGAACTCTATCATTAACAAATTGATTAATTTTAGTCAAACTTGGTACAATTTGTATCAATACAACATACCCCAGATTTGACTTTGACACCTTTTTTTCAAGGCCACAGACCCCTCAAAAAGTCAGTTTGGGGCGAAAAATGGCTCAATCCCATTAACAAATTGATTAATTTTTGTCAAACTTTTTACAGTATATCATTGCAACATACCTTTTTTCAAGGTCACAGCCCCCCCCCCCCCCCCCCCCCCAAAAAAAAAAAAAAACCTGTCAATTTTTTGCCAAAAATGGTTTGTATACACTCTATCATATTAACGAGTTGAATAATTTTATTCAAACTCGATACAATGCATCATTACAACATAATGCAGATTTAATTAGATATTGGATGACCTTGACCTTTTTTTCAAGGACACAGCCCCCACCCCCCCCCCCCCCCGAAAAAAAACTGTCAATTTTTTTGCCAAAAATGGTTTGTATACACTATCACATTAACGAGTTGATTAATTTTATTCAAACTTGGTACAGTGCATCATTACAACATAATGCAGATTTAATTAGATATTGGATGACCTTTATTTAGGTCACAGGCCACCCCCCCCCCTCCCCCCCCCCAAAAAAAAAACCAGACAATTTTGGGCGAAAAATTGCTTGTCTGCACTCTTATCGAATTGATTAATTTTATTGTCGCGCCTGCTACTATTGTGTCTTCAGAGGTGTCTATAACAAGCATGGATACTGTACTGATCATAAGTATTGGGACAGACAGGCTTGGCAAACAGTGTGGACCCAGATCAGACAGCTCCTTCAGTTTGATCATGGTCTACCCTGTTTGCCATTTGAGCTGCACTTCTTTGACTCCTTGCTGTATTCAAACTGTTTGCCATTCGAGCGGCACTTCTTTGACTCCTTGCTGGATGGTTAAACATTTTTTTTTAATTTTGGGAGAATTACAGCAAGTCCTCAAGGTGTCCTAATTCTTAGAATTTTTATGGTAAACTCTGACTTTCTTTGTCCGCATCAGATCAACAAGCCGGTGTAATGGACACCCCTCTAAACCCTACCTCGTAAAGAAAACCAGTGTTCTGTAAATTAGAGTTTAATTTGTTCTCCTTCTTTTTGCTCAAAAACATAGATTGTGGGTACTCATTAGAACTAAATTGATGAGGCAGTACTACAGAGCACCCACAACATATGTTTTTACTATAGAGACCAGAGAAATACAAAATGAAATTCATTGGAGTGTGATATAAAATGAAGTTTTAGGACATGGATACATATTATTGTAATGTGATGAAGCTGCTTTGTATCAAGGCTGTCCATAAAGCACATTGCTAAGGCTGATCATATAGCAATATGCAATAAAATCTATTTCATTATTTAGCAACTCTGAAAGAAAACTTGGTACCATAATAATCCTAAGTATTGGTACAGATAGGTGCAGACCCAGATCAGACTGCTCCTGAAGCAGTCTGATCAGTGTCAACACTATTTGCCATTCTATCTGTTCCTTTTGGACCCCCCTGCTGGATCATGAAATAAATTTGTTAAAATTTTAGGAGAATATTACAGCAATTCCTGGCTGTGTTTGAATGTTTAGGTTTTTTACAGTAATGGCAAAAAACAACAACAAAAAAAAAAAAAACAACTCTAATCAGCCATTTTAGCTCACTCAGTCTGTTCAAAGCTTTCGATGGCTACAGAAGTTTCTGTATCTTATAGGCTTCTATTATTAAAGAAGTGTTTAGATGGGGTGTTGACCTGATGCGGACAAAGAAAGTCAGAATTTACCCTAAAAGCTGAGAAAGGCCAATCCACTAACTGGAAAGAAGGACCTGAAGTCTGATTTTCTTACATTGTTCTTAAATTTTAACCCTTTTTGTACCAAACGGAATCTTCCTCCTTATAAATACCAGGAGTTCATTCCAAAATTAAGGGGCGTCAGGCTGTGTTTTCTTTATTTCTTTAAAACTTACTTTGAAAATATCTTAACTTTTCACAAACCATGTAGGCCCTGACCAGACGCCACTTTTTGCGGTGTCTGATCTGGGCCTGCACTGTTTGCCAGGGTACCCGTTTTGGGATTTCTGGTACAAAATGGGTTAACAGCCAAAAAAGAAAACGAAAGAAATAAAATAATCCCACAGGATTTAAATCCTGTGCTCTGAAATGGGATAAAAATCCCGCAGGAGTTAATTTCAATGGAGCCAATATTAGTTACTTTAAACCAATAAATTATGCATGTTTTATACATAAATGGACAAAATTATTATAGCTTTGTCCAAACAAAGCAGATTTATTGGAAATTGGAAATTAGTGAAATCCCACGGGAGAAAAATCCCATTTTCGATTATGGGATAAAAATCCCATGGGATTAAAATCCCGCGGGATTTTTTTAAAATAGTTATATTCATGCTTTACTCATTGTAAGCTTCTCTAATTGACCTTATTAATAGAAAAGAGATAATACACCTTCATCCAGAGCATTTTAAAAAATAAAAAAATCCCGCGGGATTTTTTTCCGTAAAAAATCCCATGGGAGAAAAATCCCGCGGGAGTAATTGAAATTAGAGCAGGAGCAGCCATATTTTTTGTGCATGTATTTTAATGTTAAGTAGGTCCATTTTGGTAGTTAAAAGCAAGATTTAAAATTTTGAAATTCTCCTGTGGGAGAAAAATCCCTGATATTTTTATGGGATTTTAATCCCGCGGGAGTGGAGAAAAAATCCCGCGGGATTATTTTTATCCCGCGGGATTTTCACCCTTTCACCCCGGTTTGCCAAGAAACCGTTATGTATATCTTCACCAAATCATATAGAAATAATTTGTATAGATCTAGGCTATTACCTAAATGCATTGAAAGCCACCTAAAAGTGTTAGAAAGACTAGGTGAGTTTGCCTAATTTCCGGTGAGGCAAAAAAAAAAAACTGGTGGCTGTTGAATATAATCTTCCACACAATAATTCCAAACAAGACCATTTTCATTTTCAGGTATAACTGGTTTGTTTGTTTCATAAACCATCTTGTACATAAGCAAATCGAGTAGACGCTGATCAGACGTCTGAGTTGGTTCTACACTGTTTTCCAGTATCTTCCTTTGCGGGTCACGTGACATGTATGAGTCACGACATTGGAAAACACGTTTTGCCGTTTGCGAACAACAAATATACAGATCAGCCTGCGCAGTCACGAAGTCTGATCAGCCCCTTTGTGGTCGCTGGTTTCATAGTTCATGTGCCTGTTATACTAACACAGCGCACCTATATAACTGATTTATTACGAAAACACGCCTATACCAATACATTGCAACCTTTATCGCCGAAAAAATGAAAATTTTAAGATGAAAAATAGTGATATTTTTCTTATTTCTGCTCAAAATATAGATTGTGGGTACTCGTTAGAATCGCCTCGATGAGGCGGTTCTAACGAGTACCCACAATCTATATCTTAGAACAGAAATAAGAAAAATAAGATTTACCCCTACAAGCCCCAGTTTTTCTATATAAAAATGGGGTTCGAGGGGGTCAAAACTATATAGGCGTGTTTTAGTGATGTATTAAAAAAAAATCACGGGGCGAGAGCGTGCATTGACGCCATTAAAGGCTGCCAATTTATGACGTCACTCGAAGATTCCTTAAGGTTAGACTGTGTAACGTAACGAGGATTCCTTGACGTAAGACGGTGAAACGTCACATTCACCTGATAACATAATACATGTACTTGTTATTCTAACACAGCGCGCCTATAAAGGCAATGGGGAGGAACTGTGATATACTATATAACTTTAAGGCGGAAGAGCTTGCAGAGTGACGTCATTAAAGGCTGCCAATTTATGACGTCACTCGAAGATTCCTTAAGGTTAGACTGTGTAACGTAACGAAGATTCCTTGACGTAAGACGGTGAAACGTCACATTCACCTGGTAACATAATACATGTACTTGTTATTCTAACACAGCGCGCCTATAAAGGCAATGGGGAGGAACTGTGATATACTATATAACCACCAGGCGGAAGAGCTTGCAGAGTGACGTCATTAAAGGCTGTCAATTTATGACGTCACTCGAAGATTCCTTGAGGTTAGACGGTCTGACGTCACTTTCATCCACTGAAAACGTGGACATAAATGCATATGTTACAGTCAATAATTTTTGCGGGATTTCTTCTGACAATCGTGAAAGTTTGTGCGAATCTGAATGGAAATAACAACATTATTGCCGATTTTTGAAATAGATAAGCTCTAGTCTGTGATTTGTTGAGCGATAAATCACAGTTTGTCAACTCTAAGTAGTCAAATCTCGCGTGATTCGCGTTCGTGATTTGATCTACTTTTCTACCGACCTCCAGTTGTAAGAGGACAAGTCACGCCGCGTTAGCTTACGTGATTTGATCAACTTAAAGTTTATAACTTACCTCCAAGCTTTGATGTATTTCTCCACAAAACACAGCTAGAGTTGATCTATTTTCTTATCTCATACAAGTACATTTTGTTGAACAGGACGGTTAAAGGGGAATGGGAACAGATCTTTGCAGATTTTTCCGCCATTTTTCAAAGGGAAACAACTTTTGGAACTTCCGATTCACTTTTTTATACGCTGTGTCCCACTGAAAAAGGGGGTCTACTCTTGAAAGAAAGGTCTACTTTTATAAAGAAAGTATTTGCTCCGCAGAAGCAATTTTTTTCCTTTAAGAGTTGACCCCTATTGACATTGGAGACAAAAATAATTTTGCAGGAGTTGCTTCCCCTGTAGGTGTGCCCACCCCCTTTAAATCATATCCCTTTCAAAACAAAACAAAAAAAAAAATACAACAGCAACAACAAAAAAAAAAAAAACGAAAACAAGTTCTCATTACGGGGATTATATAGAGGATCTTACATGAGTGGTCATGTATTACTGAATTTATAAAACGAGTTGAGGAAAAAGGATAAATTGCGAGGCTCGTATTTTATCCCTTTTCCCCGAGTTTAATTTAAGTAAACTCGTTGAGGAAAAGGGATAAAATGCAAGGCTTTGCCGAGCATTTTATCAATTTTCCTCGGCGGATTTAATAAATTCATTAACACATGAACACGAATGCAAGATTATATTTATCATATGACATTATAAACGAATTTAATCCACAGTTTTTGCACATATTTCATTTTATCATATGGCATTTAAAACGGATTTAATCCCCAATTTTTGCACAGGAATGCCCCACCCCCCCCACCTCCACCACCCCCAGCCCCCACCCCCCCCCCCCCGCCCATCGGGGCTTGAAGAAATAGCTGGGCTCCAAAATTACTTATACAGTGGGCGAGAACGTTAAATCAAAATCAAACAAGCAAACGCGACATCGTTAAGGACGTCGTACATGTAACGTTACGGAGCGTATCTATACTCAGATTCAATGAAAACGAACCGCTTCAGGTAGTACTATACCTCAAACGTTACATGTAATTGATTCACAAAATCCAGCATTTGATTACGTTTAATGAATTATCACTAACTTATCCACAGACTCACTACAAGGTTACAGAATGTCATTGGATGCAGAGATACGGAGACTCGGATATGTCCACACCAAAATCACATATTATATACCGGGTATGCCCACCATTAGCATCAAGTGTTGCTTGGCCTTGACGCCTCATGCTTCGATTTAAACACTAAATCTGGTCTAGTGTAATGCTGTCCCATTTTTCCTGTAGCGTCATGGCAAGCTGCTGACGGTTGATTGTCGGTTGACGTCGGCTGTACACACGTTTTCTGAGCTGGTCCCAAAGGTGCTCAATTGGGTTTAAATCCAGCGAAAACGCAGGCCAAGGAAGAACTTGCTTAAAAAAGTCTATGGTTAGCCTCGCAGAATGGGTGCGCACATTGTCCTGTTGGAAAAGCGTAACGTCATCATTATTGCGTAAAAACGGTACCACCTCAGGCTCTAAGATTTCATCGATGTACCTATTGCCATGAACAACGACGAGTTGGGTTTTATGGCGCCATGAGACCCCTCCCCACACCATTACGCTACAACAACCCCAACGTGACACTTGTTTAACACAACAGTCTTGAAGTCGCTCCAACGTCGACGCCATACTTTACGCCGTCTATCAAACATTTCAACACAAAACAGGGACTCGTCCGTGAACAGTACACCACGCCAACGCTGCTGGGTCCATCAAATACGCTGTCGACACCAATTAAAGCGACTGATTGGACGTTCCGCCGTCAAAACGTTCCCCTATACGTCTTATAGCTAGAAATACCGCGTTCCTGGAAACGCCGCCGTACAGTTTAGGCACTTACGCGTAGGTTATGGGTTCCCACTGTCTCCTGGGCAGTTTCCACAGACGTCCTGAATCGGTCGCGTAAATGACTCAGAACAATGTACCGGTCGTGCTGGCGTTCAGTAACACGTTTACGTCCAGGGCGTTGTCTATCGTCCACAGATCCCGTAGTGTTGTAACCTTTCAACCAATCGAGCAATCGTAGTGTGCGGTATGAAAGCCCACCTTCAACCATACCGAGGGCACGATGACGATCGACGTTACCTAGACGTCCCATTGGCTTGTTCTTATGAAATGTTTTGCTGGCTTTTTAATGTAAAGAATCTGGACCTTATACATTGACTGTAAAGAAAGTGCAAAACAATTTCTTACATGCTTTTCAATGAATGATAGAGATTTATCAGTGAAATATAAATCGATATTTTCACTGTTTCAAACAGTGAAAATACGATTTTTTATTTTTCACTGTTTGGGACTACTTTTTTCTTCAAATCTAACTCTAATTTCAATTTTATCTTTGTCAGATAACTGAACAATACTGAAATGTGTTCTTATTGACGCATAGCCCGTTCATGTGTGACGGGGACGTTACTGACGTCATTTATCGCGCGACGTTAGACTTGCCAGCAACTTCTTTGGAAAACTACTCTCCCAATTATTTCATTAATCATTCATAATAATACCATCCAAGGCCATTTCTCAGGTGCAAACCTTCAGTTTACACCCAATAGTATACCCACTAAACACGATGGACACCACTAAATTGACGCGAAACGAACAGGAACAAAGATAATTTTCCCCGAATGTGAGCGAAACCATTAAAGACGCTAAATATTGCCTTTTGAAGCATGTAAGAAACAGAAAATTTGATTTTTTCAGTGCAAGATCAAATTTTATTTCACTCATGAACACCAAAACTGTTTTTTTCACTCGTGGCTACGCCACTCGTGAAAATAACAGTTTTGGTGTTCATTCGATGAAATAAAATTCGATCTTACACTGAAAAAATCAAATATCCTCTATATCATGATTACGAAACGTTTGCAATTTTTGCAATGCACATCATGAAACTCAGGCAGTGTTCGTGTCAAACAAACTCATGTTACGGTGACAAATTTACAATGCCGTATTAATCCGTTGAAAAAGTCGGTCTGAACTATAGAAATCAAAATTCTAAAAGTGGTGCGTTTTCATTGAATCTGAGTATAGCTAATTTGCATATGTAATCCACAAGTGGATTATCGAATTTATTAAATGGCGTTATTACACGTGACGTCATATAATAAATTGGTGAATTACATGTAAACTACCATAAAACGTAGCTGGAGAATAAGTCATGACGCCGATTTATTTTTGTTGGTTTGTTAAATTTGAAGTTTTACGTCGACGTCAAAACTATTTTAGTCATTTTAGAGCCGCTGATTCAGGTTTTGTGGGACTTTTACCCAACATTGAAATAAAAAGTCATCCAAATAAAAGGTCCTACATTTCCTGGGCAGACTTACACCTTCCAAAGGGTCTTCCGGTACTTAAAAGCTCGGCCAGTTTCAGCGCATCACGAAAACATGCCTTTATAAATTGGAACCCCTAAAAGCCCATTTTATACAGTAAAACTGGGGTTTGCAGGGGGATACATTATTTTTCTTATTTCTGCTCAAAAACATAGATTGTGCGTACTCGTCCGGTTCGAGGCGGTTCTAACGAGCACCCACAACCCATGTTTTAAGCAGAAATAAGAAAAATACCACACTTTTTCATCTGAAAAAAAAAAATCATTTTTGAAGGTAAAATTTACAATCATCACGAAAACATGCTATATAATTCTGAACCCCTTGAACCTCACTTTTATATAGTAAAACTGGGGTCTGCAGGGGTATACATTATTTTTTCTTATTTCTGCTCAAAAACATAGATTGTGGGTACTCGTTAGAACCGCCTCGACGAGGCGGTTCTTACGAGTATCCACAACCTTTGTTTTAGGCAGAAAAAAGAAAAATGCCACAATTTTCATCTGAAAAAAAAAAAAAAACAACATTTTTTGGTGGTAAAATTTACAATATATTTGTATAGGTGTGTTTTTGTAATGTCAGCGCAGAAGCAACATGCATGTCAATCTATTTCCAAAGTTGGCATAAGGTGCTCTTTTATTCAGACACAGTATATTCCTTAATAAACACAAACCAAGTCTTTATCACCAAATCATAAATTAGAGTGCTCTTTAAGCACTAGTACAACAATAGCAGAGTGCAAAATCTTGCGAAGTGTCAACTTTTTTCTTGAAAAAAAAAAGTCACGTTTGGCCTTGAAAAATTCACACTACGATAACACAACCGTGTGACATAGTGCAATATTTTATATATATCAAAGGGTTATTTCCGGTCCCTGCCCAACGGGGCTTGAAGAAATAGATGGCCTGCATGATTGCTCCCAGGCAGAGCTGAAACCGACCCGCACACGAGTACTGGTAAACCGTTTAGAGGATCTAACCCTGCCCAGGCAAAGCGGTGCGAGTCGGCCCGTACATGCTTATAAACACTATTGGTTTCATTGGGCGTCAAGGCTTGAGACGTCATTTCATCTCAATGTCGGGTAAAAATCCCACAAAATTGCAAACAACGTCTCCAAAATGACCTTTACAGTGTTGACAGGGACGTTAAACCTCAAATCAAACAAACAAACAAATAAAAGGTTATTTTCTAATGAAAAATCTGTGATATTTTTCTTATTTGTTTACTCCAATTAAAGGTTACGGGTGCTCGTTAGAACCGCCCAAATAAAATGAAGCGGTTCTAACGAGTACCCACAATCCATGTTTTGGAGCAGAAATAAGAACAAAAACAATGTATATCCCCGTAAACCCCATAGCAGAATGCAAAATCTTGCGAAGTGTCAACTTTTTCCTTGAAAAAAAAAGTCACGTTTGGCCTTGAAAAAATCACACTATATACTGTATAAAGTGAGGTTTAAAGGTTGTTCATTTCACGGACTTATTCACTGTTACTTACGTGATGTTTGGTTGAACCAAGCATGTCCAAAATTGGCGTAAGGGGCATGTTTATTACGTAAAACACAACATATTCCTTAATAAACTCAAGTCAAGCATGAATAAGAGTGATCTTAAAGCCCTAGTACAACAATATCAGACTGCAAAATCTTAATCCCACCTAAATGTCAACTCATCATTAAAACACGCATATGTAATTTTGATCCCCTTGAACCCCCTTTTATAGAATAAAACTGTGGTTTACCGGGGTAAACTTTATTTTTCTTATTTCTGCTCTAAAATATTGACTGTGGGTACTCGTTAGAACCGCCTACCGCCTCGATGAGGCGGTTCTAACGAGTATCCATAATCGATATTTTGAGCAGAAATAAGACAAATATCACAATTTTTCATCTAAAAATTTCAGATATTTTGGACGTTAAGTTTACAATGTATATGAATAGGCTTGTTTTCGTAATGTTTTTGCCTGAAAAAAAGTCTGGTGTTCGCTTATTGGGGCAATGCATTTATTACTGTTAATACGGTAAGTCTGCTATGTTCTAAACATTGATTTATTGGTAACTGGAGGTCCTGTATGAGCCCATTTTTCAACTGATTTGTTTCTTTGATTTGAGATTTAACGTCCCCGTCAACACTGTATGGGTCATTTTCCAACTGATTTGTTCTTTTTTGTTTTTAGATTAAACGTCCCCGTCAACACTGTATAGCCAATTTTCCAAATGATTTGTTCGTTTGATTTGAGATTTAACGCCCCCTTCAACACTGTATAGGTCATTTTCCAACTGATTTGTTCGTTTGATTTGAGATTTAACGTCCCCGTCAACACTGTATAGCCCATTTTCCAACTGATTTGTTCGTTTGATTTGAGATTTAACGTCCCCGTCAGCACTGTATAGGTCATTTTCCAACTGATTTGTTCGTTTGATTTGAGATTTAACGTCCCCGTCAACACTGTATAGGTCATTTTCCAACTGATTTGTTCGTTTGATTTGAGATTTAACGTCCCCGTCAACACTGTAAAGCCCATTTTCCAACTGATTTGTTCGTTTGATTTGAGATTTAACGTCCGCGTCAACACTGTATAGGTCATTTTTCAACTGATTTGTTCGTTTGATTTGAGATTTAACGTCCCCGTCAACACTGTATAGGTCATTTTCCAACTGATTTGTTCGTTTGATTTGAGATTTAACGTCCCCGTCAACACTGTAAAGGTCATTTTCCAACCGATTTGTTCGTTTGATTTAAAATTCAACGTCCCCGTCAACACTATAGGTCATTTTTCAACTGAATTGTTCGTTTGATTTGAGATTTAACGTCCCCGTCAACACTGTATAGGTCATTTTTAAACTGAATTGTTCGTTTGATTTGAGATTTAACGTCCCCGTCAACACTGTATAGGTCATATTTCAACTGATTTGTTCGTTCGATTTGAGATTTAACGTCCCCGTCAACACTGTATAGCCCATTATCCAAATGATTTGTTCGTTTGATTTGAGATTTAACGTCCCCGTCAACACTGTATAGCCCATTTTCCAACTGATTTGTTCGTTTGATTTGAGATTTAACGTCCCAATCAACACTGTATAGCCCATTTTCCAACTGACTTGTTCGTTTGGTTTGAGATTTAACGTCCCCGTCAACACTGTATAGCCAATTTCCAACTGATTTGTTCGTTTGATTTGAGATTTAACGTCCCCGTCATCACTGTATAGGTCATTTTTCAACTGAATTGTTCGTTTGATATGAGATTTAACGTCCCCGTCAACACTGTATAGTTCATATTTCAACTGATATGTTCGTTTGATTTGAGATTTAACGTCCCCGTCAACACTGTATAGCCCATTTTCCAACTGATTTGTTCGTTTGATTTGAGATTTAACGTCCCCGTCATCACTGTATAGGTCATTTTCCAACTGATTTGTTCGTTTGATTTGAGATTTAACGACCCCGTCAACACTGTATAGCCCATTTTGCAACTGATTTGTTCGTTTGATTTGAGATTTAACGTCCCCATCAACACTGTATAGCCCATTTTCCAACTGATTTGTTCGTTTGATTTGAGATTTAACGTCCCCATCAACACTGTATAGCTCATTTTTCAACTGATTTGTTCGTTTGATTTGAGATTTAACGTCCCCATCAACACTGTATAGCCCATTTTTCAACTGATTTGTTCGTTTAATTTGAGATTTAACGTCCCCATTTTCCAACTGATTTGTTCGTTTTGTATGAGATTTAACGTCCCCGTCAACACTGTATAGCCCATTTTTGACTGGTTTGTTCGTTTGATTTGAGATTTAACGTCCCCGTCAACACTGTATAGCCCATTTTCCAACTGATTTGTTCGTTTGATTTGAGATTTAACGTCCCCGTCAACACTGTATAGTCATTTTGCAACTGATTTGTTCGTTTGATATGAGATTTAACGTCCCCGTCAACACTGTATAGCCCATTTTTCAACTGATTTGTTCGTTTGATTTGAGATTTTACGTCCCCATCAACACTGTATTGCCCATTTTCCAAATGATTTGTTCGTTTGATTTGAGATTTAACGTCCCCGTCAACACTGTATAGCCCATTTTCCAACTGATTTGTTCGTTTGATTTGAGATTTAACGTCCCCGTCAACACTGTATAGCCCATTTTCCAACTGATTTGTTCGTTTGGTTTGAGTTTTAACGTCCCCGTCAACAATGTTTAGCCCATTTTTGCAACTGATTTGTTCGTTTGATTTGAGATCTAACGTCCCCGTCAACACTGTATAGCCCATTTTCCAACTGATTTGTTCGTTTGATTTGAGATTTAACGTCCCCGTCAACACTGTATAGGCCATCTTCCAACTGATTTGTTCGTTTGATTTGAGATTTAACGTCCCCGTCAACACTGTATAGGTCATTGTGCAACTGATTTGTTCGTTTGTTTGAGATTTAACGTCCCCGTCAGCACTGTATAGGTCATTTTCCAACTGAATTGTTCGTTTGATTTGAGATTTAACGTCCCAGTCAACACTGTATAGGTCATTTTCCAACTGATTTGTTCGCCTGATTTGAGATTTAACGTCCCCGTCAACACTGTCTAGGTCATTTTTCAACTGAATTGTTCGTTTGATTTGAGATTAAACGTCCCCGTCAACACTGTATAGGTCATGTTTCAACTGATTTGTTCGTTTGATTTGAGATTTAACGTCCCCGTCAACACTGTATAGCCCATTTTCCAACTGATTTGTTCGTTTGATTTGAGATTTAACGTCCCAGTCAACACTATATAGGTTATTTTTCAACTGAATTTACTCTTCCTAACTATATACAACAGGAGTTCATTTCGAAATTTAGGGGTGTCTGGTTGAATTGTTTTCGAACTTGAATTAGAAAGCATTTTTATGGCCCGACTTGAAATGGGGAGGGGCATATAGTTTTGCTCTTGTCCGTATGTCACATTTTGTAGTACTTTTCTGTCTCCGCATTTCCTCCTACAGTATTTGATGTAGGCATTGAAACTTGCCACATACTTCTGACATGCACTGAACATGTGCATAGGTGAACAGGATTCTGATTCAGCCCCTTATTGCAGAATTATGTCCCCTTGAACAGTTTAAACATTTTTGGCATATGTGTAGCATATGTTCGTGCCTACGCAACCTCTCCAACAGTATTTGATGCAGGACATTGAAACTTGCTACACAGTTCAGACTTGCATTGAACATGTGCATAAACAGGATTCTGATCAAGTCCATAATTGCAGAATTATGTCCCCTTGAACAGCTTAAACATTTTGGGCATATGTGTAGCAGATAAGGTTAAATAGTACTGTTCGTGTCTCCGCAACTTCTCCTACAGTATTTGACGCAGGACATCGAAACTTGCAGCATAATTCAGACATGCATTGAACACTGATCCAATACATGTTTGTCCCTTTGAACGGCTTAAACATGTTGACCACATGGTACTTGGAGAACTTTATAGTTTCTAGTTTAGTTACAATGTGCATACTGATCTAGTGACCCATATGGCGGGGGCATTCATCACCTTAAGTGATTTCCTAGTTTTTCATGTAATACACGCATAGGCTCTTAAAAGACGCCGCTTTCTATGACGTGTTATCAGGGCGTGAACTCTCTGCAAATGAACCCGTTTTCTTTTTCCTTCGGGCTTTCTGTCTGAAATGGTTTAGAGAGGCTATCCACATATATAAAACACATGTGATTGATTTTGTTTATGTGTTTGTATTGGAGTTTAACGGCCCAGTCAAAACTATTTTAAGGTCATTTTTGTTCCGGCCAGTTTACCTATCCACACTTTTCCTGGGCAGGCTTATACATTCGTATAAGAAGGGCAGTTGTCAGTTTCTGAAAGTGCATTATACTGGTTAACCGCCTACGTATAAGCCTGCCCAGGAAAAGTGTGGATAGTAAGACTGGCAGGCTCAAAAATGACCTTTAAAATAGTTTTGACTGGGCCGTTGAACTCCAATACAAACAAATAAAGCGGTTAACCAGTACAAGGCACTTTCTTTCGCCAGAAACTAAGAACTGCCCTTCTTGAATCAGCGGGAGAGAATGACCGTAGAAAAGATTTCTTGATCAATCTTCACGAAAGAATGCAGCCGCCCCCGGCAAGTATCGAACCCGCGTCCTCCAAAACACCAGTCAGACGCGCATCCGACTGTGCTACCGAGGCAACATGTGACGATTTCATGCTTATCTTCCTAAAAGGACTGTGATCAGACGCCTCTGGGACCTGCACTGTTTTCAGTTGTATACATTTTGTGGTTGCCCGTCAGAAATGAGTAAGAGTCACATGCAGACCCCGCCCATTGGGGCTTGAAGAAATAAATGGGCTGCATGATGCTTCCACGCAGAGCTGAATCTGACTGCACACGAGCACTGGTAAACCGCTTAGACGATCTAAGCCTGCCCAGGCAAAGAGGTGCGAGTCGGACCGTCCATGCTTATAAACCCTATTGATTTCATCGGGCGACAGGGCTTCAGATGTCATTTCATTTCAATGTCAGGTAAAAGTCCCACAAAATTGGAAGCAACGTCTCCAAAATGACCTTTATAGTGTTGACGGGGACGTTAAACCTCAAATCAAACAAAGAGTCACATAGCCCAATTTGGGAATAAGTTCCTTATGAAGCAAGAGGTACACCAAATAAACGAAAATAGAAATTTCATACTTTTTCAAAAAGCTTTAAAATTCAAAAAGTGCCGCAATTTGGGGCGTCTGATCAGGGTCGACAATGTCATTATTACGTTTTGAGATGACGTAACCCATATCTGACTATGGGAACTTCCATCTATTAAGTTTGCAGTGGTCCATGTTCAACTATAGGGGTGTCCGGCTTGTTTTTGTTTCAACATTAATGGTCTTTAAGCAAACATTGTAGACCCAGATCAGACGCCGCGTTATGCGGCGTCTGATCTGGGTCTACCCGGTTTACCAATGTCCCAGAAAAGGGTCGCTAGGCATAAATGGTTTAAATTTAATACAGCAATATAGAGTTGTGTTACCGGCTGCAGTTTTAATGGCTCAGTCAATTAAAGAGGACACATCTAGCAAATCAGTAAACATGTCCCGTTTTCCTCGGTGGACATATTATTTCGCCAATAAGTGAAGAATTGCCCTTGAATCGGAGGAAGGGAAAGAATTTTTCATTAACTGTAACAGTGGAAGAATTTTACCAGATCCGTTGGGACCTCCTGATTGTCATTTGTATACATCTGGGACCTCCATCTGATATTGGCTTGCGGTTGGGCACGATCCGCTTGTCTTTGCAGCAGGGAAGGGTAGAGGGGGTGTTTCTTACTTTAGTTCATATTCATCCCTTTCCCCTGTCCCTCATTTTCATCGCCCTAGTATCTCTTCTGTGTTTTTTCGATCGGGGCTTAAAGAAATAGAATGGGCTGCATGGTGCACCCATACCGAGCTAAAACCAACCGCCCGACCGCCCATAAGCACTGGTCAAGCTCTTAGAGGATATAGGGGTCCAAGCCTGCCCAGGCAAAGTGATGCGAGTCAGACCATCCATGGATATAAATCCTAATGTTTTCATTCGGTGACTGGGCTTGAGATGTCAGTTCATCTAAATGTCGGCTCAAAATGCCACTTAAATGGAAGCAACAAAATGACCTAAACAGTGTTGACGGGGATGTTAAACCTCTTCAAACAAACAAATCTGTTTTACTCCACTTCTTTAGGAGGCGACACAACATGACCCACAAGGGTACCGTTGGCGTTACGTCACACTCGAACACAATAAATACTCAGCTGACCAGCCGAGTCGGCTAACGGCACTGAAGTAATTTATTTTAAAATAAGTTCTTTTGAAAGTTTAACCAAGTTTGATACTTTATACGGTAAAATTCCGCTATTAAGACCAGGGGCCATTTGTTCAAAGCTAACGACGCCGTTAGTTAACATATCGTTAAAACTTTGAGCATTTATTATGGCTATATATGCTAAATTTTTTGCTGAAAACTGTGAGCAGCTTTTGCAGCTTTTGCAAATGCAAAAGCTGCTCACAGTTTTTTTTCAGCAAAAATACCAAAATTATAGATATTGAACTTGCTAGAACAGTTAACAATATGACCACTAAAGAGCTTGTTAAGCTAACGAGGATTTGAACAACTGGCCCCAGGTTTTTGTTTGTTTGACGGCCCTTTCAAGATTATTTCACTTATATCGAGCCAATCGTTAATTAGAGGTCTCACAGTTGATCCAAGTCAGGCTAGAACCACAGCAGTGAGACCTAATGATTAAAAGTTTGCACTCTTATCCAAAGTCTTCGGGGCCCCGTAATTATCGGTACAAGGAAAATTATGATTAATTATGCTTTTAAAAACATATTTATAAGGTGTCAACTGTTATCTATCAGTATCTACACCCAGTATCCTCTAGTAAAGTACCACAACACCTTTGAAACTGTTCAAAAGTGGTCTGAAAGACCACTTTTGAACAGTTCCAAAAGTGGTCTTAATATTATAATATCGGAATATTACCTAATTTAGGCGGTTCACAACACAATCCTGCATGATGTTCTATGCAGAAGACGCTGATCAGACTGCACATCCGCGTGTTTGTTATCCACAAAGCCTGCGTGTGTGTTGTTTTACGGCCCTTTCAATATTATTTCACTTATATCGAGCCAATTGTTAATTATAGGTCTCACAGTTGATCCGAGTCATGATGTTCTATGCAGAAAACGGTGATCAGACTGCACATCCGCGTGTTTGTTATCCACAAAGTCTGTTCCACATGTACCTACGGAATTGCGAGCAAAGACCGTGACTCTGTGATTTATATGTGCACATGCGCATGATGACCCGAGTCTTTGTTGATTGCTAAGTCCATCGATAAATTTTGCTTTGTCCCGGCTAATATGTCTCGAGAGCGTTTGGATCCTGACTAGAGCCCCGCCCATGAGAAGAAGCTTGGGCTGCATGGTGCTTCAACGCAGAACTGAAACCGATCCAACTTGGATACTGGTGTACCGCTTAGGTCTAAGCTTGCCTAGGAAAAGTGGTGCGAGTCGAAGCGCTCGGGTTCTTCGGGTGGTAGGGCTTGAAATAAAATTTCATTTCAACGTTGGGTAAAAAAAAATCTGAAGCAGTGCCTCTAAAATGACCAAAATTGTGTTGAAGAGGACATAAAACTATAAACACAAGCAAATTATCCTCTTGAACACGACAAACCCCTACCTTTGACTTCTGAAGCCATCTGATCATTATCTTCACTGTTTGTCACGTAGTTCATGAATTGAACAAATTATTTGTAATCATGTAATTTGATTGGTGGATAGTCAGATATGGGTGTGGCTTAATTAATTTATTCAGCATGATAAGGCCATACAATGAAAATGCACAGCGTTTTTGTTAGTCTTCCATAAGATGTATACCCATGTTAGGTTAATAGAATCTATGATGAGACTGCACAGCGTTTTTGTTACTCTTCCATAAGATGTATACCCATGTTAGGTTAATAGAATCTATGATGAGACTGCACAGCGTTTTTGTTAGTCTTCCATAAGATGTATACCCAGGTTAGGTTAATAGAATCTATGATGAGATTGAGACTGACAAGTTTTCCGCTTTATTTAAGTCTCAAGCGAGGCTCTGCCGAACACGAGACTGAAATAAACTAAAAACGAGCCTGAGATTTCCTTGTCAAGGTCTCAACCACATCATTGATTATTTTTCTCACCCATCTACTTTAAAAATGTGCTGTCAATGTTATAAATGCTTCCAAAGCTAATGCCACCAACAGAAAATCAATATGCAAAATGGCCCCTTTACACCAAAGTAACGGAGCAAAAAGGCAGAGCCATTTTTATTCCTACCTACTGAAGAAAGCTGTTTAACCTTTATCCTGCAGAATATTCATTTAAACCAAACCCATTTCTGTCTGTCAACCAATCAAATTACTTGATGTAATTTATTGCTACAAATTCAAAAACTGAATGCCAAATAGTGTAGATCCTGATCAGAAGCCATCTGATCTGGATCTACACTGTTTGCAAAGATAGGGGTTGTCGTGAACAGCTAGATAAGTTTTAAGGTTGTTTTTATTCCGCGAGCTTCTCCAATCCATTTTCAATACATTCCTTTACATGTAGTGGTTTATTTGTGTGTTTGTTTGTTTGATTTGAGGTTTAACGTCCCCGTCAACACTGTATAGGTCATTTTGGAGACGTTGCTTCCAATTATGTGGGACTTTTACCCGACATTGTGAGCTGAAATGACATCTCAAGCCCTGTCGTCCAATGAAAGCAAAAGGGTTTATAAGCATGGACGGTCCTACTCGCACCGCTTTGCCTAGGCAGGCTTAGATCCTCTAAGTGGTTTACCAGTACACTTGTGCGGTTGGTTTCAGCTCTGTGTGGAAGCATCAGTCAGCCCATCTATTGCATCAAGCCCCGATGGGCGTGGGTGGTTACATGCAGTGGTAAATCAAAACTGAGTGAGTGTTTTGAGTTTTACGTCCCACCAACAGCTTAGGTCATACGGAGATGGGACCTCGGTTTAAAGACTCATCCAAAAGTCTGGAGAAGCCCGGGATCGATCCTGCGATCCCCGGTTTACAAGGCGAGTAGCGTAAACACTGCACCACGGAGGCTTCTAAATCGAAACTGAAAAACAGTTGTTGATTTCTGACAAACACCATTCACATTTCATGACTTTCTTTCCTTGACATTTGACAGCAATTTGGCGCTGAATGTTCATTTCACTGAAAGGTGATCAAGGACATGATTTTGAGGCTGTTAAAATGCACATGTTGTGAGAAACAGTAAAGACAAGTCCCTGTTTGCACAGTAACAAAACATCCAACAGCAGGAGACAGTTTTGGAAAAAAGTTCCACTGCAATGCACATGCTTTCCCATATTCAGCAATGGTTTACAGATTGAGACAGCTAATAAACCAGACAGCAGTGTGAGACAAAGAAATCGCACACTGTCATACAAAGGGATATTCTTGTCCCATTTGTGAGAAAAGGCTATCTTAAACGACTCAAATATTTTCTCGGAAACATTTTTCTTGTTTGTATTAGTATTTAGTAAGTACCCATAATTGAAGGTTTTGGAAAAAGAGATAAGGAAAATAATGTATACTTCTGCTTACGTCATATTCATCTTTTAAGTGGCGGTTTATTTCAGAAATGAATTTTATTCCCGAAATTTTATTCATGAAAGTATAAACGCAGTAGGTCGCATGCAAAGTAACTTTGGGGTTCATGTAAACTTGGCTAGCGACCCGCTGTTGTTCATACTTTCATGAAAAACAGAAAAATTATTTTTTTATATATATTTACATTCTTTGCCCCTCATCACTGGGCGAAAATACTTATAGGGCAAACTTTTAACATTTACCGCTGTTTTTCTATGGAGAGCGGAATAGCGTTGACGTCACCAACGCCCGTAGAGAACTATGGTTTAGACTGACTTCATTGAAAATCACGTGACAGGATGCGTTCATGGAAGTATGAACTACATTGTTTTCTATAGGTTTACATTAGATTTTACACTGGAAATGTAAGAATATAACTGTGACAGTTCTCTAATACTGGAAGTACATTGTGTCTCTTACGAGTCTCACTACGAGGATATTCAAATGTAAGATAAAGCTTTCTTTAATGGTTCAAACTGTATTTTTTTTTTCTAGTGAAAATAAATGACCTTTTTCCTTATTTTTGCTGTATACCTAGATCATGGGCGCTCAAGCTTATTTTTATTTTCTAAAAATACGCACATGAACAAGTCGGTGACATGAACACCCCAGAAACCCAGCTTTGTATAGAGAAAACTGGAGTTTACGGGGGTATACACTATTTTTCTTATTTCTTCTCCTAGACATAGATTTTGTGTACTCAGTAGAACCGACTCAATGAGGAGGTTCTAACGAGCACCAACAACCTATGTTTGCAGTAAAAAAAAAACAATATCACCGATTTTCCTCAGAAAAGTAGACATTTTGGAGATTTGAAAAATGCACGGATGTAATCGTAATATTCGACATTTTTTCTTGTTTCTGCTGCAAACATTGATCGTGTGTCTCCTTGACCTTCGGCGTGCTGTAGGCGACTTTAATCGCCTAAGGGTTGGTCCAACTTGAGCAACTTATCACCCTAATAATAAAGAAAGCTCGCACACTCCAATGCAGGAGGGATCGTACTTTCTTACAAGGAGCATTACCGGCTGTTGGATTTCGTCCCCAGAAATCTATCTATCTTCTTATAGGTAGCATTGCACTAAATGCTGGAGGTGCCGGGTTTTATCACTTTGGGACAGAGCTTTTAGTTGCAGTCTAAATACCAAGCTTGCTTCCATTGGATATATATCCCATGTTTCATTCCAATGTGAGTAAAGGATATTTATAAGGAAATAAAATGATGCATGTTTTATAATTATACCTGCAAGCTCACAGAAATTGTTGCTGATTTTATACGGGCACCCTGCGTTAAAAAAATCTGCTTGTCATTCACTGCGAATCTGCAGGTAAACAAACATGGCGGACCATAACTTGAAAAGGAGCCGCACAACATGTGGATTTTTTCTTATTAACTTGTTGAGGAAGGATGGCTCTATAAACAAGTAAGGTTTGAAAGGCTTTGTATGTGTAGTTTTTGTGGGAGCATGTAAAAGGTTACTATTGTCGCCTATGGAAAACATTAAGTGGTAAGCTCCCTATAGCCCCAAAATCAGGTATTTTCGAAACTGCTTATTTCTGTTTGAAACTAGGCTTTTTTACACCCGTCTGATATTCTGGGATCATTCCAGACAAAATGGATGCTTTCATGGAAAGTCTGCTAGAAAAATTAGCCACAAAAACTCTCTGATCAGGGACCACAGCATTGTTATGTGTGGGTGGGGGCCGGGAAATATGGGAAAATGTTGGTGCACTGGCCAGATGGGACAAAGCAAATGGAACGGGCTCACAGAATTGCCTACATAGCAGCAAATAAAATTCTGAAGGCTGATTTTGCATCTCATGATGCTGAAGGTCACAGATTGGAGGTGTCACATTTATGCCACAATGGCGTTTTCATCAAACCTAGTCATCTTGTTCTAGAGCCGCACGGGACAAATATGGAAAGAATGTCCTGCCAAAAACAAGGGCATTGTTCTAAACTCCCTAACCCTCATTGTATGATGTAAAGTAAGTTTACAAAACAAGAACCAGAAGCTGTTTTTATTCTTTTTAACTCTTTTGGGCTTATCTTAATTTGTGTACGTATGATCAGCTCTGAATTTCTCCGGCCGCTCAGGCAGCAGTATGTTTTTTTATTAGCTCACCTGAGCCTTTAGGCTCATAGGTGAGCTTATAGTATAGCCATGGTCCGTCGTCCGTCCGTCCGTCCGTGCGTCCGTCCGTCCACCATTTTCAAAGATCTTCTTCTCCTATACTGCAGGGCCAATCAAAGCCAAATTTCATATGGAGCCTCAGTGGGATGGGGGAACGAAAGTTTGTTCGCGGGGTCTGGATCACATGACCAAGATGGCCGCCATGCCCATATATGGTAAAAAGCCTTCAAAAATCTTCTTCTCCAGAACCATTAGGCCAGTGGCCTTGAAACTTGGCATGTAGCATATGGTACTCGGGCCCATCATGGTTTGTACAAATGGTGACCCTGGGTTGACCTTGACCTATTTTACAGCAATGTCAAATTTGTCGACTTAGGCTTTTGCATGGGGCAAAGTGAAAATAATGGATTTATAGGAAACCATTGAAGACAGTGTCACCAAAATTTGTAGATCAGGTAAACTAATTGAATACATGAAGATCTATGGGTCAGAAAGGTCAAGGTCATTCATTGGCCGTAGACCAAGGTCATTCAGGATCCATATTTCAAACATTTTTTTCTCCAAAACTGCTGAGCCAATTTAAGTAAAATTTAATATGGAGCCTTTGTGAGTTGAACAAATGAAAAAATGCCAATACGGTCTAGATCACATGACCAAAATGGCCGTCACGCCCATATATGGTAAAAAGCCTTAAAAATTCTTCTCCTCCAGAACCGTAAGGCCAATGGCCTTGAAACTTGGCATGTAGCATATGGTACTCAGGCCCATCATAGTTTGTACAAATGGTGACCCTGAGTTGACCTTGACCTATTTTACAGCAATGTCAAATTTGCCGACTTAGGCTTTTGCATGGGAAAAAGTGAAAATAATGGATTTTTAGGAAACCATTGAAGACACTGTCACCAAAATTAGTAGATAAGGTAAAGTAGCTGAATACATGAAGATCTATGTGTAAGAAAGGTCAAGGTCATTAATTGACCTTAGACCAAGGTCACGCAGGTTCCATATTTCAAACATTTTTTCTCAGAAACTACTGAGCCAATTGAAGTGAAATTCAATATGGAGCCTTTGGGAGTTGAACAAATGAAAAGCTGCCAATATGGTCTAGATCACATGACCAAGATGGCCACCACGCCCATATATGGTAAAAACACTTCGAAATTCTTCTTCTCAAGAACCGTAAGGCCAATGGCCTTGAAACTTGGCATGTAGCAAATGGTACTCGGGTCTATCATAATTTGTTCAAATGGTGACCCTGGGTTGAACTTGACCTATTTTACAGTAATGTCAAATATGCTGACTTAGGCTTTTGCATAGGAAAAAGTGAAAAAAATGGATTTTTAGCTCACCTGAGCCTTTAGGCTCATAGGTGAGCTTATAGTATAGCCATGGTCCGTCGTCCGTCCGTCCACCATTTTCAAAGATCTTCTCCTATACTGCAGGGCCAATCAAAGCCAAATTTCATATGGAGCCTCAGTGGGATGGGGGAACGAAAGTTTGTTCGCGGGGTCTGGATCACATGACCAAGATGGCCGCCATGCCCATATATGGTAAAAAGCCTTCAAAAATCTTCTTCTCCAGAACCATAAGGCCAGTGGCCTTGAAACTTGGCATGTAGCATATGGTACTCAGGCCCATCATGGTTTGTACAAATGGTGACCCTGGGTTGACCTTGACCTATTTTACAGCAATGTCAAATTTGCCGACTTAGGCTTTTGCATGGGGCAAAGTGAAAATTATGGATTTATAGGAAACCATTGAAGACAGTGTCACCAAAATTTGTAGATCAGGTAAAGTAACTGAATACATGAAGATCTATGGGTGATAAAGGCCAAGGTCATTCATTGGCCTTAGACCCAAGATGGCCACCATGCCCATATATGGTAAAAAACCTTCAAAAATCTTCTCCAGAACCATAAGGCCATTGGCCTTGAAACTTGGCATGTAGCATATGGTACTCGGGCCCATCATGGTTTGTACAAATGGTGACCCTGGGTTGACCTTGACCTATTTTATAGCAATGTCAAATTTGCCGACTTAGGCTTTTGCATGGGGCAAAGTGAAAATAATGGATTAATAGGAAACCATTGAAGACAGTGTCACCAAAATTGGTAGATCAGGTAAAGTAACTGAATACATGAAGATCTATGGGTGAGAAAGGTCAAGGTCATTCATTGGCCTTAGACCCAAGATGGCCGCCATGCCAACAAATATTGAGGTGGCATTTTAAAATTTATGAGCAGGGTAAATGACATTTTCTGCTGATCTAAGTAGGAAAATTGTCACCAGACAGGTGAGCGGTTCAGGACCACTGGTCCTCTGGTATTTAGCCTCTTCTTGCTGTTTTTCATACAAATTGAAAAGAGCTCTTCTCTTTCGACATCTAGAGTCCTTATAAGTTTTCATTTTCTTACGCTTTTTGTCGCTTTCATGGATTTTCTGGTACCTGTTTAAAGTTCGAGCTACCCGTGTACCCGGAGAAATTGGTGAGCCGACCAGTTTACAAAGCTTAGATACTGATTCACCAGGGCCATGGTTGATATTATGCCCTGCACTATGAGCACGCCCAGCAAAATTACGAATAAAGGTATTATTCTTTGGTAAAGACCTTCGCATACTCCTGTAAACGTTGGAGGCCTCACACTTCTGTGTATTAGAGTTGAGCTTGGTTTTTTCCAACATTCCTTGACTGAGGCGATAATCTATGCATTTGCGTATCAAAGCACGGCTATCATCACTTGCCTGCAAAACAAAGCCTGCATTTAAGCAGGGGCTCTTTTCCAACCATGTGATGTTGCTAGTGCTTAGACACACAAATGAATACATAGTGCATAGGTCATGGTTGCCATGGTAACCTTCTACAATAGCATCACAAGTATATGACAGAGCTGCCTTCAGTTTGGATGCTTCACCGGAAAACCTTTCAAAAGCTTGTGTGAATTCTGCCTGACATCTGTCTGCAAGATCAACAGAAAGCTTTTGGTGCAGTTTCTGCCTTTCAATTTTAGTATTTCCTGGTATGTAGTTTATAAGCTCTGTCATATTCTTGATAAATTTCCTATGGTTATTCGAAACATGATGCGTGTCCAGTAAGTGTTGAAGTTATGCCGTCCTCATATAGTTGCATTGCTGCCCTGTATGCTGAAGAGTCTGGGTCTGTAGTTAAATACTCCACTTCAAGCCCAGTATCAGCCAGCTCCTCAAAGCACTGCCTAGCCCACTCTTCTTCATTACCAATATTCATGCCCATATCAATGTTGGAAAAGCAGTCACCTTCATGCTGACATTTGATACTCGAACCGTTCCTCCGCTTAGAGCAGAGTTTGGTTTTTGTTTGAATATTGATAATGTTATGATGTGGGGTTTCATTTTCTGCCACAAGGTAAATGGCTTGAGTGCTGGGTTGAAATGGAGTCTTCCAAACCCCAGAGTACAGTGCATTATTATAGCAGCCATCTGCCTGAACATTGATTGCTGATGGTTTTTTACCTAATAAAATGTTGATGGATTGTAAATCCTCGCACCGCAATCTCATGTCATATTTATTGGCCCTTGTGACAGTTTCTAGTGTTTTGTTTGCAGACTTCTGCATGCCACTGCTAGTTGGAGGTGGGGTATTAATGCTGCACAATATCTTTGAAAAACTGGAAGGACCTATGGAAGTCTGACTGAGCCCGACATGAAGAGACTGGTTGATATTGGCTGCGCGCCTTCCCTTAGACTTTCGAGGTATGTCTTCATAAAGGCTGTGCATTTTCGAATGAAATCCACAGCCTTTACAAAGAAGCCGCTCTCTCCAGCAGAGCCCAAATTTCTGCTCTGACACCATGTCCCATTGAAGAACTCCATCTCTGCACCCTGGAGATACTTTCTGATGGTCTCTAAAGGCATTGTTCCATAGCTCAGCTGTTTTTTTCCAAATGAAGAAGTCTGTAGCTGCTTGTTTCAGACCTGCAGTTTAGAGAAGTAACAGATTTCTTGTTTGAAAACAACAACAACAACAACTACAACAACAAAAAATGAAACTGTGATGGGACCTGTTTCAGAAAGAAATCAGTAAAGTTTTATTGAAATTTGATGGCTTTACCTTACATCTGGCTGACACGCCCCACTTTTTTCAACTTCTGGCTTATCCAATCGCTTCGGCCGCAAAAGTTTGACAACAGAGTTTTGGCTTTTTGTCTCTACTAACTCATGTCTTTCCTTTGTCAGCCTAACATATGGCTTAGAATTGTCATTATTAATGACTCCAGATCTCTTTTTTCCCTTATTATGAGGCTCATTGCCTTTCTTGAACAAACTTTTCCTGTTGTTTTTCTGGAACACCATTGTGTTCCAGATACGTTGCCAAATGAAAGGGAATATTTTGGCCAATGAAAAGTAACAAGTCCTGATTGTAAAAATCACTTCACAGTGTGTAATATTTCAAAGAAAGACAGCAAAATATAATATATAACTCCAGAATTGTGAAATAAACCCCGAAAAAATATATCTTATAATAGCATACAGATCTTCACCAGAACAGATTTTATAAGTAAATGAGCTCTTCCTAACTATACCAAAATATACAGTTATAATGGTGCTTAGATGAGAAATTTGATGCTAACTGCTGCTTTTCTGATAACAGGAGGAGACAAGATGATTGTTTACATTGTTTTAATATAGAGAAGCAACAGTTAGCTGGTCATTTGCTGTTAATTGGGAGATTCATATTTGAGTGGGTGGGGTAAGGGGACTAAATCACTGGGGCTTTTTTGTAGTGCCCATTGACAGTATTATATCCATCAAGAGCTTTAAATAGCATAGAGGAATGCTGTGCAGTAACATATGTGCAAGAAAGATGTAATTTAAGACATCGATAACAAGTAAAGTGCCTTTGTTACACTGTCGCCTGGAAGGACAAATGGCCCGAGCCTGGAGTAGTGTCACAGTCAAAAGGGCAATGCATCTTTTCTGTGGTAAACTGTAAAATTGATCTTTTTTGTTCAGTTCCACAATTTGTAACATGGCTGAATTTAATTTTGAGCCAAGGGAAATAATCTACTTTTGTCTGTTGTAAAAGTGACAATGGCGGTTATGGCACATGATGCTCAAAAATGCACTGAAACAACAGTTATGCTCTAAAATCAGTAAAAGTACCTCTTTTAAACAGTTTTGAAGAGCATACTGTTCTCCCTTCAGGTTGAAGACATACCACAGAAAGCAGTAAACCAGAAGTAGATGGGCTATGGATTGCTTGCTGTCTCAGAGCAGAAGGTGATCACTTGAGCTATTTTTTCATCATTCATTGTTCGGAGCCATTGGCCGCAGAATGACAGTATTGAATGAAACACCAATTTTTCTTAGATATACTCTGGAACAAGCAACTAAAACATATTGATTTTGATTGTGGATATCTCACTTTATGTACAGAAGGAAAGCTAAGCCACATTAAAGGGAAAAACATTTTACCTTTAGGTAGCATTGCACTAAATGCTGGAGGTGCCGGGTTTTATCACTTTGGGACAGAGCTTTTAGTTGCAGTCTAAATACCAAGCTTGCTTCCATTGGATATATATCCCATGTTTCATTCCAATGTGAGTAAAGGATATTTATAAGGAAATAAAATGATGCATGTTTTATAATTATATGTGCAAGCTCAAAGAAATTGTTGCTGATTTTATATGGGCACCCTGCGTTAAAAAAATCTGCTTGTCATTCACTGCGAATCTGCAGGTAAACAAACATGGCGGACCATAACTTGAAAAGGAGCCGCACAACATGTGGATTTTTTCTCATAAACTTGTTGAGCAAGGATGGCTCTAAAAAAAGTAAGGTTTGAAAGGCTTTGTAGGTTGCACTACAGTAAATAATTGGTCTTTATGAAAGCTGCACTTGCTTTGGGGAGAGCTTTCAGTACAGAATTGAATATTCTGCTGCTTCTGATTGGATTTGGTGGTAAGCCATTATTTTTCTGAGAAGTATTATTGTTTATTAGAAGAAATATTAGTAGGTATTTGCTATTGTAAAATGCAGCTGATTTAAATTGAATCATAAAATTGTGCTGACTGGCCACTGGAAATGCCTGGAATTATTCGCTGCGGTATGGGTTTGTTGACACTGGCTGCCAAAAAGGCCAAAATATGCCGCACAGCATACATATTTTTTAGCTTCTTCTGGAAGGTAAATGGTCAGCCTGTCAAATTATATGCCTCATAATGGAAGCATTAGACTTGCTGAAATGTGGTAGAACATGGAATATGCCCCAATTTACATTGTGAGTAAGGGGATTTTTTTTACTGTAGTGCCACCTAAACCGAAAGTAGAAAAATCAGCTCCCCTCTAATGTTTTCATTCATTACATAATATTTTCACACATAATAGGTTCCCTCCAATTCTGTATCTTAAAGTGTATCTTCCTGGCATGTATTTTGTCACAGAAACTGTACAAATTGTAAGTTTAGTGCTAATTTAGGACTAACTGGGTGTATTTTATAAGTTTTTGCTTCTGTTCCATGTAATTGGAGGGGGGGGGGGGTACTTAAAAGCCATGTAAATCAGTTGTCATTGGTCTGTTTGGAAAGCAGACCTGCAGTAAATGTCTAAACAGGAACACAAGAAAAAGAAAATACTCAATATTGAATATAACACTGAGGTTACTTGGCATTAGACAAGGGTCTCAAGCCAATGCAAAATTTCAAAATTGTCTCTCCAAACAGCCCGCTGCAATATTGCAATGAGTTTTCGCAGCCGTTGTAAGTTCTTACTGGTTGGGCTCATGTTACAAGATTTGAATAGATATATTCAGACATTTCTCATTGCATTAAGGCATTAATAATCATTTTCATGAAGGTTTTGTCCCCAAAATATCCTCAAAATGCCAATTTTTACTGAAATTAGGGGGTATAGGTGTGAGAACAGCCAAAATTTCTAGCATGGCTGCTAATAGGACATGATTTAGTTCATTTTAGGATTAAAGTATTCCAAAGACATCTGAGAAGAAGCACTGATGCAAGCCGGTTTCTGGGTTCCATTCTGGAAAGAGGTAAACTTTGCGCTTTTTAACAAAACATGGTTTGTCCGGCTTTCATCGTAGAATCTGGAAGCGATAACTTTTTCGCAAAGTTTAAAGATTCTTTGTCACTGAACATTAATTATGCATGACTATATTATTAGATATGGTCTAAACTTGTGTTTGGCAATTCTTTGGGTGGATCATAAAGAAATTAGGGTTTGGTATAGGTTGCACTACAGTAAATAATTGGTCTTTATGAAAGCTGCACTTGCTTTGGGGAGAGCTTTCAGTACAGAATTGAATATTCTGCTGCTTCTGATTGGATTTGGTGGTAAGCCATTATTTTTCTGAGAAGTATTATTGTTTATTAGAAGAAATATTAGTAGGTATTTGCTATTGTAAAATGCAGCTGATTTAAATTGAATCATAAAATTGTGCTGACTGGCCACTGGAAATGCCTGGAATTATTCGCTGCGGTATGGGTTTGTTGACACTGGCTGCCAAAAAGGCCAAAATATGCCGCACAGCATACATATTTTTTAGCTTCTTCTGGAAGGTAAATGGTCAGCCTGTCAAATTATATGCCTCATAATGGAAGCATTAGACTTGCTGAAATGTGGTAGAACATGGAATATGCCCCAATTTACATTGTGAGTAAGGGGATTTTTTTTACTGTAGTGCCACCTGTATGTGTAGTTTTTGTGGGAGCATGTAAAAGGTTACTATTGTCGCCTATGGAAAACATTTAGTGGTAAGCTCCCTATACTGAGTCGGTCAATTTGGCCATTACCTCATTTGGTTGGGTGGCTAAATTTAGAATTTAGCTAAAAAAAAGAGGCACTGGATGCGTCCATAAAACTATTTACAATCTGCATATAAACAGAGGTATCCTAAAACGCATACCTCTGAGTCTCAATCTACACTGTACAGGCTTTGAACTCTTCTGTGGACTTGACATTCACCGCAGAGGAGAGAAGACTATTCCATTGGGGAATAGTTCCAGGAAAGAAGGAGTTCTTCAGGGCATCACTATAGGACTGGTATTTACGATATTGTGAGTCGTTTACTTTTGATGCCCTTGTTTGGGTCGACACTGTTACAAGGGACAAGTACCTATCTTTATTAATAGACACTGAATCAGAGTGTATCTTGTAGAAGAAAGTTAAAGAGGACTGCTCACGACGGGCCTCCAGGGGCGGCCACTCTAGCTCAATAAGCATGTCACCGACGCTACTTCTGTGTCGCCATCGCCTGTAGGTCCATCGAGCAGCTGTCCTCTGAGTTTTAACATAGGGTTGCCAAATGGGTGATGCGTATTCAAGTTGAGGGCGAACCAATTTTTATATGCAACATCCTTTGTCTGCCTAGGTGCGAAGGCCAAGTTACGTCTAAGGAATCCTAAAGTCCTAGTTGCTTTAGATGTAATCTCACAGATATGTTGACCAATCAAGATCATTAGTGATGGTGATACCAAGATATTTGGGGGATTGAACATGCTCCAAAAGCTGGTGAATTGTAGAGTCAAACTTAATTTGCTTGTCCGGAGGGTGTCGTGACACCCTCATTGAGTGACATTTGGCCACATTGAACTTTATCTGCCAATCGGCCTCCCACTGTGCAAGTTGATCCAGGTCATCTTGTAAAATAAGACAGACAGAAGGAGAATATATTGTCTGCTTAGTGCAATAACGGTGTAACTGACATTATGCCATAATGTCAGTTACACCGTTATTGCACCAAGCAGCCAATATGTTCCTATACAGGACACAATCATCAGCAAACAAACGGACCGATGACCTGATATTATCGGGGAGATCATTGATTAAAATCAAAAAAAGGACCGGTCCGAGGACCGAACCTTGAGAGACTCCAGATAAAACAGGGACTGGATCAGACGCTTGGCCATCAAGTACAACTTGTTGTGAGCGCCCAGAGAGCCATGAGCTAATCCACCTATGTGTGGATCCTCTTATCCCATAGTACTCCAGTTTATATAATAGCCTTCTGTGAGGTACCTGAAATGACGTTAAAATCGACGATTGCTCAAGTAACAGGTCCCCCTTTCCTGTTTTATCACAATTTTGTGCACACTTGACCCAATCTATCTATACAACTACTGTAGATAATTATGTAGCCATATTATAAGTAGATACACAAGCTATCAGTTTTATCCTTCAAAGAACAAACTGAGCGCTAATGTCTTTTTTTACATGTAACCCTTATCCTGCTGTTCACGACAAACCCTACCTTTGCATACAGTGTCGATCAAAATCAGATGAAAAAGCCATCTGATCAGGATCTACATTGTTTGACAGTTTGTGAATTTGTAGGAATAAATTGCATCAAATAATCAGATTGGTCCAAAGTCAGAAACGGGTGTGGCTAAATTAATTATTCAGCGGGATAATTGATTATTTAGAAGGATAAGTGTTATTTTCTGAAATATCTGACATTTTTGTCTTATTTCTACTGCAGACATAAATCGTGCACTTAGGGGATATCTGTTTTCAAAATCGTCATTTGAGGAGGTACATCGGCGGTTTTACGGTCGGAAATTTCGTTTTACGGCGACTTGACAGCGGAGCCGTAAAACGAAATTTGCGACCGTAAAACCGACGGTTTACCTCCTCAAATGATAATTTTGCAATACAGTTATCCCCATTCTAATGCACTTACTCGGCTATTTTATTAAAAACTATAGTCTACACAATACGGCAAGCGCTGCGAGATGCGTAAAACCATATGCCAGCCAATGAAAAGCGACTTTACGTGATGACGTCGGGTTTCCAACAATATATCGCAGAATATACTGTCGCATTTTTTTGAAGTTATCAAATCAGACGTCTCGTTACAAACGCAAGTACATTATAATGTGCACTATAAGTTCTAAAGAATGCCCCACCCCCTCCACTTCATAAAAAGTCCAATATCTCGGAAACCTTACCGATCCCCACCCCTAAACCATATATATTATTGCTCCTTATGATAAGACATATACAGTGACACCAACCTGTGGGCCCCAAGGGATGGGCCGGGGCCCTGCCCCGCCCCTCCACTTCATAAAAGGCCATATATCTCACAAACCATTCAGATCCCCACCCCTAAACCATATATATTCTTGTTCCTTATGATAAGACGCATTCAGTGACACCAACCTTGGGGCCCCGGGATGCGTCGGGGCACTGTCCCACCCCCTCCTCTTCATAATAAGGCCCAATATCTCAGAAACCTTACAGATTCCCAGCCCTAAACCATATATACTCTTGTTCCTTATGATAAGACACATTCATTGACACCAACCTTGGGGTCTGCCGGGTTGCGACAAGGCCATGTCCCACCCCTCCACTTCACAAAAGGCCGTATATCTGAGAAACTGTTCAGAGCCCCACCCCTAAACTATATATATTCATGCTCCTTGTGATTAGGGACATTCAGTGACACCAATATGCCCCCCCCCCCCCCCTGTGGTGCCCTGAGCCATGCCCCACCCCTCCACTTTATGAAAGGCCCATTATCTCGGAAACCTTATACATCCCTACCCATAAACCAACAGGTTTTTATGTTTTATTGAAATTAAGCTCTTTACGTTGGTTGCTATGGCAACTTAGTGTTTCCATTGAGGTATAATGGACAAAATTGGAAAATGGTATTTACCGCCAAGCCTTTGTTGATATTTTAACAAAACTTTCATGGTAATATTCTTTAAGCTACCATCTATCTGCCATATGATTTTAGGCTACCTGCTCACTGTTACTAGTTGCCACGGAAACCAAAATGCCCCCCCCCCGCCCCACACACACACACAAACACACACACAAAACAAACAAACACAAACAACAAAAAAGAAAGAAAACACTTAAAAGTCATCTCCTCAGAAACCATACACTCTATGAGTCTGAAACTTTATGGACATATTCACTTTATTTGCCTAAACAGGTATTCTGTTTTTTATGAAATTCCGTTCTTTAGTTTTGGTTGCTATGGCAACTTAGATTTTCAATAGACTTATAATTGGGCAAACTGAAAATTTGCATTTACTGCCAAGTAGAAGTAAAACAAAGATCAGGAATTGATACAATTAACTTATTCCACCCATAAAAGACACCAAAGGGAAAGAAATACAAACATTAAGCGACCAGACCATAATGGAAACCTAAACAAAGGAAGGCCATAAGGACAGTTACTTTCCAACAAAATGGCCATATGGCCATCCAAAACCAAAAGACACAAGTGATACACACAGCAAGTAGCAAACAACAACATAAATAAATCGCCACAGAAGAGCCGCCTTGGAACGGTCAGTAGAATATTTCCACTGGGGGGCTTAAATCGATTTTACGTGGCAAGATATTTTGGCAAAACTTGCATAGAAATGTTCTGTAAGCAATCTTCGGCCTGCCTTATGATTTAAGGCCTACTGCTCATTTTTATAGGTTTCCAAACATAAATTAAAAAAAAATATACTTAAAACATTATCTCCTCATAAACCATATTCTCTGTGAGGCTGAGAATTTTATGCAAATATTCACCATATTTCCCTTTACAGGTTTTGTGTTTTTAATGAAATTTGGCTCTTTAGTTTGGTTACTATGGCAAGTTAAGCGTTTCCATAGGCCTATAATATCGAATACGGACGAAATGACATTTATGCCTTTCAAGATACTTTGTCAAACTTTCATAGGAATGTTCCTTAAAGTTAACAATGGTCTATCTGTCATATAATTTTAGGCCTATTGGTTGCCACAGATGGGCAGTTGTCAATTGTTGTCTGTTGTCTTGCAACAGCACATTCAAGCGACATCAGTCCTCTGAAGCCACTAGGATGATAGGGTCCAAATTTCATCGGCTTCCATGGTTTATTAAAATACATGGCTGCCAGTGGGCGGTGCCCGGTGAGCTCTAGTGAGCATAGTGGCCCGTGGACCTCTTGTTCTTATTTCTGCTCAAAATACAGATCGTGGGGACACATTAGAACCACCTCATCACAATCTGTATTCACAGCAGAAATAAGAAAAATAAGTTTAACCGCTTTAAATTCCAGTTTTACAGTATATAAATGGGGTTCAAGTATAGGCGTGTTTTCGTGATTGGGTACTCATTAGAACCTCAGTGAGGCAGATCTACCGA
Organism: Lucinisca nassula; assembly: GCA_963580285.1. Lineage (NCBI taxonomy): Eukaryota > Metazoa > Mollusca > Bivalvia > Lucinida > Lucinidae > Lucinisca > Lucinisca nassula. The sequence goes on along the minus strand of OY757013.1, from coordinate 110,300,502 downwards.
GCACCCACAATCTACGTGTTCGTTTGTCAGAATTATGAAAGAAAATCATCAGAAAAATGTCTAGTTTTGAAATCATGCAACACGAAAACACGCCTATATAATTTTGACCCCCTTTAACCCCACTTTTATATAGTAAAACTGGGGTTTACAGGGGTAAACCTTATCTTTCTTATTTGACCTCACCGGTTTTCAAACTCATTCAAGCTTTTATTCCTGACTTGCTAAGAAGATCCGATCTAAACTGAAGTGGCTATTGTGATGACAAGTTCAAAAACAAGAGTTTTCAAACTCCACCAAGCTTTCTGCCTGACTTTCTTGTTTGTAAGTTTCATGAAGATCCGTTCAAAACTGAAGGGGCAGCAGTGATGACAAGGTCGAAAATAGGCATTTTCAGCAATCAAAGGCACTCTATGATAAATGTGCCGACTTGGCCGGTACTCGAACTCATCTGAGGTTTTATCCCCAGCCACCTTATATATAAGTTTCAGAAAGATACGATCAAAACTGAAGGGGCTACAGTGATGACAAGGTCAAAAATCGGCATTTTCAGCAATCAAAGGGATGTAACTGTATGATAAATGGGTCGACTTGGCCGGTTTTCGAACTCTTCCAAGGTTTTATCCCCAGCCACCCTACATATAAGTTTCAGAAAGATCGGATCACAACTGAAGGGGCTACCGTGATAACAAGGTCAAAAGCTGCATTTTCAGCAATTAAAGGGGCGTAACTCTATGATAAATGGGCCGACTTGCCAATTTTTCGAACTCATCCGAGGTTTTACCCCCAGCCACCTTACATATAAGTTTCAGAAAGATCCGATCAAAACTGAAGGGGCTACCTTGATGACAAGGTCGAAAGTCGGCGTTTTTCAGCAATCAAAGGGATGTAACTCTATGATAAATGGGCCTACTTGGCCGGTTTTCGAACTCATCCAAGGTTTTATCCCAAGCCACCTTACATATAGGTTTCAGAAAGTTCCGATCAAAACTGAAGGGGCTACCGTGATGACAAGGTCAAAAATCGGCATTTTCAGCAATCAAAGGGACGTAAGTCTATGAAAAATGGGCTGACTTGGCCGGTTTTCGAACTCATCCGAGGTTTTATCCCCAGCCACCTTACATATAAGTTCCAGAAAGATCCGATCAAAACTGAAGGGGCTACCGTGATGACAAGGTCAAAAATCGGCATTTTCAGCAATCAAAGGGACGTAAGTCTATGAAAAATGGGCTGACTTGGCCAGTTTTCGAACTCATCCGAGTTTTTTTTATCCCCAGCCACCTTACATATAAGTTTCAGGAAGATCTGATCAAAACTGAAGGCGCTACGGTGATGACAAGCATTTTCCCATAGTAAGTCTATGGGACCTTGTGGTTGCCATAGGAACCAAAGTTTTAGAGCGATTTCGAAAAAAAGTTTATGTCATCAATGTCCCACCAGAGGCATGCTACAGATGAGAAATGATTGAGATCAGCCTGCAGGATACAGAGATATAGCTGCTCAAAAGTGTGGACGGACGACGGACAACGGAGGACCCACTATACTATAAGCTCCCCTGGAGCCTTCACCCCAGGTGAGCTAAAAATATCACATTTTTTTATCTTAAAATTTTTGATTTTTCAGCGGTTAAGTGTTCAATGACTTTGTAAAGGCGTGTTTTCGTAATGTGGAGTCATGAAAGTATTCAATATGACACCAACAATCTACATGTTCGTTTGTCAGAATTACAAAAAAAAAATCATCAGAGAAATGTCTAGTGTTGGAGTCATGAAAGTATTCAATATGACACCAACAATCTACATGTTCGTTTGTCAGAATTTTGAAAGAGAATCATCAGAGAAATGTCTAGTTTTGGAGTCATGAAAGTATTCAATAAGACACCAACAATCTACATGTTCGTTTGTCAGAATTATGAAAGAAAATCATCAGAGAAATGTCTAGTTTTGGAGTCATGAAAGTATTCAATATGACACCAACAATCTACTTGTTCGTTTGTCAGAATTATGAAAGAAAATCATCTGAGAAATGTCTAGTTTTGGAGCAATGAAAGTATTCAATATGACACCAACAATCTACTTGTTCGTTTGTCAGAATTATGAAAGAAAATCATCAGAGAAATGTCTAGTTTTGGAGTCATGAAAGTATTCAATAAGACACCCACAATCTACATGTTCGTTTGTCAGAATTATGAAAGAAAATCATCAGAGAAATGTCTAGTTTTGGAGTCATGAAAGTTTTGATATGACACCAACAATCTACATGTTCTTTTGTCAGAATTAAGGGAAAGAAAATCATCAGAGAAATGTCTAGTTTTGGAGTCATGAAAGTATTCAATAAGACACCCACAATCTACATGTTCGTTTGTCAGAATTATGAAAGAAAATCATCAGAGATATGTCTAGTTTTGGAGTCATGAAAGTTTTGATATGACACCAACAATCTACATGTTCTTTTGTCAGAATTAAGGGAAAGAAAATCATCAGATAAATGTCTAGTTTTGGAGTCATGAAAGTTTTGATATGACACCAACAATCTACATGTTCTTTTGTCAGAATTAAGGGAAAGAAAATCATCAGAGAAATGTCTAGTTTTGGAGTCATGAAAGTATTCAATATGACACCAACAATCTACATGTTCATTTTTGTCAGATGAAACAAATAAACATTTCAACAGAAAACTGTCGAGACCACATTAATATTACACAACATTACGAAAACACGCCTGGAAAATTTTACCACAAAAATATGAAAATTTTCTGAAAAAAATTCTGATATTTTTCTTATTTCTCCTCAAAACATACATTGCAGGGACTCGATAGAACCGCCTCGGTGAGGCGGTTTTATCGAGTACCCACAATCTATGTTTTTGCGCAGAAATAAGAAAAATAATGTTTACCCCTGAAAACCCCAGTTTTGCCATATAAAAGAAGGGTTAAGGGGGGTCAAAGGCATATAGGCATGTTTTCATGATGAAACGTTATTGTTTTAGACCTGTAATACTTCATTCACTTACATTGTAGTTGTTCCTCACCGATAAGTTACAATCCGTGTGAGTCTTGTTTTTTTCATTTTGACTTGAAGAAAAAATGCCAGACATTATAGACGACTAGGGAGACTTTCAATTTAGATTTCAAGATTTTGAAATACCAAAAGCAACGCAAATGTTTTCCTATTCCTGCGATCAGGACCGACGTAGGGTAATTAATGCACGCAACGCCATTCAAGCTCAGCACCTGCGGACCATATTTGAACCATTACGAAAACACGCCTATACAAATACATTGTAATCCTTACCGCCTAAAAAAATTGTGATATTTTTCTTATTTCTGTTCAAAATATAGATTGTGGGTACTCGTTCGAACCGCCTCGACGAGGCGGTTCTAACGAGTACCCACAATCTATATTTTAGAGGAGAAATTGGAAAAATAAGGCTTACCCCTGGAAACCCCAGTTTTTCTATAAAAAAGTATTGTTCAAGTGGGTCAGAATTATATAGGCGTGTTCTCGCGATTGCAACTTCTTGTGAACTATTTGATAAAGTAACATCTCAAGCTTGTTTTCAGATGCAAACGTTAAGTTCATACTCAATATTATACCATGTGCACTCACTGAACACCTCTGAATCGAAGCAAAACACCGTGGAAAAAAAAGTTTGTTCTCTTTGATGACGGATGACGTCTTAAAACTGCATTAATAATTCAATTTAAAGCATATGAGAAACAGTGCCTTTTGTTCTTTTTTTTCACCTCTCGTGAAAATACTTCTTTTGTTGTTCAGTCGAAATAAAAATCGAGCTTACACTAAAAAATCAAATATTCTCTGTTTAAAGAAGTCGCAGATAAGATTGACTAGGCGGAGCTATTCCGGTGTAGTCAATAGTAGTCGCAGATAAGATTGAATAGGCGGAGCTGTTCCGGTGTAATCAATAGTAGTCGCATATAAGATTGACTAGGCGGAGCTATTCCGGTGTAGTCAATAGAACTCGCAGATAAGATTGATCAGGCGGAGCTATTCCGGTGTAGTCAATATCTGTCAAATTCGCAGATTCCATCAGAAGAATCGATACAGTGCCTTTCGCATGCTTTCAATGAGCAGATATGCCACGGTTGTGTTTTTGTTACAGCTGAATTCACACAGTCCGGTGCATAGTTTACCTTTTTATTTAATAGAACATTCCAGAGGCAGGTACAAACGATAACTCCGCCTAGTCACTCTTACCTGCGACTACTAGTAGTCGCAGATAAGATTGACTAGGTGGAGCTATTTAAGTTTTGTCAATGCGTGTCAAATTCGACGAGTCCACCAGAACCTTTTGCATGCTTTCTGCAAGCGGACTAAATAACCATATACGCCACAGCTTTGTTTTTGTTACAGTTGAATTCACACAATCGGGTGACTTTACCTTTTGGTTAATAGAACATTCCAGAGGCAGGTACAAATGATAACTCCGCCTAGTCACTCTTACTAGTAGTCGCAGATAAGATTGACTAGGTGGAGCTATTTAAGTTTTGTCAATGCGTGTCAAATTCGCCGAGTCCACAAGAACCTTTCGCATGCTTTCTGCAAGCGGACTAAATGACCATATACGCCACAGCTTTGTTTTTGTTACAGTTAAATTCACACAATCGGGTGACTTAGTTTACCTGTTTGTTAATAGAACATTCCAGAGGCAGGTGCAAACGATAACTCCGCCTAGTCAATCTTATCTGCGACTACTATACGTTTTATTTATCAAAAAAATGGCGATAACGTCATGTCATAAAAGTCATTTGACCATTTGTGTAATAACACAAGACTATTTGTGCGCAACGTCATGACGCTGTCCGTGCAAGCCCTATGTTTTCTATTGAAAATCGTTTGGTCTCCTATGGCAACGAAATTTCCATTTAAAGTATGGTAATCTTATATTCGTGGTTATTTGATATGAAACATCACGAAAACACGCCTATATAAATTTGACTCCCTTTAACCCCCATTTCATATAGTAAAACTGGGGTTTACAGCGGTAAACATTATTTTTCTTATTTCTGCTCTAACATATAGATTGAGGCGGTTCTAACGTGTACCCATAGTCTACATTTTGAGCAGAAATAAGGAAAATATCACAATTTTTCATCTTAAAATAGTCATATTTCGGCGGTAAAATTTACACTGTATTTGTACGCCCCCGCCCATAGGGGCTTGAAGAAATATATAGGCTGCATGATGCTTCCACGCAGAGCTGAATCTGGCCCGCACACTAGTACTGGTAAACCGCTTATAGGATCTAAGCCTGTCCAGGAACCGCCATGCGAGGCGGACCGTCCATGCTAATAAACCCTATTGGTTTTATTGGGCGACAGGGCTTGAGAAGTCATTTCATCTCAATGTCGGGTAAAAGTCCCACAAAATTGGAAGCAACGTCTCCAAAATTACCTTTACAGTGTTGACGGGGACGTTAAACCTCAAATCAATCAAATCAAAATACACTGTATTTGTATAGGCGTGTTTTCGAGTTGTGTAAGAAACGCACTAAAGGTTCGTTTCATAAATTTCATACAGTTTGTAGACCACGAGTGTAATATCCGCTATTAAATACATAGGTTTATATTAGTTTATTAGTAGCAAATACTTCAGCTGGGTTGACTATGGAAAAGAAGTATAAACTATGTATCTCGCATCACGATAGCATTACTATGTGAGATATTGCATTCTTTCATACCCCGAATCGGAAATTATGTCACACATATATTTTCTTGCACACCAGATAAGGAAACCCATAGTTTTAGCTTGGGATAGAAATTCTGTTCTAGCTCTGGTGTTCTTACCCAAAACCGAATATTCTCGCGTGTTTGATAAATGCACTGGTTGAATACGGCCTCATATGCGCAGTCGTTAAGGTTGACGTAACTTCACGTTTCGCGACGTCACTAAAGATAACAATATGGCGGACGTCTGCAACCGAAGTGACTGCAGTATTAAAAATCAACGCTCAGAAAAGGGAGGTATGCAAGCAAAAGAATCCTACATGGGTGTGAGGGGTGGATAGAGGCTTGCCGAGTGATGTCGAACAGTGATCCCGAGGGACGGATTTTTTCATCCACCCCTCACACCTATGTAAATTCTTATATTACTTATTTACACACCAAACATTGGTTTCGGGTGCTCGTAAGAACCGCCTGCACGACCTATGGCTTGGAGCAGAAATAAGCAAAATAATGTTTAGCCGCCGCAAACCCCGGTTTTCTCATTGCCTCTACTTCTATTTATAGACGTGTTCATAACACTGATTCGTTATCATGATTGCATTGCCATTTTTAACAATGCTAAATGTAACTTTAAAGCTTTTTGTGCTTCATTATAACACAGCAATGTCTTAAAAGAATCAAATTTAACGAAACACAATTATATTTTTCTTATTTCTGTTTCAAACAAATTGAGGATGCTCGTTAGAACCACCTTATTCAGACGGTTCTAACTGGTACTTACAGTCTACGCTTTTGAACAAAACACTAAACAAGAGGGCCATAATGGCCCTGTATCGCTCACCTGATCCTTATTGTACAAATAATATAGTAGGCAATATAAGGTGGAGTAAATGGTGTGAGCAGTTTTAGTTGACAGTGACAGAAGAAACATTTCTGTGAAAATATTTCAAATATTTAGGAGCAGAAGTCATTTAAAGGGTTTTTATATATTTTTTAGTTCCGGTGACTACCATGTCCAGTGGAGCGTAAGGATTTTTAGAAATTTTGTCAGAGGTTCACCCATGCATGGAACATTCCTTCGAAAAGTCGTTCAAAATGTCCCAATGAAAATACAGACCTGACTTATTTGTGACTACCTGGGCACCTTGTGTGGACATTGAGGGTCAGGTCCTCGTGCATCATACGGAGATGAACCGACTCAGTCTAACTTTGTGGTGACACATGTGTGTGTGGGGGGGGGGGAGGGGGAATGGGGCATCGGAATCTTGACTAATTAGTCTGTGGAAATCTCTTATCACAAGGAAGATACATACCAAATATGAAGAATCTATCTTAAATGGTTCAAAAGTTATGATAAAGATGGTAACAGGTCAATGGCCAAGATCATAGGTCATATTTTTGTTTGGTAGGAAGCCCTTGTCACATGGAACATACATGCCAAATATGAAGGCTCTATCTCAAATGTTTCAAAATTATGATAAAATAGGTCACTGATCAAGGTCAAGGGTACATGTCAAGTTTGTGTACGGGTGGGAAACCATTGTGACAAGGAACATACATGCAAAATATGAAGGCTCTATACCAAATGGTTCCAACGTCACGACAAAGTAGGTCACAGGTCAAGGTCAGTGTCATAGATCGAAATATTTTTGTATGAGTGGGAAGACCTTGTCACAAGAAACCCACATGCCAAATATGGAGGTTCTATCTCAAATGGTTCAAAAGTTATGACAAATAGGTCAAAGCTGAAGGTCACAGGTCAAAATTTTATACGTGTGGGAAGCCCTTGTCACAAGGAACTTACATGCCAAATATGAAGGCTCTATGTTCAATGGTTCAAATGTTATGATAAAGAAGGTCACAGGTCAAGGACACATGTCAGTATTTTGAATGAGTGAGAAGCCCTTGTCACAAGGAACATACATGCCAAATATGAAGGCTCTATCGCAAATGATTTAAAGGTTTTGACAAGGTCAGAGGTCAAACATTTTTGTATGAGTGGGAAGCCCTTACGACAAGGAACCTGCATGCCAAATATGAAGGGTCTATCTCAAATGGTTCAACGTTGATGACAAAGTAGGTCAGAGATCAAGCATAACGTTTTTGAATAGGTGGAGCCCTTGTCACAAGGAACATACATGCCAAACATGCCAAACATGAAGGCTCTATCTCAAACGGGTAAAGTTATGATAAAGTAGGTAACCGGTCAAGATCAAGGTCACAGGTTAAAAATTGGATGAGTAGGAAGCCCTTGTCACAAAAACCAACATGTCAAATATGAAGGCTCTATCCCAAATGGTTCAAAATGTATGACAAAAAAGGTCAAAGGTCGAGGTCATATGTCAAAACGTTGTATGGGTGGTAAGCCCTTGTCACAAGGAACTTACATGCTAAATATGAAGGCTCTATGTTAAATGATAAAGTTATGATAAAGTAGATCACAGGTCAAGGTGACAACGCAGTATTTTGTATGAGTGGGAAGCCCTTGTCACAAGGAACGTACATGCCAAATATGAAGGCATCATCGCAATTGGTTCAAACGTTTTGACAAAGCAGTTCAAAGGTCAAGGTCAGAGATCAAACGTGTTTGTATGATTGGGAAGCCCTTGTTACAAGGAATCTGCATGCCAAATATGTCAGCTATACCTTAAATGGTTCAAACTTTATGACAAAGTAGGTCAAAGGTCACGGTCAACGTCAGGTCAAAATTTTTGTATGTGTGGGAAGCCATTGTCACATCACAAGGAAGATACATACCAAGTATGAAGAATCTATCTTAAATGGTTCAAAAGTTATGATAAAGATGGTAACAGGTCAATGGCCAAGATCATAGGTCATATTTTTGTATGGTAGGAAGCCCTTGTCACATGGAACATACATGCCAAAATTTATATGAAGGCTCTATCTCAAATGTTTCAAAGTTATGATAAAATAGGTCACTGATTAAGGTCAAGGTTACAGGTCAAGTTTGTGTATGGTTGGGAAACCATTGTGACAAGGAACATACATGCAAAATATGAAGGCTCTATACCAAATGGTTCCAAAGTTACGACAAAGTAGGTCACAGGTCAAGGTCAGTGTCATAGATCGAAATATTTTTATGAGTGGGAAGACCTTGTCACAAGAAACCCACATGCCAAAGATGGAGGTTCTATCTCAAATGGTTCAAAAGTTATGACAAATAGGTCAAAGCTGAAGGTCACAGGTCAAAATTTTATACGTGTGGGAAGCGCTTGTCACAAGGAACTTACATGCCAAATATGAAGGCTCTATGTTCAATGGTTCAAATGTTATGATTAAGAAGGTCACAGGTCAAGGTCACATGTCAATGTTTTGGATGAGTGGGAAGCCATTGTCACAAGGAACCTTCATGCCAAATATGAAGGCTCTATCGCAAATGGTTTAAAGGTTTTGACAAAGTAGATCAAATATCAAGGTCAGAGGTCAAAAATTTTTGTATGAGTGGGAGCCCTTACGACAAGGTACCTGCAAGCCAAATATGAAGGGGCTATCTCAAATGGTTCAACGTTAATGACAAAGTAGGTCAAAGATCAAGCATAACGTTTTTGAATAGGTGGAGCCCTTGTCACAAGGAACATACATGCCAAATATGAAGGCTCTATCTCAAACGGGTAAACTTATGATAAAGTAGGTAACAGGTAAAAGATCAAGGTCACAGGTTAAAATTTGAATGAGTAGGAAGCCCTTGTCACAAAAACCAACATGTCAAATATGAAGGCTCTATCCCAAATGGTTCAAAATGTATGACAAAGAAGGTCAAAGATCGAGGTCACATGTCAAAATGTTGTATGGGAGGGAAGCCCTTGTCACAAGGAACTTACATGCTAAATATGAAGGCTCTTTGTTAAATGGTGCAAAAGTTATGATAAAGAAGATCACAGGTCAAGGCGACAACGCAGTATTTTGTATGAGTGGGAAGCCCTTGTCACAAGGAGCTTACATGCTAAATATGAAGGCATCATCGCAATTGGTTCAAGGTGACAACGCAGTATTTTGTATGAGTGGGAAGCCCTTGTCACAAGGAACTTACATGCCAAATATGAAGGCATCTTCACAAATGGTTCAAACGTTTTGACAAAGCAGGTCAAAGGTCAAGGTCAGAGATCAAACGTGTTTGTATGACTGGGAAGCCCTTGTTACAAGGAACCTGCATGCCAAATATGTCAGCTATATCTTAAATGGTTCAAACTTTATGACAAAGTAGGTCAAAGGTCAAGGTCAAAGTCAGGTCAAAATTTTTGTATGTATGGGAAGTCATTGTCACGAGGACCATACATGCCAAATAAGAAGGCTCTATCTTAATCGGTTAAAACGCATGCTAAAATAGGTTACATGTCGAGATCAAGGTCACAGCTCTAATTTGTTGTATGAATAGGAAGCCCTTGAAAAAAAAACTACATGTCATATATGAATTTTTCTCTTAAATGGTTCGATATGACAAAGTCGGTCTAAGGTCAATATTTTGTATCGGTGGGAAACCGTTGTCACAAGGATCACACATGCCAAATATGATGGCTATATCTCAAATAGTTCAAACGTACTGACAAAGTAGGTCAATGGTCACAGGTATTAACTTTGTATGGGTGGCAAAGCCTTATCACAAGGAATATACATGCCAAATATGATTGCGCTATCTCAAATGGTTCAAAAGTTATGATAAAGTAGGGCACAGGTACATGTAAAGCATTTTTGTATGAGTAGGAAGCCCTTGTCACAAGGAAACTACATGCCAAATATGATGGCCCCCGCCCATCGGGGCTTGAAGAAATAGATGGGCTGCATGATGCTTCCAGAGCTGAAATCCGACCGCACACGGATATTGGTAAACCACTCAGAAGATCTAAGCCTGCCCAGGTAAATCGGTGCGAATCGGACCCTCCATGCTTAAAAAACCCTATTGGTTTCATTTGGCGACAGGGCTTGAGATGTCATTTCACCTCAATATCGGGTAGAATTCCGACAAAATTGGAAGCAACGTCTCCAAAATGACCTATACAGTGTTGACGGGGAAGTTAATCCTCAAATCAAACAAACAAATAAGATGCCATATATGACTTATTGGCCTACTTTTTGACCTGACAAGACCCATATTCCAATTCGACTCAGATATTGTCAAGATGATCATCCTAAGTTTGATGAAGATTAAGCCAAAACAGTGGCCTCTGGAACCTTCACAAAGTTTATCTATGATCTGACCTACTAACCTACATTTTGAACCGACATGACCCATATTCGAACTTGACGTAGATATTGTCATGATCATCATGCTGACCAAGATTGATGATGATTAGACCAAAAGTTGACCGCTAGAGTGCTCACAGGAAAAAGTTTACGCACGCACGACGAACAACGACTTCGGACATCTCGCGATTACAAAAGCTCTCTATGACCTTCGGTCAGGTGAGCTAAAAATGTAACCCCTGCAAAACCCCATTTTCTTCTGAAAGGACTGGGGTTTACAAACTTTAAAGGTGTTCATTAAAAGAGATTTAACGAGATGTAATTTAAAGTTCGTTTGTATGGCATCAAATTTTCGCCATTTGGCATGAAACTTTCACCCGAAGACTAATCTTTAATTGCCATTACGATAACTCACCCGTGCGACATAGTGCGTATTTCACACCTCCAAAAATGGCTACTTTTCTGATGAAAATTCGTGATATATTTCTTATTTATACTGCAAACATAGGTTGTGGGTACTCGTTAGAACCGCCTCAATGAGACGGTTCTAACGAGCACCCACAACTTAGGTCTTGGAGCAGAAATTAGAAAAATATGCCATTCCCCCTTAAACCCCAGTTTTCTCTATATAAAGTGGTCGGGCTTGAAGAAATATATGGGTTGCATGATGCTTCCACGCAGAGCTGAATCCGACCCACACACAAGTACTGGTAAACCGCTTAGAGGATCTAAGCCTGCCCAAGCAAAGCAGCGTGAGTGTCGGACCGGTCATGCTGAAATACCCTTTTGGTTTCATTGGGCGACAAGGCTTGAGATGTCATTTCATCTCAATGCCAGGTAAAAGTCCCATTAATTGGAAGCAACGTCTCCAAAATTACCTTTACAGTGTTGACGGGGGCGTCAAACCTCAAATAATACAAACAAAGTATATAAAGTGGGGTTTAGGGGGATGTTCGTTTCACGGACTTGTTCTCTTGATGCAAAGAGTTCCTTTCTTGTGGTTCCCTAAATTTCACATCTCTTAAAATCGTGCATTTTTATTCGCTCGTTTTAAGTTTGACAAATCCGCATCTTTGTACAGATCACTCATGTAGTCCATGTTAGATTTTCGATCCTTTCTGAAGTTCGGAACAGGCGAACTTGTCCTGGCAAAATTGTCCTCAAAATCTCCGCCATATATGTCTTCTTCAGTTCGCTTTAAGTCGTTTGCCTCTTCATCTGGTCTCTTTTTCTTCGTCTTTTTCCTGAAGATGAAAAAAATAGCTGTTGAAATCGGCTAGAATTTTATTTTGATCGTCAGCTTTAACCAAGCAATCAAAAATTATCGTCCAAACTTCGAACATTGAAAACTTCGTTAATTGTCTATAGCACATCGCCTGGATAATGTCAATATCAGTGGACCAGTTAAAATAATGTCGGACCAGTATAAGTTAAGGGTATACTACGGATGGTTTTCCTTAGGGAACCTCCTGCTGATTTAAATACATAACAACGACCACACTTGCTGCAAGGACAAGAGGCCTTGCCCCACTAGAGGACGCCCCCTCGCCTCACCCAAACACACCATCATTTTGACAAGAATACACTGTACTTGGAAAATAAATAAATAGGCATACCCTGTATTTGTTAAATAAATAAATATAACAAATGTATATAAAAAACAAAACAAAAAAAAAAACAAAAAAAAAACCTTAAGGATATTTGAAGGTATAATAAAAGGTACGGAGCCCGGGAAGGGACTTGCTGTTTTGTGTGTGTGTGTGTGTTTTGTTTGTTTTTTTTTTTTTTTTTTTTTTGTTTTTTTTAGTTTTTTAAGATGTCTGCACCTGCACAAGATAAAATCTAATGCGCACAAAGATACCAGTTTAGAAACTATACGGACGTTTCCTTCTAAATCCTTATGTGATATAAAGATTTGTTTTAGGAGATGCTTTTATATAAACTTTATGTTTTTTATCAGATCCTGTACCATGTAATATTTTGTTCTCTATATATGTAAATAGTTCAAATAAAATTGTTTAAACAAAACACAGCAGGCAATTTCCCGGTACATGACTACCGCATGTCTGGCAGCAGCCATTCCGGAAAAAAATACTCCAAATTTAAAGCCTGCTTTTGTCTTGTCTGTCTGTCTGTCTGTCTGCCCGTTACAGTTTTATGAATGAAAATCTCAGGAAACGGCTTACAAAATTTAGCAGATATTTTAGGATCACTATCTACATGATCTGCTTCATTTTAAGTAAAATTTCATTAACATGTATATTAAAAGGATTTTTTTCTATTTTAATATTTAGCATTCGTCCATCCTTAGAACCAGAATATGACGTTGAGGCAAAGCGTTTTTACAAACACCTGCTGTCATCAGGTTTATGATTAAGAATGTTGGCGGTACTTTAGCATTCGTCCATCCTTAGGAACCAGAATATGCCGTTGAGGCAGAGCGTTTTACAAACACCTGCTGTCATCAGGTTTATGACTTAGAATGCTGGCGGTACTGTAGCATTCGTCCATCCTTAGGAACCAGAATATGACATTGAGGCAGAGCGTTTTTACAAACACCTGCTGTCATTAGGTTTATGACTAAGAATGTTGGCGGTACTGTAGCATTCGTCCATCCTTAGGAACCAGAAAATGGTGTTGAGGCAGAGCGTTTTTACAAACACCTGCTGTCATCAGGTTTACAAGGTCAGTGAAATGAAGACCCCCTGAACCCAACTTTATACAGACAAAACTGCTGTTTACGGGGGAGGGGGATACATAATTGTTCTTATTTCTGGTCCACGACATAGGTTCTGGGTGCTGCCTGAAAACCGCCTCATTAAGGACATAGATTGTGGGTACTCGTTAGAACCGACTCATAAAGGCGGTTCTATCGAACACCCACAACCTATGTTTGCAGTATAAATAAGAAAAATACAACCGATTTTCATCAGAAATGTAGCCATTTTAGAGATGGGAAAAATACATTATATCGCACGGGTGTGTTAGCGTGATGATTGTTTTATTGTATTTGTTTGTTTGGTTTGATTTGGAAAAAAAGCTTTATTTCGTATCCTCATCGGGGAATAAATGGCATCGCTTTAAACATCCAGTCAATTGCTTAGACTAAGTAATAACATTAATCCAATGTTGCTCTTAAAAACAATGCGATGGCATTAATATTGATAGAAAACATGTCCCACAACAGATAATTTAGCTCAATTACTTCCTAATACAATGACATGAAATGAAACACTGGGAATTCAATAATTATTGTAAAACTTTACTCTCTTTTTGGGACGAGTGTATATCGTTTGAGCCAAAGTTACTAACTGCAGAAGCTTCCCGTCTGCAATGGTTCATGTGTCTATCACGGACCATGTATTGAATCCAGGTACGCTTTTTATCTCACCTGGGACGAAGGTTCCAGGGGAGCAAATAATTAAGTTGGTCGTCAGTCCGTGCGCCGTCCGTCCGGCCGTTCGTCCACACCTTTGACCAGTTATATCTCTGCAACCTGCAGGCTGATCTCAACCATTTCTCATCTGTAGCATGCGTCCGATTGGGCATTGATGACTTAATTATTTTTTTCACAATCGAATGAAAACTTTAGCTGCTATAGCAATCACAAGGTCCCATAGACTTACAATGGGATAATGTTTGTCATCACTGTAGCTCCTTCAGTTTTAATCGGATCTTTATGACACTTATACGTAAGGTGGCTGGAGACAAAAAACTCGAGTGAGTTCGAAAACCGGCCAAGTCGGCCCGTTAATCAATCAATGAGTTACATCCCCTTGATTGCTGAAAGCGCCATTTTTTTTTACTTTGTCATCACTGTAGCCCCTTCAGGTTTGATCGGAACTACCTGAAACTTAGAAACAAGTAAGTCAATATTAAATGCTCGGATGAGTTCGAAACCTAGCAATGTCGGTTGAATACTTACGGAGTTATGTTCACTATCTTGCTGAAAATGCTTATGTTTGACCTTGTTATCACTGTAGTCCTTCAGTTTTAATCGGATCTTCTTTAAACTTACAAACAAGTAAGTCAGGGATAAAAGCTCGAATGCGTTCGAAAACTGACGAAGTTGGCCTCTCTATGGTAGAATTACGTCCCGTTCATTGCTAAAAATGTCTATTTTTGACCTTGTCATCACCGTAGCCCCTTCAGTTTCCATCGGATATTCTTGAAACTCACTTGTAGGTAAGTATTGGATAAAACCTCGGCAAAGTTTAAAAATTGGTGAGGTCGGCCTATATTTTAGAGACCTATGTCCCCCTTGATTTCAGAAAATGCATATTTTTTAACTTGTCATCACCGTAGCCCCTAGAGTGTTTATAGGATCTTCTAGAAACTTACATGTAAGGAAAGTAGAAGTAAAACAAAGATCAGGAATCGATGTAATTAACTTACTCCCCCCTTTGGTGTCTTTGATGGGGGAGTAAGTTAATTGTATCGATTCCTGATCTTTGCGACCAGACCACAATGGAAACCATAACAAAGGAAGGCCATAAGGACAGTTACTTTCCCACAAAATGGCCAAATGCCCATCCAAAATAAAAAGACACAAGTGATACACACAGTAAGTAACAAACAACAACATAAATAAACCGTCACAGAAGAACCGCCTTGGAACGGTCAGTGGAAAGAATTCCACTGGGGGGCTTCAACGATTTTACATGGCCATAATCCTCGCCCTTACCTCCGTCGCGGTATACACTAATTTTGTTTAGTCCGCATGAAGGCTTCCTAACTCATCAGTGTAACATCTCCGAGAACATACAAATCAAAAAACTACAGAGATGAAACAAGGTTGAGGACTCGACAGCATACAACAACAGAATTGTTGGAGCAAAAGAACACCAACAGTTAGACTCCGAGGGGCCCGACCAAAGACGGAGCAGGGAAAAAAGCTTGGATGAATTCGAAAAATTATGAGGTCAGCCTATTTATCATAGCGTTACCTCCCTTTGATCTCAGAAAATGCCTGTTTTTGTCCTTGTCATCACCGTAACTCCTACAGTTTTCGTCATGTCTTCTTGAAAATTACAAACAAGTAAGTCAGGGATAAAAGCTTAGATGGGTTGGAAAAGGAGTGATGTTGGTCAATTACTCATTACTTTGCTGAAATCGATTATTTTTTAACTTGTCATCACCGTAGCCCCTCCAGGTTTGATTTGATATTCTTGAAACTTACATATAAGCAAGTCAGGGATAAAAGCTCAAAGGCGTTCGAAAACCGGTGAGGTCGGCTTATTTATCACAGAGTTACGTCACTTTGTTTGCAGAAAAGACCTGTTTTTTACATTGTCATCACAGAGTAGCCTATTCAGTTTGAACGTCTCCCCGTACATCATCATAGTGCAGATTATATTTTCTGGTCCTTTGGGATCACTGAGTTCATATTGAATCTTTTTGAAAATAGAGTTCTGCTTAAGCCGGCGCTAGAGGACGTGGCCGGTGTTGCACATTTAAGTACTGGTCATGAACCGACTCAATAAAACCGAGTGTGCTTTTTTCGTTTGTTTGGTGTATTCTTTGCTTCCAAGGGATCTAACTATTAAGAACTTATCTATTATGTCTAAATCAAATGGTTTAAAAATGATCTTTTTTCGTCAAGTTATTTTCCTCTTTATGTTACCACGTCCGAAGGAAAACAGCTCCAGCGGCCGCACAGCGTACTTGTATGTGCATCGTCGTTGATACGACGCGACGTTGCTAAGACGTCAAGTGCCCGCTAGTAGAACTTCTCTGTAAGATTTTTAGCAGATGGGAAATGCACAGAATGAATGTCCTGAGCTAATTTAGAAATATATGGTTTACGGCGTTGTTGCACTGATGAGATAGGAGGCCCTCATGTGGACTGAACAAAGTGTTTGTCTACATCGCGACGGAAGAAAGGGCGAGGATCGCGGCCGCGTAAAATCGATTAAAGCCCCAAAGTGGAATACGTTTCACTGACCTTTCCTAGGCGGTTCTTCTGTCACTGGTTATTTTTGTTATGGTTTGTCTTTGAGTGTGTTATCGCTTATATATATTTATTTATTTATTTTTTATTTTTATTTTTATTTTTTGCTTTGGATAGCTAATTTGGCCATTTTGTGGGAAAGTAACTGTCCTTTTGGCTTTCAGCTATTAGTGTTACTATTAGGATCTGGTCATTTCATGTTTGTGTTTCCTTCCCTTTGATGTCTCTGACGGGAGATGTGGGTTAATTGTATCCATTCCTGA
Organism: Lucinisca nassula; assembly: GCA_963580285.1. Classification (NCBI taxonomy): domain Eukaryota; kingdom Metazoa; phylum Mollusca; class Bivalvia; order Lucinida; family Lucinidae; genus Lucinisca; species Lucinisca nassula. The sequence continues at coordinate 110,283,404 of OY757013.1, read as the reverse complement.
TCATTGCCTTTACTTCTATTTTACCATGAAAAAATAACAGGCACGTTTATCTTTCTTTCTTTCTTTCTTTCTTTGTTTCCTTCGTGGGGGTGGACGGGTGAGGCAAAGGTGATATGTATCTTGTGTCACTTGGGCGTCCAGCTGATATTGGCTTGCAGTTGGGCGAGGCCTTCTGTCCTTGCAGCAGGTGATGGTTGAGGGTATTTCTTCTGTTTCTACACTTCCATTCATTCTCCTCTTACTCCTCTGTCCCTCATTTTCATCTCTACAATCTCTTCTATCTCTTTTCACCCTTTATCTGGGAGACGACACAAAATGACCCACAAGGGTTGACCTGTCGTTAAACTCAAAACAATCAATCTTTTTTTTTCTACATCGCATTGTTTAATCTTCTGGGACCTTGTCAACAAAATATCTCGAGAACTCCTTGGTCTACTACTGACATTGTTATCATGATAATTATTACTCATAAATCAACTTTCCTCAGTACTTTCAGTATTTTGATTCACCTTTAATGATTTTTTTTTTCTTTTTTGTTTTTGAGGTTTTTTTTCCTTGACCGCCAATAGCGCCAAAAAATGACGGCCAAATAGTTTACAGTATGCGTACAAAGGCTCCATTACCGTATCAATGGACACTTTTATATCTGATTTTGGAAAGAGACAGTAGTCCGTAGCTCGGTCATATAGTGCACCGTTTGGACGTCACTGTGCCGCAGACATGCCAGAGATAGCATGGCCGTTCGCAGAAAGTTACTCAGCGCTTGACTGAAAATCTACAAATGAACATTTATGTTAGCTTTAGAAATTTTCGCGTTTTAGATGCAACCGCAAAAGCAGTGAGCAATCATTCCAGTGACCATTCAAATCAGGAAAGCCTAAAAAGTTATAATCCAATTATGCTAAATATGTTCTAGTAAGGGTTATCCTTTCACCACAGAACTGGAAACTATAAGAACTTTTCATTATTTCATTATTTCATTACCTTTTTTGATTTTTAAAACAGTCATGGTTTTATATGATTGTTGTAACGCGAGGAGCAGACAAATGAAATGTCAAAAACAAAATTGAGGATCGAACGCTACATGTTGTGAATCCCTTCTTGTGTCAATGAGAATAATTCTGGAGACAATTACATACATAGTCTCTAGCAATAAAGACTAGAATACTGTCGATGGCGCGCCATCGCAAATCCCCACGCTTTCTACAAAGGGGCCAAGTACCAAAAACCCCTCACCCTGGGCCCTAATTTGACCCCAGGGTCAAAATATTACCTGTATAATAGTCTACTAATCATGCCCTTCAATTTATTATGCCACATGACTATGTTCCAAAAAACTTAAATTTTGACCCTTTGACCCCTCCCCCAGGGCTCCAATCTGACCCCAGGGTCAAAATTTTACTTGCATTGTATTCTACTAATCACCCCCTTCAATTTGATATTCCATATGGCAATATTCGGTAAAATTTGAATTTTGACCCCCTGACCCCCCCCCCCCCCCCCCCCAGTCCGACCCCTTGGGCATGACCCACGGGTCGCAGCCAAAATCTCGTCCAATATGTGTTACATATATCATTAATCATTACTTATGCAAAGTTTGGTTTTAAAATCTATAAAATTGACTTTGAAATTGAATTTAATTGATATATGACCTTTTGACCCCTCCCCAAGGCCCCTGGGGACGGGGCCAAAAATAAATGTGACGTTGCACGCCCTCATCATGTAAGGAAGCTGTGAACCAAATTTGGTTACATTCCGACCAGTGGTTAAGGAGGAGATAGCCGGACGGACAGACGGACGGACGGACGGAGGCGATAACAATATCCCCTCTTATTCTTCGAAAAGACGTGGGGATAATAATTTACTCAACACTATACGTTCTAGTAGCAAATGGCTTTCTAACACCAATATTCCGGGACACAGACTGGTTTTTTATCTGAGGCTTCGATCAAAAGTTTAAAAGTTTGTTGGTTGCTATGTTTTGTCAAGTGTTTGAAAGACGTCCGTCGACCCAGTGAAACCTGGATTAAACAAGAGGGGCATAATGGCCCTGGAACGCTCACCTAATCCTTATTGTACAGATAAAGTGATAGGTAATATAAGGTGGAGTGGATGGTTTGAGCCATTTTGGTTGAGAGTGACCAAAGGAACATTCCTGTGAAATTATTTCAAAATCAGTCTACCTATTTAGTACTACATCACGTGAACAAGTCCGTGAAATGAAGAACCCTCTAAACCCCACTTCATATAGAGCAAACGTGGGTTAGGGGGTGGGGGTTTATACATTATTTTTCATAATTCTGCCCAAAGACAAGGTTGTGGGTACTCGTTAGAACCGCCTCATTAAGGCGGTTCTAACAAGCACCCACAACCTATGTTTTGATCATTGTTAAGAAAAATATCATAGCCATTTTGGGGGATGTTAAAAATGCACTATTTCGCATGGGTGTGTTATCGTAATTAGAAGTCTTATTGTTTCGTTTGGTGGCTTTTATGTTCCGTGGAGCGAAACTATTGTGAGCAACTTTGTCAGAGGGTCACCCATGGAACATTCCTTCCAAAATTATTTTCTTTCTGCATGAGGATGAAGTCTTTTCAAAGTTCCCTTCTAAAGAGCTGACTTATATGTTACTACCTGGACATTTTCCGGACATTGAGGGTCATGTCCTAGTGAATGGTTATGAATTTGCTCAGCATCACGTGAACAAATCCGTTAAATGACCCCCACCCCCTTTGTATGGAGAAAACTGCATGGGGTTTACGAAGGTATACATTGTTTTTCTTATTTCTGCTCCACGACATAGGTTGTGGGTACTCGTTAGAAACGCCTTACTGAGGCCTTCTAACGAGTACCCTCAACCTATATTTTGAACATTAGTATAAAAAATATCAAGGTTTTTCATCAGAAAACTAGCCGTTTTGGAGATGTGACAAATGCTCTGTCACACGGGTGAGTTATCGTAATGGTCTAACTTACAATGCCTCACTGTGACAATTGGCGGGGGTGGGAGGTGGGGGGGGGGGGGGGGGTGGGGGCAAGAATTGTCGTAAAATGACAGCCATTGGTTCCCTTTGACAATTCAGAGCTAACTTGTATGTCACTATCTGGACATATTGTGAACATTGTGGGCATCGAGAGTCAGGCAGGTCCTATAGTGCAACAGAGGGTAATGAATTAGTTTTACTAATACTGTCTCATGGTGACAAAGGGAGGATGGTTATGTGTCAGTGGTTCCCTTTGACAATACAGAGCTGACTTGTATGTCACTGTCTAGGCACCTTGTGGACATTGAGGGTGCAGCAGAAGGAGATTAATCGGCTCAGTCTTAACCCTATATAAAACCAGTGGGCTCCAGGCAGGTCCAGTTTTGACCCGCTGGGGTTATAGTTTGGACAATCTTGGTAGAGGGCAACTGGAGGAAGTTTCATTCCAAATATCAAAGACTTGGGCCTTCTGGTTTCAGACGAGAAGGTATTTAAAGGTTTTCAGTACGTAAGTCTGTGAAACCAGTGGGCCCTGGGGCGGGGCCATTTTTGACTCCAGGTTTTTGATTTGTATAATCTTGGTAGAGGTCATCCGCATGAAACTTCTAGCAATATATCAAAGACCTGGGCCTTGGTTTTTTTTAGAAGAACATTTTAAAGGTTTTCCATATATGGCTATGTAAAACCGGTGGGGCCTGAGGCGGGGCAACCTTTGGTCCAAGGGCTTTAATTTACACAGCATAGTAGAGGACAACCAGATGAAGCATTATACCAAATATCAAAGACCTGGGCCTTTTAGTTCCAGATAAGAAGCTTTTTAAAGGTTTTCCCTATATAAGTCAACATAAAACCAGTGGGCCCCAGGGCAGGGCCATTTTTGACCCAAGGGCCATAATTTGAACAATCTTGGTGGAGGTCTGCTAGATAAATCTTCACAAATATCAAAGACCTGGGCCTTGCGTTTACAGAGAAGTTTTAAGATTTTCCTTATATATCCCAATGTAAGAGCAAAGGGCACCGGGGGGGGGGGGAGGGGTTTTGGCACAAGGACTATAATTTGAAACTCTTGATATAGGTTCACAAGACGAAGTTACATACCAAATATCAAATATATGAGATCTGCGGCTTATAGTTTCAGACAAGAAGATTTTTGAAGATTTTCCCGCGAGATGTCTATGTAAAACCAGTGGGCTACAGGGGGGGGGGGCATTTTTGGCCAGAGGGCTATAATTCTAACAATCTTGATAGAGGTCAACTAGACGCAGCTTCATATCAATTATCAAACACCTCAGCCTCCTGGTTTCTGACAAGAAGATTTTCAAAGGGTTTCCCTGTATAAGGGCATTTTTGGCCCCAGGGCTATGTTTTGAAGTCGGAAAGTCCATTGGACTCGCTCATAGTGTGGCAAGGCTTTAAATGCCATTTCATCACAATGTTAGGTAAGAGTCCAACGAAATTCGAAGCACGTCGGTACAGTTTTGTTTGTTTGATTTGAGGTTTAACGCCCCGTCAACACTTTATAGGTCATTTTGGAGACATCGCTTCCAATTGTGTCGGACTTTTACCCGACATTGAGATGAAATGGCAACTCAGCCTCTGCCGCACAATGCAACCAATAGAGCTTATATGCATGGGTGGTCCAACACGCACCACCTTTCCTGGACAGGCTTAGAATCCGAACCTTTACGGTGTCTACCAGTACTCGTGCTCGGTCGATTTCAGCTCTGCGTGGAAGCATCATGCAGCCCAATCTGTTTCCTCAAGCCCCGGTGGGCGGGGCCGTTATACAGTCTTGACAGGGACGTTAAACGTCAAATCAAACAAATCAAATACACCTCAGTAAAAAAAGGGGAATGTTCAGATACAGAAATAGAGGAAACAAAATCTGATATTTTCTGACCTCGGCTAAAAAAAACCAAAAAATCAAGCGCCCACCGCCCGGAATAAATGTGTATTATCCAGTACTTTAAACGTTAAAGGAGTTTAAGTTATAAAGTTATATTTTCCCGATGGTTCACAAATATATCCATGCAACAGTGAATCGCACCCCCCCCCCCCCCCCATCGGGGCTTGGAGAAATATATGGGCTGCATGATGCTTCCACACAGAGCTGAATCCGACCCGCACACGAGTACTTATAAACCGCTTAGAGGATCTAAGCCTACCCAGGCAAAGCGGTATGCACGAGTCTGACCGTCCATGCTTATAAACCCTATTGCTTTCATTGGGAGAAAGGCCTGGAGATGTCATTTCATCTCAATGTCGGGTAAAAGTCCCACAACATTGGAAGCAACGTCTCCAAAATGACCTTTACAGTGTTGATGGGGACGTTAAACCTCAAATCAAAATAAATGCAACAGTGAAGGTAACTTCTCTTTATCCGCCCCGCCCATGGAGGCTTGAAGAAATATATGGGCTGCATGATGCTTCCACGCAGAGCTGAATCCGGCCCGCACACTAGTACTGGTAAACCGCTTAGAGGATCTAAGCCTGTCCAGGAACCGCGGTGCGAGGCAGACCCTCCATGCTAATAAACCTTATGGGTTTCATTGGGCGAGAGGGCTTGAGAGGTCATTTCATCTCAATGTCGGGTAAAAGTTCCACCAAATTGGAAGCAACGTGTCCAAAATGACATTTACAGTGTTGACGGGGACGTTTAACCTCAAATCAAACAAACAAACAAAACTTCGCTCTATCTGTAGTATAGCAAGTCGTAGTATTCCATTCATGCTGTCAACTCATTCATTGAATTATTAATCCGCGATCTAGATTTTGAGCGAGTTCAGTTGACGTACTAGAGTTCACAAGAGTTGACTTGCTCCAAAACGCGTCATGTAGGAATATTGCGACTGCGAGAGTTAGCTTGGTATGAGAGATGGAAGCCTTGCCTAGTAACAACGAATACGGTGGAAGGTGGAAAATTGTAAGTTAAATGCAATCCGAAAATCGATTATTTCCAACTTTTTGAAATTTTGGCCACGTGTTGGAAAAATCACGTCCAACTTGAAAACATTTTTATACTTTCGATTTACCCGAGGGCAAACGATGACATTTTCTTGACGTCAGTAGAGTTCTGAATCTGAATCGTTACTGGTGACGCATCAAATTTCATTTGATGCTTCCTGTCGCTTCTAATTGTGGGATCGAAAAGTGGGGCGTGGGGTGAAACAGTCATTATACAATTTTGTACAGGAGTAAGCCTACTGTCTCCCCTACTTTTCTTGAGTTAACTTTAGTTGGTCAACTGAACTCGCTCAAAGCAAACTAGGTCATGACAAAGCTGCGAATCGGGACCAATTTGAACCATAGGGTTAATTTTATGGCATTTTACTCTGAAGTTAGTTGTTTGTGTAATTGGCTTCCTCAGTTTGACAATCAGCATCCTATTCACTTATCAAATGATACATGCGCGTCTATTGATAAATATATGGAGACTTATTTTTCTTGAAGCATAGGAGTTATTCGTCATCGAGGTGGGCTCCAGTGTCGATTGACATAAGAAGGTGAGACCTGAAAGGGCATCACCTTCTAATAAGTTTATATTCATTTTAATTAACCTACTATTATCCCCCTGTAAGCCCCCGCCCATAGGGGCTTGAAGAAATATATGGGCTGCATGATGCTTCCACGCAGAGCTGAATCCGGCCTGCACACTAGTACTGGTAAACCGCTTAGAGGATCTAAGCCTGTCCAGGAAACGCGGTGGGAGGCAGACCGTCCATGCTAATAAACCCTATTGGTTTCATGGGGCGACAGGGCTTGAGATGTCATTTCATCTCAATGTCGGGTAAAAGTCCCACAAAATTGGAAGCAACGTCTCCAAAATGACCTTTACAGTGTTGACGGGGACGTTAAACCTCAAATCAAACAAACAAACAAAATTATCCCCCTGCCGTCGTGGTTTTGTTCTTGCTAGACAGAACTCCCAAATCCCAAAGCAAGCTTGATTGAACTCATGTTAACTCTAGTAGTGCGGCACGAGCCATAACCCCGTGTTTTGGTGTAACTATAGTTAACTCTAGAAAGTCAACCGAACTCGCTCTTAATAACTAGGCCAGGTCAGCTGCGAAACGAGACCAATTTCAAATCTAAATCAATTTTATGACATTTAACTCTGTAGTTCATTATTTGTGTATTTTGCATCCACAGTTTTTATTTCAATCTGCATATTATTTTCACATATCAAATGATACAAGCGCATCTCTTCACTGATTTATGAGGACCTATTTTTCTTGAAAAAGGAGTGATGCGGTATCAAGGGAATTCCCTGAGTGTTGCCATAAGAAGGTGAGACCTGAAAGGTCATCACCTTCTAAAAATGGATCATTAAGCTATAATGCAGCTGCAGTAGTAGTTATGCGAACATGTGGAGTTGTCTCTATAGTTTGGTTGGGTGTAGTTAAGGGGATGCCAATGTACAAAAAGTGGGTGGGGTAATGGTGTGGTGTTCAAAATTTGTTTAATTGAATTTTGCAAAACTGTCAAGTTTTTTTAAAAGTTACTTGGCCCATAATTTATTTCAACTTATTCACATGTTCTATTAGATTTTTTTCAGAAATTCAGGAATTATTGAGAAAAACATACCTCTCTTTATGTGCTTCAATCCATTTGCGTTCATACATATTCTCCATGGTAATATAGCCAAATAAAATTGCATAAATAGGTTCACAGGTTATTCTACTACAATGTGTGAGAATGTCATTGCTCAAAAATATTCCACAGTAGAGTATACAGCAAATTTGTGCCCATACTGTGTATCAAAATAATACAATTTCCAGACATATTTGTTGCTAAAAAGTAGTCTAAAAAATAGGTATGGTGGACAATAACTGCTGCAGCTACTACAACTGAATCATTGGAAGTTTTAGTTGTCTCCCTTGTTTTCATGTCACTGTTTTGTTTGATTTGAATTTCAACGTCCCCGTCAACACTATATAGGTCATTTTGGAGAAGTTGCTTCCAATTTTGTGTGATTTTACCCGACATTGAGATTAAATGACAGTCGCCCAAACAAACCTTTATATATAAGAGTAGGTACCTATCTGGAGCTGTTGGAGGATGTAGGAGAACCAGGTCCCATCCCTTTCAGTATCACCGTCCTAATGCTTACATGGATTGTTTTAAGAGACAATTGCAACTTGGAATGGCCTTACAATCGAAGCTGTCTATTTTGAGACAGTTGATGGGTTTCAGGCAAAAATATAATATCATAGGGTTTGGCAGGGGATAGGTATGGATTCCTTCTCCTGATGACTTCTTGTAAATAGTTTTAATCTGCTGGTGGCAGTGTCACAAAGCTCTTTTTTGGGGATGGGGATTGAAAACTTTTTGTGCCACACCCCAAACCTGTTATCATGGTCAGAATCGACCGAAAACAGTATTGGGAGAAAAAAAGAAAACCAAAAGGGTTTATAAATAAGCATGGAGGGTCCGACTTGCACGGCTTTTCCTGGCCAGGCTTAGATTCTCTATAAAACCGGTTTACCAGTCCTTGTGTGCTTTCGGATTCAGCTCTGCGTGGAACCATCATGCAGCCCATTTATTTTTTAAAGCCCAGATGGGTGGGGGGGGGGGGGCGGCGATGATTACTGTGTAGGCTTTCATCCTGCAAACCTGGTGTGCATGTAATGTACACCTGCGAGTTAGTTAGTTAGATTTGAGGTTTAACGTCCCCGTCAACACTGTAAAGGTCATTTTGGAGACGTTGCTTCCAATTTTGTGGGACTTTTACCCGACATTGAGATGAAATGACATCTCAAGCCCTGTCGCCCAATGAAACCAATAGGGTTTATTAGCATGGACGGTCTGCCTCGCACCGCGGTTCCTGGACAGGCTTAGATCCTCTAAGCGGTTTACCAGTACTAGTGTGCGGGCCGGATTCAGCTCATTTTTGTCTCCCTTATCAATAAGTGTTTAAATTGAAAAGGAACATTTTTGGCCCTGTGGAGCAAATTCTTTCCTTAGATACCCCTGTGGAGCAAATTCTTTCCTTAGATACCTATGTATCTTTTTCAGGGCAACATATTTTAATTATGACAACATTGACAGTATGCCACAAAAATTGCAGAGAGCGCATAACTGCCGTCTTCTATTGACCACCATACATGTTTACATTTGGTCACGAGGTGTAGGTTTACTATCAATAACGTAAATTAGACTAGATGTTGAAACACAAATAAGTGGTGTTTTTTCGACAATCGAACTCTTGAACCTATTCATTCTTACAGCAAAATCCATAATCTAAGTATCTTTATAAATGCTTACCTTGTTTCACATGTCTACAGTGCAAAATTTGTGAAATTTGTTAACATGTTTTTTTTTCAAAGGCTTGTCAATGAAACCGGAAACACCTAAGGACTTCCATATCTGGTGACACGAACGCAAAAATATAGTCCCAAAATATTCATATTTTTGAAGAATTACCATTTATTCAAGAACAATTTTAAGCAATTTAAGCACAAAAGTCATTTAGATTTATGAAAAAACAAAAACTTTGAGGACATATCGGAATTTCTCCGATGTTTTGTCCTAGATCCGCTTGGGGCGTAGTAATATTTATGTGATAAAGCCATGACTTCCTCATGCTCAACAACAAATGTTTCCAATCAGCTGTTATGACTAAAAAATGACTATAAAATTGACCTGATGGATGATTAATCGTAAGTTTGTAAAATACTTAAACTTGCACAAAACGATGCAGAAAGGGTTCCTGTTTCACGGCGCATAGTTGTCATGTTACATCGTCGAGCCGATTTGGCGATATGCGTTTCCAAATAAGTGTTGATATTTTGTTTACAAATCCCATGAATGAAAAATGGCGACCAAAGAACTTATGAAAAATATCTCGTGGTGGCACAAATGTTTCTTAGACAGGAGACAATTTTGGTTAGTAATACTCTAAGACATTGTAGTTCACCCTTCCAAGAACAGTACACTGTACATTTTAGGTCCTGAAAAATTAGGTAAATATGACTTTGAGCGCAAATGCTGTCACCCTCATTTTTTGCATCGGCTGTGTAAACCTACAAGCAGTTTGATAATTGCTTATTAGATAATGTTATGTTTGAAGACGTGTTACTTTCCAGTATATTCAAACTTTTTCTCCGACTCCGTGTTTTGGCTGAAAAGAAAAGTCATGTTGAGGGGTACCCCACCCACTTTTTGTACTTCGGTAAACCCTTAAACAGCACAGACTAAGTATTCCTCAAAACTTATTATTATATCCTGGCGATGACTTTTCCATTATGATAACATTGTGCATTTTCTTTTCACAGCTCCTAAACACAGGCGCTTGGCCCATTGATTTGTCCGAAAAACTTGTGAAATAGGTAAAATGACAAAATATGAGTAAAAAAATAAAAATTCACACTGGTATAGAAAGCTAGACAAGGTTCTCAACAAACCAGTGCCATTTTCTCGGTACACATAAAATGACAATTGGCACAGGCACATTTTTGGACACAGGAAGGTATATTTTGTATGAACTTCAACCTAAGACATGCAGAATTTCATCAAAATAATGCAGAACTCCTGGTTCAAGCCCCATCGTGATCTAAACGTCAAATTACCCCGGATAGACCTTAGTAGGACAACTAACTGTCACACCCACTCAATGGTTTTTCACTGTTTCCCTGCGAATTCCTGCGGAAATCAGATAATGTCAGCACAAAAGCCAACATTCTTATAAATATCAATGAAGATGCTCTCACCTAATGCAAAAGTTTTCTCCAGATAACCGTTATTATCAGCAATTTTCACCTTTTTGTGTGGGAGCAGGCATTTCCCAAAGCAGTATTGTTTTCATTCTGTATCTTGAAGCTGATGTAATCCACGCGCTGATTGGTCGAAATTTGGGAAATCCAGCGATTTCGACCAATCAGCTCTCGGATTACATCAGCTTCAAAATATAGAATGAAAAAAATTGCAATTAGAAATGCCTGCTCCCACACAAAAAAGGCGAAATTTGCTGGTAATAATGGTTAACTGGCGGAAACTTTTGCATCAGGTGAGAGCATCTTCATTGAGATTTATAGTTAAGATGGCTTTGGTGCTGACATTATCGGATTTCAACAGGAAATCGCAGGGAAACAGTGAAAAACCATGGAGTTGGTGTGACAGTTAGTTGTCCTACTAAATACTATCCGGGGTAATTTGACGTGTAGATCACAATGTGGCTTGATCCAGATGTTCTGCATTATTTTATTGAATTCTGCATGCCTTAGGTTGACTTTCATACAAAATATACCTTCCTGTGTCAAAAACTGTACCTGTGCCAATTGTCATTTAATGTGTACCCTGAAAACGGTGCTGGTTTGTTGTGAACCTTGTCTAGCTTTCTATACCAGTATGAAAAAAAAAATTACTCATATTTTTACTTTAATCACATTCCACACGTTTTTCGGACAAATTAACGGGCCAAGTGCCTGTGCTCCAAAAAGGCTAGTTTCCTGTGGAAAATCCGTGATATTGTTCTTATTTTTACTGCAAACATATAGGTTTTGGGCACTCGTTAGAACCGCCTAAATGAGGCGGTTCTAACGAGTATCCACAACCTATGCCTTGTAGCAGAAATCATCATCATCATCATCAACGCATTTTTGATTAACGTGCAGGTACAGGTGCAACGTTCACATAAGTGGGCCCCCTTTCAGGTAGCTGGCTTGCTGCACGCCTGGCAGATATTACACCAGATCTCCAGGCTTGTCTGTCATGAGGATCATAGCGAGAGCTTCCATTCTCTGCAACCGCTTTCTGTCAGCTGCTTCCAGGTCATCTTGGGCTTTCTAGGCCCCCGCTTTCCACCTACCTGTATGTCCTGGCAGTCTTGACTGCACCGTTGGAGCGTTCCACATGTCCATACCAGCAGAGCCTTCTCTCTTTCAGGATGAGGTCAAGGTCCTCAATGCCAAGACGCTCAACTAACTCACTGGACCTGATGGTGACAGCGTCCTGTGGCTTGACATTGCAGATCTGTCTGATCATTGCCTGCCATTCCGCTGAAGACGTTGGAGGTTTGGCTTTGTCAATGGCCATGTCTCACTGGCATGGAGCATTGCTCTCCGCACACAAGAGCTATGCACAAGGCCACGTGTCTTGAACGAGAGGTGGCGGGAAGGGAGAACTGGTAGCAACTACTTGAATTTCTTCCAGGCTGTTTGCACACGCGATGTGGTTGAAAGTTCGCAACCACCCGCTGCTGAGAGCATATCACCTAGGTAGCAAAATGAAGCTACAACCTCCAGCTTGTCGGATCCGACTGGGACTTCCCTCTGTGGTCTGCCATCTAAGGGGCGTGCAGTTCCTTGGCACAATGTACACCTGTAATCAGGGTCCTCTATTAAGCGCTTGAGCCCATTGCATTGAACGTGCAGCCATTACAAATTATATTGTTGCTGCCCACGCCAGTGCGACATACAGCGCATCGGAACTGGCCTGTACTCTGCAGGAGGTCCAGACCTGTACCACAGATCATGATCTTTGTCTTTCCTGCATTCACTCTCAGCCCTTTCGCCTCCAAGAAATAAGAAAAATAATGTATACCCCCGTAAACCCCAGTTTTCGCTATATAAAGTGGGGTTTTGTTTTGTTTGATTTGAAGTTAAAAGTCCCCGTCAACACTGTAAAAGTCATTTTGGAGACGTTGCTTCAATTTTGTAGGACTTTTACCCGACACTGAGATGAAATGACATCTCAAGCCCAGCCACCCAATAAAACCAATAGGGTTTATAAGCATGGACGGGCCGACTCGCACCGCATTGCCTGGGCAGGCTTAGATACTCTAAGCGGTTTACCAGTACTCGTGTACGGGTCGGTTTCAGCTCTGCGTTGAAGCATCATACAGCCCATCTATTTCTTCAAGCCCCGATGGGTGGGGGCTAATAAAGTGGGGTTTAAGGGATGTTCATATCACAGACTTGTTCACATGATGTCTTGAGGTAGCATAACCTATCATCGAAGACCGTATGTAATTAAGGCGTAACTATACCAAATTTAGTGACACAGAGGCCTTTCTGATATTTAATCTTCATCAGTGTGTCTCAACCCCAAAGTTTTGAAACCGAAACGGATGATGGACAAGACCCGGCAAACACAGCACATCCCCCTCCGAGCACACACCGACCGACGTAGCCTATGAGACAGGTCTGCTGGAGGCATCAGGCAAGAGAGCCTACCCGCGGACTTATAGGCGTCCCCCACCGAGCCAACATCAGCAAACATGACCCACATTCCACGGAAGTCCCGGGAATCAGGAAGGAAATGTCCAAAGTGGCGAGACTGATGCTGACTGATGAAATACGAAACTATTGATTTTTGTGTGGAGCGTGGTAGTTCAGTGGTTAGCGCGCTTGGCTCTGATATCAGATCCCCCTCCTCACGCCCCAACCCCCACCAAATCGGTTTGATTCCCGGTAGCGGTAGAAAAATTACGGCGTCCAACAAGCTCCACTGGTACCAATTGCAGGGAGATATACATGGTACAAAGTGCACCGTCTTTCGGATCGGGACTTGAGGACTTCTGTGAAGGGAGGCTCCATTTGCAAGTAAACGATCCCTCCTTAATTACACGATTAGCCAGCAAATCTGGAGTGTTATGTACCCCTGCCGAAAATGCCCGCGAGGGCGAAGGCAGTATACGAAGAAAGAACGAACGAAAGAAAGAAAGAAAGAAAGAAAGAAAGAAAGAAAGAAAGAAAGAAAGAAAGAAAAAAGTCTGGTTGCTCTGTCAAAAATATAGCCTGCTTTTGCGAGGATTTTAACACAGAAAAGAACATGACATTTAGGATCCATTTCTGTATACAAGTAATATTCTGTATGAGTTCTGTCAAATTATCAACTGTTCCAGGGCAGGAAATCAGGATAATCTCTGGGAAACTGCACTGTTTGCACAAAATTAGTCGCAGTCACTGGTGGATGGGATATTACTCAGCTACAGGCTACGGAACCCTTGAAGGGACATTTCTGTTCCAGTTTCTAGCAGAACAGAATTTAAAACAATAAAATTAGCGTGGAGAGGAAAACAAGAAATATGTCGTTTAAACTATATAACGACATATTTAATGTTTTCCTTTCCACTCTGTAAAAGTAGCGTGGAATTTAAAACAATAAAGATATCGTTTAATCGACATAATCTTGACCTCCCATTGATCTTGTTTTTTTTCAACATAATATGTCGTCTAAACGATATAATCCTAGCCTTCCATTGGTTGGTGTTATCACGCATGTTCAACTTTATCGACGGCCACACAGATTGGCTCACTTTGACTGAGGCCTATGATATAATCCTGCTGTGTGTGGTTTATGACCCCGGGGAATACTAGACGAGAATCGCTCATGTCAATTTTTTTTTTTTTTTTTGACAATAGATGTTTAGTTAATTTTGGGCTGGCTGTTTTGATAATATGAAAGGTGCTTTGTTTGATTTTAAGTTTAACGTCCCCGTCAACACTTTAAAGGTCATTTTGGAGACGTTCGCTTCCAATTTTGTGGGACTATTACCCGACATTGATATGAAATGACATCACAAGCCCTGCCGCCCAGTGAAACCAATAGGGTTTATAAGCATGGACAGGCCGATTCGCACCGCATTGCCTGGGCAGGCTTAGATCTTCTAAGCGGTTTACCAGTACTCTTGTCCGGGTCGGTTTCAGCTCTGCGTGGAAGCATCATACAGTCCATCTATTTCTTCAAGCCCCGATGGGCGGGGGCCGTACGGTTAACAATTAGCCGTCTTTTTGTGTGAATGTGAGGGAGTGCTGAAAACAATATATTTTGGGTTCTCATAAATCCATTTTTTCTGGAATGATACCCACCAGCAGTTTTACTGACCGTTCCAAGTCGGTGCTTTTGTTATGGTTCCTTCATGTTTTGTGTTCAAACTTGGTGGCTCTGATTCTTTCCCGAATCCTTCAAATTCCAACAACCTTTCGCCATTTTTAGAAGAAAATCCACTAAACTTATTGACTGTAACACATGAATTTATGTCCTTTTGTAACGTTTTCGGTGCGAGAAAATGACGTTTCACCGTCTAACGTGAAGGAATTTACGAGTGACGTCACAAATCGGCCGATTTTAATGACGTCACTCGGCACGCTCTTCCGGCCCGTGATCTGACCGATTTTGTCACTATTAACTACACCACGCGAGTACTGCAAGCTGTAGGAAACTATGTAATATACGCCACAAGTAACTTTCTTCTGTGAATATGCTTGAGTAGAGAATATAATCTTGGATTTCGGGAAACACTATTTCATTTTCGGTTGAGTTAGCATTGTCTTTCCCAAAGAGTAAATCACGCGTATAGTACTTTTGTAAATCTTGCGGTAAGTATCAGTTTCTAATATCACAATACCAAGGGCATACGAAGAAGAAGTGATATGGACCTTCAAACCCACCACAACAATACAAATGGCTGGAACTATACATGTATATTTACGATATAGGCTTGCCTGCGAATTTAGGGGGCTGCATTTCATTCATATCCTTTTATCTAATTCACAAACAGTCTAATACAAAAATCGTATCTTCATTGTTTGAAACAGATGCCTTATATCTAGTTTTTTATTTCACTGAGAAATCTCTATATTTCACTCATATTTCATCAAGGTCACGCTCAATTAATTTTTACCAGAGCTATGGCCCTTTGTCAGTTTTAGCCACTTTATCACTAAAAGTTCTTGTGTCCGCATCTCCTCCTACTAGTCGGGGATTTGAAATTCGTAGCACCCGTATTTAAGGAGTTTAATGCACCTGATTTTCTGTCACTTAATTATGATATGAATTTATTGAGAGGTCTCTCAGCATCTTGAAAATGTAGTTAGAAAATCAAACAAGAGGGGAAAAGACATAAAAAGGGGAGATAAATGTACCTACCCTCTTTTCTCATTTGAACATCCAAACAACTCCAAAGGACATTTCCTCTGAAACTACAAGGCCAATTGGAACAAAATTTCATGTGAAGCCGCCATGGGGTGGAGGAACAAACATATATTCTGAATGTCTGGGTCACATGACCAAAATGTCTACCATGCCCATACATGGTAAAAACGTTTGAAATCGCCCGTTCTCAGGAACCAAAAGACCGATTGCCTTGAAACTTGATATACAATATTGGGGACCCTGTCCCTTTCATGTTTGTTCAAATGATGTCATTTGGTTCACCTTGATCTTTCTTACGTCAAGGTCACATATGATCACTTAGGGTTTTGTATGGCAAAGACAGGATTTTATAGTTCTGTTGCAGCTTATGACATCAGAGTTGATATTTGCGACCAGCTAAATGATCCTGGGACCATAAGATTACATATTTCTATTTTTTTCCAAAACTACTGAGCTAACTGATACCAAATTACATATACTGCATCAGTGTGGTCGAGAAATCAAAGTTTGTTTGAGGGATCTGTGTGATTGTCACACCAATATATGGCCAAAAGTAATTTTGAATTCTGCATCTCAGGAAATACAAGACCTTGGTATGCAACATTTTGGACTTTAGACCTGCTGAGATTGTTCAAAGCTGACCATAATGTATGCGACGGCAACAAAAAAAAAACAATGGTTGATTTCAAAATAATTTAGCAGCAACGGTCATGCGATTGGCCTCTACTACTTATGGTCGATTAAAATAAATGGCCATCAAGGATGGGATAATTTATGCCCACTTGAGCTCTGGTGAGCGAAGTTGCCCATGGGCTCTTGTTTATAACTTTGTGTTCAGGTTAGCTATTAAAAGTCTCGAAAGCTTGATGGCAAGCGTAAACCATGTTTAATTTGCGTTGTCATGATACAGCAGCCACAGTTTTCTGCTTTACTGGGTGCGCTTGTTTGGTTATCTTTTATTGCTTAACTGCATTTTCCAGCCTTCATAAACCATTTATTCGATAACCAGTGGTAGTTTGGTATGATGTTATCATGACAGCAATACCTCTGAAAGACAACAATGTTCAGTGAATTTAACAACGCGACCCTATTTCAGTCAGAATTTCTTCCAGTATTTCATAATTGAACACGCCTATACAAATACACTGTACATTTTACCGCCGTAAAAATAAAAAAGTGATGATGAAAATTTGTGGTATTTTTCTAATTGTTGCTCAAAATATAGATTGTGGGAACACGTTAGAACCGCCTCATCGGGTTAACGGGTACCCACAATCTATATTTTAGAGCAGAAATAAGAATAAAGGATTACCCCTGTACACCCCTCTTTTATTTTATAAAAGTGGGGTTCAAGGGGGTCACGGTTATATAGGCGTGTTTTCGTGATTAGCAGAAATTCTTGTTTCCGCAACTACCAAAACATGGTTTATGGCATATATTTTATAAACATATACACCACATACTGACATTTCAACCGTCTGGGGACATTTTATTTAAATTGAGGTTTGACGTCCCCGTCAAAACTAGTTGATCATTTTGGAGACGTAACTTTCGATTTTATGGTATTTTTACCCGATATTGAGATGAAATGACATCTCGCCCTACAGGCTCAAAGATACCACTTGGGTTGATAGCAAGTGACAGTTTGACTCGTACAATTTATTGTGATTTCCGTTGCCTGTAGCGAAAAATAAATTACTGCATAAATTTGCCCCAAGCCTTGCATCAACATGACCCAGCACTGGGGCAAGTTAATGCATTCGATCTGCCGTAAAACATCACGAAAACATGCCTATATAATTTTGACCCCCTTGAACCCCACTTTTATATAGTAAAACTGGGGTTTACAGGGGTAAACTTTATTTTTCTTATTTCTGCTCTAAAATAAAGATCGTGGGTACTCGTTAGAACCGCCTTAATGAGGAGATTCTAACGTGTACCCATAATCTATATTTTGAGCAGAAATAAGAAAAATATCACAATTTTTCATCTGAAGTGTTTTGTTTTTGCATGGTAAAATTTACAATGTATTCGAATAGGCGTGTTTTCGGAAAGGTCTACATAAACGGAGGAAAAAAGCCAAAATTTTAGTATTATAATATTGTTTTAGATTCAGAAAAGATAGAGCTTTTAGAAGATACAAAGATGACCATAATCGGCCAGACAGATCACTAGATATACCAAAAAGTCTAAAAAATGTATCAGTTATCCCCCGTCTCCCATACTCACGGTTGACATGACGCTAAACAGACACAGAGTGTATTTACGCACATGCACACACATAGGCGAACTAACAGCACCAAACAAAACATAACAAGAGGACCAAGATGGTCCTGTATCGCTCACCTGAGCTAACAGATTCAAAGTTTCAGGAAGTGCCAACCTTTACTGAAGGTTTTATTTGAGGACAAAGTGATGACACGGTAAGTATTTTCTGCAATCAAGTAGAATGTAACTCTATGATAAATCAGCTGACTTCACCGGTTTTCAAACTCATTCAAGCTTTTATCCCTGACTTGCTTATATGTAACTTTCAAGAAGACGCGATATAAATTGAAGGGGCTATGGTGATGACAAGGTCAAATATAAGCAATTAATTGCTGCAATCAAAGGGATGTAGTGGAGCGTGATAGCTCAGTGGTTAGTGCACTTGCCACTTGCCACTTGGTGCTAGAGGTCCCGGGTTCGATCCCCGGCAGCGGCGTTAAAATTTCAAGTGTCCGAACACGTTCCATTGGCATCATTTGCAGGGATGAATGTCATAAAGTACACCGTCCTTCGGATCGGGACGTCAACTGGAGGCCCCCTGTGCAGGGAGAACCATCCCCTGTGCAGGTTAAACATCCCTACCGTAATTACATGATTTCTGTGTAGGCTTTCATCCTGCAAACCTGGAGTGTATGTTATGTACACCTGCGGTAATGACCAAATGTGACCGACGCAGTATCAGTAGAAAGAAAAAAAAAGAAAGAAACTCTATGATAAATAGACAAACCTCATCTCCTCCGAGCTTTTCTGCCTGACCTACTTGTTTCTAAGTTTCATGAAGATCCGATCAAAACTGATGGGGCAGCAATGATGACAAGGTCGAAAATAAGCATTTTCAGCCAAGAATTTGACACTACTCCATGATTAACTGACTGGCATTGCTAGTTTTCAAACTTGTATGAGCTTTTATCCCTAACTTACTACCATATAAATTTCAAGAAGATCCGATGAAAACTGAAGGAGTTACGGTCAAAAAGAGGCCTTTTCTGCAATCCAAGGGATGTAACTCTATGATAAATAGGCTGACCTCATCAAGTCACGAACTTATCCATTTTATCCCTGCCTAACTAACATGTAAGTTTCAAGAAGATTCGATTAAACTGAAGGAGCTACGGTGATGACAAGGTCAAAAATAGGCATTTTCTGTAATCGAGGGGAACATAACTCTTTGAAATGTAGGCTGACCTCACCAATTTTTGAACTCAGCCGAGGTTTTATTCTTTACTTCCTTACATGTAAGTTTCAAGACGATCCGATGAAAACTGAAAGGGGGCTATGGTGATGACAAGGTCAAAAATAGGCATTTTCAGCAGTAAAGGGGACGCAATTCTACAATAGATAAGTCAAGCTCGTCAGTTTTCGAACGCATCCGAGCTTTTATTCCTGACTTACTTGTTTGTAAGTGTCAAGAAGATCCAATCAAACTGAAGGGGTTATGGTGATGACAAGGTCAAAACTAAGCATTTTCAGCAAAGTAGGGGGCATAACTCCATGAGTGTTCGACCTACATCGCTAATTTTCGAACTTATACAAGCTCCAAATCCCAACTTATTTGTAGGTAAGTTTCAGGAAGGTCCGATCAAAACTGAAGGGGCTACGGTGATGACAGGGTCAAAATATGCATTTTCTATTATCAAGGCGGACATAACTATCCGAAATATAGGCTGATCTCACCCATTTTTAAACTCAGCCAAGGTTTTATCCCTTACTTACTAACATGTAAGTTACAAAAATATCCGATGAAATCTGAAGGAGCTATGGTGATGACAAGGTCAAAAATTCGGCATTTTTTCAGCAGTAAAGGGGAGGTAACTCTACAATAGAAGGGCCAGCTTCGTCAATGTTTTAACTCGTCTGAGCTTTTATCCCAGACTTACTTGTTTGTAAGTTTCAAGAAGATCCGATCAAAACTGAAGGGGCTACGGTGATGACAAGGTCAACAACAAGCATTTTCAGCAAGGGAGGGGACATAACTCCGTCAGTTATCGACCCACATTGCTTGTTTTCAAACTCATCCGAGCTTTTAACCCTGACGTACTTGTACGTACGTTTCAGGAAGATCCAATCAAAACTGAAGGTAATGAAAAGGTCAAAAATCGACATTTCCAGCAATCATATGATAAACGGGCCGACTTGGCCAGTTTTCGAACTCATCCGAGTTTTTATACCAAGCCTCCTTACATATATGTTTCAGAAAGTTCCGATCATAACTGAAGGGGCTAAGGTGATGACAAGGTCCAAAATTCGGCATTTTCAGCAATGAAAGGGACGTAACTCTATGATAAATGGTTTTCGAACTCATCCAGCCAGCTTACATATAAGTTTCAAGAAGATCCGATCAAAACAGAAGGGGCTACGGTGATGACAAGGTAAAACAATCGGCGTTTTCAGCAATCAAAGGGACGTAACTCTATCATAAATGGGCCGACTTAGCCGGTTATCGAAGTGCTCCGAGTTTTTATCGCCAGCCACCTTATATATAAGTTTCAGAAAGATCCGATCAAAACTGAAGGGGCTACGGTGATGACATTGTGAAAAATAGGCATTTTAGCAATCAAAGTGACGTTACTCTATGATAAATGGGCCGACTTGGCCGGTTTTCGAACTCATCCGAGTTTTTATCCCAAGCCACCTTGCATATAAGTTTCAGAAAGATCCAATCAAAACAGAAGGGGCTACGGTGATGACAAGGTCAACTAGAGCACCGCATGCGGTTGCCAACGCTCGGCTGCAAAACTTCTAAGTCGAAAAAGGGGCATAACTGTGCCAAAAATATTTTGAGGGTTACCTCACCTATTGGTATGAGTTCCACTTTTCATAATGAACAACTAGTCCGAGTTTCAAGTAAATATGTTCAGTAATGACAGAGATATTACAAAATGCCCAAGTTTTTGCACGACGACGCAGACGACGCCAGAGCTATGACAATACTTCGTCGTTTTCTTCGAAAACAGCCGAGCTAAAAATAGGCATTTTCAGCAATCAAAGGGACGTAACTCTATGATAAATGGGCCGACTTGGCCAGTTTTCGAACTCTTCCGAGGTTTTATCCCCAGCCACCTTACATATGATTTTTGACCTTGCCATCACCGTAGTTTTGAAGATATTTTACTCTGGCTGGATGGAATAAACTTTGACCTACGCTCCCTAACCCTATGTTCGACGTCTGTCAAGGATAATGCCCTTGACTGACTCGCGTTGTATTGTCATATATCATACTTGTGATGTGTATTTGGAATACAATTTCTGCCAGTTAGTTATTCTTCTCTTGCGCTATTTGATCTTTATTGGCGTTTTCTTTTCTTTTTTTGGCGTTTTTTTCCTTGATCGCCAATAGCGCCAAAATAAAATGACCGCCAAATAAAAGTGTTTTACAGTAAGTGCACTCAAAACCAGCAGTTCAGGTTTCGTATTTGACCGCAGCAACACATGGTTTGGTGCCAGGTTTCTCAGAGCTAAAGTAAGCAGTCCGTGACCGGTTTTCTGGTGGAGACTCTAATTATGTTTTGATATATCCGCGGCGATTGTACTCAGAATCAGCAACTGAAGCAGTGTACGGCATGTATGTGTTGTAGGCGTACGTGCTCTCGGCGACACATGTTTTGGTCCAGATTTCACTGATGCAGTGCATGGTATGTCCCTGATCACATGCCGTCTTCAAGCATCAGAATAACCATACAGTATATTTACTGGCGTAGGCCAGCGGGCAGCACACAACTATGTGTGTGATTTTAATGACTAGGAAGGGGTTGCACATATATTAAGACCTGAATAAATGCTGACCGCGGATAAGGGGCGCTGCGTCGGCCCGTTCGCAGTTTGCGGATCTCTCTTTAAAGCACCCCTGACGCAGCGCCTGCCAGCCGGTCCCAATTGTTATCTAAATTCATATGCTAACTAATGTAAAGCCCCGGTCCCACAGACCTTGCGACTGCGATGCGACCCCTCTGCAACTGATATCGTTGCAACTGGCCCGCGACCTTTGCAACTGCTGCAACTAAATTTGCTCCGTAAATGTGATCGCCGACCCGGCGCCGACTAGTCGGCGACCGGTCGCCGAACAATCGGCGATTAATGTTGCCCGAAGTCGGCGATTGATCAGCGACTTGTCGCCGAAGAATCGCCGTATGATCGGCGACTGACTTGCAACAAGTGAAACATGATCGGCGACTAGTCGGCGATCAATCGGCGACTCTTCAGGGACTGGATAAAACCGATCGGCGACTTGTCGGAGACTGTTTTGCGTTTTTTTTGACACAGACAAAAATAAACTAAATTTTTCGAGAGAGATCAAATCATTTCTGAATTTTTTTCGAGAGACATCAAATCTTTCTGTGGAAATTTTCATCATGGCAACACAGCAATTAATTCGCTTACAACAGTTCAACCAGCAAGCAGCATTTATGACTGTTGTGATCTACAGACGTATAAGGCATAGACGACGAAGGCGTTATTGGATAAGGCCTTGGATTGCCAGAAGGCCTCAGTTTGGAGATTTCGAAAATTTAATGGTGGAGTTGGAGAGAGAAAGTCAGGGGGTTTTCGTAGCCTATCTCCGAATGGAACCAGCAATGTTTCATGAAGTTGTTCAATGTCTGACACCAAGACTGACAAAACAGGACACGAACTGGAGGAGATCTTTGAGCCCAGGACTTAAGATTGCCGTGACACTTCGATATCTGGCAACTGGAAACAGTTATCGGAGCCTTGCTTTTGCGTTCCGAGTTGCTCATAACACTATTTCAAAAGTTGTTCGCGAAGTCTGTGGAGCAATAGTGGAAGAATATAGTGACGAATTAGTAAAAACGCCGTCAACCCCTGATAAGTGAAAGGTTTGAATCTAGGTGGAACTTTCCACATGCAGTGGGAGCCATAGACGGAAAACATGTGGCAATCAGAGCCCCTAAAGATTCTGGATCACTGTACCATAATTATAAGGGGTTCTTTTCCATAATTCTGCTAGGTGTTGTTGATGCAGATTATAAATTTATCTGGGCCGACATTGGGAGTAATGGATCTGTATCGACTGTGCTGTGTTCAACCGGTCCAATCTTAAGGTCGCCCTAGAAGCTGGGAACATGCGTTTTCCTCCCGACGAGCCTCTTCCACAAGACGACGAGCCTATGCCTTATTTCTTGGTGGGCGGCGATGCCTTCCCTTTACGTACATGGCTCATGAAACCATTCTCCACACGGAATCTGACGCAATCAGAAAGAGTGTTTAATTACAGACTATCTAGGGCAAGACGGATTGTAGAAATTGCTTTTGACATCTTGGCCAACAGATTTCGCTGCCTTCTAACCACTACGCTTCAAGAACCAGACACTGTTGGCATCAATACTGCTGCATGCGTTTGTCTTCACAATCTAATGCGAATTAGGTACCCGGGCCTACAGAATGCTCTCCTAGACCGTGAAGACGATAATCACCAAGTTGTCCCGGGGGCCTGGAGGGATGATAGTGTTTTCGATGAAGTCAGAAATGTTACTTGACCTAACGTGGCTACAAGAGAAGCAAAACGTAACAGGATCTATTACAAACATTATGTGAATAACATTGGCGCTGTGCCATGACAAGGAAATATGATTTGAAGGCGTGCAAACTATGGATATAATTGGGAAAACAGTGGCGGGAACTCAGATTGTAATATGTATAGTCGTCCTACATACATGTATAAAACATAAAAGTCCTCGTCATCCGAAATTGGTGCCCGAGCCTTGCTCCCCGTTTTTTTTCGGCTGCCCGCCGTTTTCTTTTGTCCGCCTCTCCGAACCATGTTGCCTCTTTGAAAGCTGTCGTCGAAATGATGCTAGGATGTTAACAGTTTTTCATTGTAGTTGGCGCTATAATCTTTCAGTGGTTTTAACACCTTTTTACAGCTTGTCGGCGACCAGTTGCAGACCAATCGCAGATCAATCTCCGACTTATCAGTGATCAATCTCCGATCGATCGCCGACCCATCGCCGAACAGTTGCCGACTGATCGCCGATAGGTCGTGGATCGATCGCGGATCAGTATGCGATTAGTCGGCGATCGGTCTGCGACCAGTCTCCGATAAGTTGCAATAAGGTTGCTCGAATTTACAGCAAAATTTGCATAAATTCGGTCGGGGATCGATCGGTGACTGTTCGGCGATCGATCGGAGATTGGTCTGCGACGTCTAGAAAATCATTGCAACTAGTCTACGATTAAAATCAGTCGCAGCCAGTGTTTTGTGCATGCACAAAATACGATCGGCGACTAAATTGGATCGGCGACCTACCCGCGACCTTGCTGCAACCTTTATAAAACCTCCGTGCGACTTCTGCAACCGCTCCGCGATTGCCATTTTTTTTAATCCCAGAAAGGTCGCATCGCGGTCGCAAGCTCTGTGGGACCGGGGTTTAATGATGTCCACTACATTAAAAGAAAGTGTCCCCAATAGGGCATACTGGCCATAAACAGACAGTTGTGCAGCAGCCCTGCCTGGGCCACAAACAGCCGAGTGTTTGCCCACAAAGAAGAAAACTCTTGCATGTTACAAAATATTGCGCCATTTGTGGCCGGCCTTCAGCAATTGGTTCAGCAGGAGAAACTGTGCAGTCAGTGCATAATTTCACAAGTTGTTCCGTATAGTGACCTTGAAAATTATGTCTCCAAAATCATATCAGGTCTTCAGTAGGTTGCTATGATGTATTGTTTTATATTTGTCTTCATAACATTAGTTTAAGAGTTTTGACCCAAATTTGACAGTTTTTGGAAGCCTGTGAACCTTTAAGAATAATGAGCACAATGCCATCAAAATATAATACTGCTTGCCCTATCATAGTAATGTTACCTTGTAACCATGCAAGTTTTGTAAGAATCCATCCATTCGAAGCAGGCACACGTCGCTAGGGCAACGTCCAATGAACGTCGGTGCAACGTCACGACGTGGCATCGACGATGTGACGTCGCATGAACGTCATGACGTCGCATCGACGTTGATGTGACGTCACAATTACTCCATGTGCCTGCTGGGTTGGTTCAGGATACATTATACATAGTGCTTCGTGAAAGCAAGCATTACGTGAACAAGTTCGTGAAATGAACATCCCATAAACCACACTTTATAAAGAAAAAAAGTGGGGTTTATGGGGTATACATTATTTTTCTTAATTCTGCTCCAATACACGGGTTGTGGGTACTTATCAGAACCGCCTCAATGAGGCGGTTCTAACGAGCATCCACAACATATGTTTGCAGTATAAATAAGAGAAAAAGTATCGCGGATTTTCATCAGAGAACTAACCATTTTGGAGATGTGACAAAAAATGCACTATGTCGCACTGGAATGTTATCGTAATGAGCATAAAAGGCGAAAAACGACATCTTATGCCTTCTCCCCTTCGATGGGGGAATTATAATGAAGTGCGGGCAAACCTTTGGCTGTTCAACAGTGGCATTCTCATCTCGGAACAGTGAAAAAGAAATAATTCCAGACCATAAAAAGTACAACTACTAATCCAGTTATGATCGATCATTTCCTTCACGCTGCTCGTAGTTGATATTTGAACTTAGAGCCATCAATTAATCCTTGTTTCCTTATTAATTATTCAAAAATATATCCTTCAGCCTCGATCATCTGTTTGATACAGGGAGTTCTATTTGCGGAGGTTGTTTATGGCGAAAGAAGCCTCCGTGGTGCAGTGGTTATGCTACTCGCCTTGTAAACCAGGGGTCGCAGGATCGATCCCGGGCTTCTCCAGACTTTCGGATGAGTCTTTAAACCGAGGTCCCGTCTCCGTATGACCTTAGCTGTTGGTAAGACGTAAAACTCAAACACTCACTCACTCACTTGTTTATGGCGAACTTGCAGACTATGCTATGTCACCATCTATGCAATACAAGACAGTTGTCAGTTTATGGCGAAAGAATGTGCACTGTACTGATTAACCGCTTACGTATAAGCCTGCCCAGGAAAAGTGTGTATACTGACCGGCTCAAAAATGACCTAAAACAGTGTTGACTGGGCCGTTAAACTCCAGTACAAACAAACAAATGCAATACACGGTAGATTATTTGTCTCTGTCCCTTTTTGTGTTTTTCTATGAACTAAGAAGTTATTTAATAATTCAGTGGCAACTTTTCAGCGGCTAAAAACAAAAGTGCACCACTCGTCATCCCTCTCAAATTAAAATTGATAATCAGTGTGATGTCGCATTAGAATAGCAGATCCGTCTGACGTTATTTGACGCCAGCAAAGCCGAGGTCAATATTGGTATTCTCTGGTCAACATCACATCATGCCCAGTGACTCAATAGTCAACAACTTTCTAATTAGATAATCACATTAGAATAGCACACCCGTGTGACGTTATTTGACGCCAGAAAAGCAAGAGGTCAATATTGGTATTCTCTGGTCGACATCACACCATGCCACGTGACTCAATAGTCAACAACTGTCAAATTAGCTAATCACATTAGAATAGCACACCCGTGTGACGTTATTTGACGCCAGCAAAGCCGAGGTCAATATTGGTATTCTCTGGTCGACATCACATCATGCCACGTGACTCAATAGTCAACAAGATTTATGGACATCACGGCCCCTAACAAACTCGGCCCCTGACGATCATGGCTCGGCCCCTGACAAACTCGGCCCCTAGCAAACTCGGCCCAATTCAACTCCGTAACTAACAACTCAGTCCCTAGCAGCATTTAGGTCCTAAAATACTATGTTTTTGTTTCCGAGAAGCAATTTGGAAGGTGGATAGGGTTCACAGAAAGTTTGAGCATATTTATCGTTTTTAATACGAAACCTTATCCATGATGAAAGATCGCGGAAACCAAAGCTGTAATTGGGATGTGTTGGAATTGAGTTTGACATCACTGTATCAGAGTGTATCTTATAGAAGGTTAATGAGGACTGCTCATGACTCTAGCTCATTAAGCATGTCACCGACGCTTGTTCTATTTTGCCTATCTATCTATCTATCTATCTATCTATCTATCTATCTATCTATCTATCTATCTATCTATCTATCTATCTATCTATCTATCTATCTATCTACTGATACTGCGTCGGTCACATTTGACCATTACCGCAGGTGTACATTACATACACTCCAGGTTTGCAGGATGAAAGCCTACACAGTAATCATGTAATTACGGTAGGGCTCTCTAACCTGCACAGGGAATGGTTCTCCCTACACAGGGGGCCTCCAGTTAACGTCCCGATCCGAAGGACGGTGCACTTTATGACATTCATCCCTGCAAATGATGCCAATGGAGCGTGTTCGGACACCGAAATTTTATCGCCGCTGCCGGGGATCGAACTCGGTACCTCTAGCATCAGAGGCAAGTGCACTAACCACTGAGCTATCACGCTCCCATCGCCTGCAGATCCATCGAGTAGCTGTCCTCTGCACCTTCTCCACCTGCTGAATCTGTTTTTTACATAGGGATACCGAATGGGTGATGCATAAGTTGAGGGCCAACCAATGTTTTATATGCAACATCCTTTGTCTGCCTACGTGCAAAGGCCAAATTACGCCTAAGGAACCCTAAAGTCCTAGTTGCTTTAGATGCAATCTCAGAGATATGTTGACCCCAATCAAGATTGTCAGTGATGGTGATACCAAATATTTGGCGGATTGAACATGCTCCAAAATTTGCTGGAGAAGAGTATAGTCAAACTTAATTCGCTTGTCCGGAGGGTGTCGTGACACTCTCATTGAATGACATTTGGCCACATTGAACTTCATCTGCCAATCGGCCTCCCACTGTGCAAGTTGATCCAGGTCATCTTGTAACATAAGACAGTCAGAAGGAGAATGAATGTTCCTATACAGGACACAATCATCAGTAAACAAACGGACCGGGAGATCATTGATAAAAACCAAGAAGAGGAGCGGTCCAAGGACCTAACCTTGGAGACCCAAGCTAAAACTGGATCAGACGCTTGGTCATCAACTTGTTGTGAGCGCCCATAGAGCCATGAGCTAATCCACCTAGGTGTGGATCCACCTATCCCATACTAACTACGCCAGTTTATATAATAGCCTTCGGAGAGGTACATTGTCAAAGGCCTTTGCGAAGTCCATGATGATCAAGTAAGTCTGTTTGTGGCTACGGTTTATGACCCCATCCAGATTGCTCACAATGGCATGGTAGAATTGAACTTGTTGCGTTTCGCAAGACCTTTGACTCCAGAAACCATGTTGACAGTCAGTAAGCATGCATTCAAAGGCTAAGTGCTTGTGGATAGTGTTTAATAATATATGCTCCAGGGTTTTGTAACAGATGCATGATAGTGACACTGGTCTATAATTTGCAGCATCACATTTTCCCGCTTTCTTATAGACCGGGGTAACATTTGCTTGTTGCCAGTCATCTGGTACAGTGCCCTTGGCAAGTGATTCATTGAAGATAAAGGCCAATACAGGAGAGATTTCAGCACTACATTCCTTAAGTACCCTGACATTCAGGTCTCTGGCCCAGATGCCTTATGTATCTTGAGCATACCCAACAGTTTAGCGACCCCCTTGGGTCAGAGAAGTTATTACAACAGAGATGTAATTACACACCATTTAATCAATTAGTTTATTAATTTCATCGGAAATTAAGTGAGAGTGGACCCAGAGCAGCGTGTCATACACTGGTTCAATCAACGGCATTAGCTTCATTTAACTCATGGCTTATTTTGTGATATGGGTTACTCATAATTTCATCAAAATTAGTTCAAAAAGTAATTAGGCGTATGTACGTTAAAATTATGTGTAAAAGTTTGATAATAATTGAGTGAGTGAGTGTTTGAGTTTTACGTCCCACCAACAGCTAAGGTCATACGGAGACGGGACCTCGGTTTAAAGTATCATCCGAAAGTCTGTTGATAATAATCGAATTCCAACATTTAAATATACATATTCTAGTTTTGGGGGCCGAGTTTGTCAGGGGCCGAGTTTGTAGGGACCGAGTTTGCTAGGGGCCGAGTTTGTCAGGGGCCGACTTTGTTAGGGGCCGAGATGTCCTGTCACCGTCAACAACTGTCTAATTAGATAATCACATTAGAATAGCACACACACGCCGAGGTCAATATTGATATTCTCTTGTCGACATCACATCATGTCACGTGACTCAATAGTCAACAACTCTCTAATTAGATATTCACAAAATAAAATGATTGATGTATTGACGACATGTACATTGATATTCTCTGTTTGACAGCCCAGAGTCTAATTTTATAAAGCGATGTCGCATTACGAAAACACGCCCATACAAATATCTTGTAAACTTTATCGCCGAAAATAAGAGAATTTCAGGATGAAAAATTGTGATAAGAACAATAAGGTTTACCCCTGAAAACCTGAGTTTTACTAGATAAAAGTGGGGTTAATGGGGTCAAAATTATATTAGCGTGTTTTCGTGATGGCATTGAAAATCTACTTTCGGAAGCTGAAGCCATGTGGGAAATTTAATTTTCAAGACCATATGGACATGTAAACATTTCAGGCGTCATATATTGTGCTTTAAACCAACGAAAGGATGCCAATTTATAGGTTATATGATAAAAATATATTCGTTCGAGGCCCAAACATGACATTTTGTCCGATAAACAAAAAGATCTAATGGTCATGACCACTCCAATGAGCACTGAGGATTGAATGATTTTGACACAAATAAGACATTATGTACAAAGAATATTCAACCACCTTTGTAACGCTTGGTCTCCGCCCATCGGGGCTTGAAGAAATAGATAATGCTTTATGATGCTTCCACGCAGAGCTAAAACCGACTGCAAATGAGTACTGGTACACCGCTTATTGGTTCTAAGCTTGTCCAGGGACAATGGTGCGAGTCGGACCGTCCATGCGTATAAACCGTATTGGTTTTATTGGGCAGCAGGGCTTGAGATATCATGACATCCCAATGTCGGGTATAAGCCCCACCATAATGAAAGCAACGTCTCCAAAATGACTTGTACAGCGTTGAGTAGGTCGTAAAACCTCAACCCAGTCAAACAAAAAAACTTTGATAATGAAAAAAGACTTTTGGGACGTACTGAACACATATGCAAGTTGGTAAACAAAAGATACACCACCATAAAGAATTTTATTGAGTGAGTGAGTGTTTGAGTTTTACGTCTTACTAAAAGCTAAGGTCATATAGAGACGGGACCTCGTTTTAAAGACTCATCCGAAAGTCCAATTTTATTGAAATTTAATGGGTGAATGTTGTCTGAAATATTATGACACGTTCTGCTTGTAAATAAGGACATTTGAAGAAGAAGTGCTCGGCGTCTTCAACAGATTCCGAGCAACTACAGTATGGAGTAAGAATAATGTAAATATAATATATAAATATAATAATAATTACGAAAAACACTCCTATCTAAATACATTGTAAATTACACCGCCGTAAAAATGAAAAATTACAGATGAAAATGTGTTTTCGTGATGTATAAATCAACTTTAAGGTTTCTACATCTTTTCCTTATCCATGTTTGCATTATTAAAAAGAACCTTTCGCGAGAAGTAAAATATACAGGAACTTCAGCATTTTGAGGGTATTAGCTTTAAGTTGTTGTTTAAAAGCTGAAACACTTCCTGCTGCACAAACACTGTTATCAATAGCGTTTATACAAATTGCCAGGCTGCCTACGTCATGAAAAGGAAAAACCGATATCTTTAAATAGCACCACGCGGTCACGTGATGACTTTCGGACAAACATTTAACACAGGTGTATTCTTTCATATCCAAAATGGTTAATTTTCAGATGAAAATTTGTGATACAGGTCTTATTTATTCGTCAAATATAGATTGTAGGTACTCGTTAGAACCGCCTCATAGAGGCGAATCTAACGAGTACCCAAAACCTATGGCTTGGAGCAGAAATAAGGATAATATTGAATACCCCTGTAAACTCTGCATTGTTTTCTGTGTTTATAAAGTGTGGATTATGGAGGTGTTCATTTCACGGACTCAATTCACGAAAATGGCCGAAACTAGCTAGTCTGGCCCAGAAAACTGTACACTCCTAAAATGCCGAGAAAACTACACCTGAAAATGTCATCTTCTTATGTTGTCTGTTGATCGTATTGCAAACTTTTTAAAACTGTGTTTTTTTTTCATCCAGGAAAACAGTGTGGACCCCGATCAGACTCCTCCTAGAGGGTCCACATTGTTTGCCAAAAAGAAAAATGAGTTTTGAAGTAACCGGCAGACGACAAAGCAGACGACAATTCTCGTGATTGGCGTCCCACGGGTTAAGTTCTTAGGTGTAGTCTTAACTCTTTTATAGAACGATGGATACACACAGGTCAATTGATACATGCACCTGCATTGCTGTGAAATCAAAATTTTTGGATAACTGATATTGCATTATTATCAATGCTGTTATTATTATTATTAATATTTTATTATGACCATCTGTTTTATATAACCACAAAGAAACAAAACAAACCCAAAAAGCAGCAACAACAGTTTTTTTAGAAGAAAACAATGAAGAAAACCCATCCTTACTTTTCTCAGATCCAAACAAATTTGCATGAAATGCGGCCCCGCCCTTCTGAGATTGAAGAAATAGATGGGCTACATAATGCTTCCACGCTGAGCTGAAACCGACCGCACACGATTACTAGAGGATCTTAGTCTGCCCAGGCAAAGCAATGCGAGTCGGTCCGTCCATGCTTATAAACCCGGTTGGTTTCATTGGGCGACAGAGCTTGAGATGTCATTTCATTTCAATGTCGGGTAAAAGTCTCACAAAGTTGGAAGCAACGTCTCCAAAACGACTTATACAGTGTTGACGCGGACGTTAAACCTCAAACAAACAAACAAACAAACAAACAAACAAATGAAATGCTGAATCCTATTTTCTGGGAAAAAATAAGATCTGACATCAGATAAGACCAAAAGATGCAGATAAAATGACAGACAGTGAAGATCATGATTAGACTGAGAAGAAGCAGTCTGAACCGGGTCTGCACTGTTTGCTTAGACCAGGACTGTCTGAAATCTTAGGATCATTTCTGTAGATGTGAAAAAAAAAATATAATAATAATAACTATCCAGGCTTGTAAGAGCGCTGACTCATTAAGCCACCAACACTGTGGTTCAAGTCTTGCTCAGACCATATGTGAGAGGAAGAACAGTAGTTTTTCTCTGGGTACTCCGTTTTCGCTCACAAGCTGGAAATAAGGCAAATAATTTTGAAAGGACCGTAAAACCGAACAAAAAAATTACTGGACACCACAAAACGGACTTTTACCTCTGAACATGAAAAAATTAGTGAAAAAACGCAAAGCGATAATGGTTTCACCTGTCAGATTATGCATTTACACGCATTTCGTACACATTTGTTTGTCCGAAATTGATGACGTCACAGGCTGCTAAAATTAGTGCCGTCTATTAATAGTGCATTATTGGATTTCGTATAAACGCTATAGAGTTCAAAAGAGAGACAGAATACGCAACATAGGATTTTGTTTTGAAATGTCAGGGCACTTATATGTTACAGCGATACTGTTGCTAGCGGAGGAAAAAGATGAGATATATATGGAGGAACTACAGCATTATGAACTTTGTACATGGAACTTTTCGCCGGTCAGATAAGAGTACCCAGCCACATTCCCTATAAAGATTTACCAGAAACACTAACTTTGTTAGACATGTTACGACCCTAGCAGCTTCATTTTGTATTTTTTCTAAACTTTGCATATCTTGGATAGAACAACCATCCCATAGTATTTATTTGGATAGCCTATTGGCCATTTTGTGGGAAAGTAACTGTCCTTTTGGCTTTCCGCTATTGATGTCTCCATTAGGGTTTGTTGTTTCATGTTTGTGTTTCTTTCCCTTTGGTATCTCTGATGGGAGCTGTGGGTTAATTGTATCGATTCCTGATCATTGCATCTACTTCTATTTTCTAATATAGCTTGCCGACGAATACATATATACCTTCATGAATAATATTCTGTAGTGAATTTATAGTAATCAGATCTTTCAGGTTGTGGAAATTTTGGGAAAACTAATCCTGGACGGGGGTAGGTTCAATGCGCTTCTAACGCGCGCTTACCTTAAAATTTAGATTATTCATTCATTCATTCATACCTGTATTCATTCATTCATTTATTCATTCATTCGTGCATTCATACACATTGATACAAAGAAGCTTTGATGCAGAAATTCTTCCGATATTTTGTGTTTTGGGTTGCCTATAGCAACAATGTTTTAGTTAAAAGTGGACGCATCATGAAAGCACACCTATATAATGATACATAGATTGTGGGTACTCGTTAGAATCGGCTCGGCAAGGCGGTTCTAACGACTACAACAATCTATGTTATAAAAAATTTCAGGATTTGTATATGAAAAATTTCATTTTTTGGTGGTAATTTTTTACCAATATATTTGAATAAGCGGGTTTTCATAATGTCATTTCAGATATATAAATGGAACTGAATCAAAAGTTAATAAAGAGTCTTCAAAAGTATGCAAATTCTTATCAGACTACCTGGAGTCCTTCGGATATTTTGTTTGTACGGTTTCCCTTAACACGTAGTTAAACGCCTTAGTGAAAATCAAAGCCCTGACAGCACTGGTTGATCTATTGGCTCTGAGTGTAGGCTCAGCATATAGTCTTGGGTGTGGAGAGATTTGGACTTACACTGTTTGAGAATGTCCCAGCACATGCGCCGAATCAATATTTTACAGACAGCTTTCTTTACACAACACTCTGACATCACAACAAGAAGAGCGCGGTCATAGATAACCGTTATCCCGAATGAAAGCCACGCCATTACGAAAACACACCTCTTTATCGCCGAAAAATTAAAATTTTAAGATGAAAAAACTGCGATATTTTCCTTATTTCTGCTCAAAATATAGATTGTGGGTACTCGTTATAACCGCCTCGAGGCGGTTCTAACAAGTACCCACAATCTATATTTTAGAGCAGAAATGAACCTATGAACTCCAGTTTTACTATATAAAAGTGGGGTTCAAGAGGTAAAATTTATATAGGCGAGCTTTCGTGATGCGGACATAAGCTAAGTTAAGCTACTGTACTCAGTAACTTCGTGTCGATTTTAACATTCGATCCCAATCATTCAGTTTTAATAGATTCCGAACAAGATCGGAGTTTTAATAGATTCCGACCTAGATCGGGTATTGTGCGAAAAGGGTTCGCTTTGATAAAATGTCTAAAGCAGGATAAAATCTGATCAAATAAGCTCTAAAATCACATCAAAATGTCCTTTGAAGTATATAAGTATCTCATAAGCAAAGCTTTTGCAATTCGTCGGATAGTTCGTACATAAACCATGCTATTGTCCGAAAAGCGGTATATTTTTAGGTCAAACTTTTACAGAAGTGTTCCAAAAGCTCGCCAGATCATGTACACATTAGTCCTAGAATGACAGTTAAAAACCATAAGCCTAGATGCATCAGATCATCTACACATTAGTCCTAGGATGACAGTTAAATACCATAAGCTTAGATGCATCAGATCATCTACAAATTAGTCCTAGGATGACAGCTAAATACCATAAGCCTAGATGCAGCAGATCATCTACACATTAGTCCTAGGATGACAGTTAAATACCATAAGCCTAGATGCATCAGATCATGTACACATTAGTCCTAGGATGACAGTTAAATACCATAAGCCTAGATGCATCAGATCATCTACACATTAGTCCTAGGATGACAGTTAAATACCATAAGCTTAGATGCATCAGATCATCTACACATTAGTCCTAGGATGACAGCTAAATACCATAAGCCTAGATGCAGCAGATCTTAAGAAATGTTGTTCTCAAGGTTCCGTCGCTACAGCTTTGATCGATCAAATATTTGCAAAACGTAATCAAAGATAAAATTACATGTACTACTAGATGCCCAAATGGGCCAGAAATTGCTAACCCTACAAAAAGCTGTACCTGGTTTTTTGAAAGCAGTATCTCAATGGTAAAGAGTTAAAGGCATTTATTCTTGAATATTGAGGACTATCATCTCATAACATAATGTTATGTAGACTTCAGTGCTGACTGAAGAGAAGTCTCCAAGAGGGGCCTCCTTGGGGAAAATCAATAGTTTACTAACTGTTGACTAGAGAAATAGATAAAATAAGTAGTTGGTCATAACTACGGAACCGGAAAGGGGCATTTAATTTTATCTTTAATATGTTGTGCGAACAAGATATTAAGCTGTGCGAACAATATAATATCTTGTGCGCATAAGATAATATGTTGTGCACACATGATATTATCTTGTGCGGAGAATATAATTTAATTTGTGCGCAAAAGATAATATCTTGTTCGCACAACTTTTAAATATCTTGTGCGGTCAAGATATTATCTTGTTCGCACAACATATCATCTTGTTTGCTCAACATACATCTTGGGAAGTTGTGCAAACAAGATTTTATCTTGTGCGCACAAGATATTATGTTGTCCAGACAAGATATTAAGTTGTGCAAAAAAGATAATATCTGGTGTGCACAAGATAATATATTGTGCGCACACTATATTATGTTGTCCGTACAAGATCTATGTTGTATGTACAATATATCTTGTTCGCACAACTTAATATCTTGTGTGCACAAGATAAAATGTTGTGCCAACACTGTATTATGTTGTCCTTATGTGCGTACAAGATAATATGTTGTGCGAACAAGACAATATCTTGTGCGCACAACTTATAAAAAAATTCATGTCCCTTCCCGGTTTACGTACATGACTGAGTTGATGATTTTCTCTTGTCTCTTATTTACCTATCACATTATCAAGTCCATATGATTAACACCAAGCTAGACCCAACTTTTTCTACAGAAGACTGGTGTTTAGGTGAATACTAAATTTTTCATATGAATGCTCAACGACATAAATAGATCCATACCGCCGCAATGGGATGGTTCTAACGAGCACACAAAACGTACGTACAAAGTATAAATATGAAAAAAAAAAACATTACAAAATTTTCATCAGAAAAATAACTGTTTTGGAGAAATGAGAGGATGCACTATGTCACGTTGGAATAATACCTGTGTATCGTTTAATTATAATTGAGAGGATTGTTTGTTTTGGGTTAATGACACGTCAACTCGTGTGAGTCATTTTGTGTCATTTTCCAGAGAAAGGGAGTGCGGGGATAGTAGAGGGGATGAAAAAGATGGCTGGAGGAGAAAGAGAAAAATGAATGGAAGAGTAAAAACAGAAGAAATAACACACCCCCTCTACCCTTAACCTGCTGCAAGGACAAAAGGCCCTGCCCAGCTGTTATTCAAGATCAACAAATAAAAAATAATAAGGAGTGGAAAAAATATTATTATTAATATTATAATTATTATTATTAAAGCTGTTATACACTTGGCCTCTGAAAAATGCTTTATAAACGCATCAGTTTTGTATTTAATATCTCAAAATAATATTTTGCATGCCATGCTTATATTGTTCTTATTAATTATATTACTTTTTTTAAAATATAAATATTTTGTTTAGTAGTATAAATTTTGAATCCACTTTTTCTTGAAAATTTGTTTTTATTTCCCCTGTGGTACCTTAGTCAGGGGATTAAACAAGAGCTTTAAATCATCCTATTAAGGGCCCTCGTTTGGTCTGCTGTGGACAGTATATAAAACCATTTAAGGACACACGGTGTGTGTGCTGCTGTTACAAGAATAAATGCATTTAAACGACATCGATGTAAACTTAAGCATACAAACTCAGGCTAGAAACTTGGCATTCTGATGTTCACTTCGTCAGCAGGAATGAAACAGGAAGTCAGAAAAACACAATTTTGCCTGATGAAAGGGTTTGTAATAAGTAAAATGTCAAATGTAAAATGCTAGAGTCATGGTGTCTACAAAGTCAAAATGGGCATACTGGCGTCCATTTTGTCAGCCAACTTGCAAACAGGAAGTCGGAGAAAATTCATCTTCAAATACAACGACCGAGTCCTCAAGCAGCCATCCATTTGAAGCTGTCTCCCAAGAGATTGTGCAATAGAAAGAGGTAAGATAAGATAGAGCAGAGTTGAAGAATCGAAACTAAAAATTAATCCCACACCTACTTCAAATACGTCAACAGGTTCTTGCCCTACTGAAGCCAAAATTGTAAAACGCCATTGAAAGCTGCACAGCACCTTCAAACCGTCCCAACCTCCCTAGAAGAAAAGTTTTTTTTTTTTGTGGGCTTAAACGGAGCTCCCTGTTCTGACAGCTTCTTTTGATTTCCGACACAGACTATGTAAACACTATTCGCACCCCGCCTTGTCTAAAGACTGGCTTTCAGGCAAAGAACTTAAAAATAGACGATAGACGTCGACAAACATGGAGGGTCTACCATACAGTAAGCTCGCTCAGGGTAGATAAATTATTTTAATATATTTCTAATGTTCACCATTAACGGAAAGAGATGTATGAAAATGTAAATGTAACTAAATGTCCTGTTCTACTGAGTTTTTTTTTCTAGTTCGAGTCGTTGTCTGATATTATATTGTGTAATTGGAGTTCTTTAAATTTAAATTTGTGGCTGTTATACACTTCCATATTCAATGGCGCACTAATACAATATTCACACGAACAATTTATGCCATTTAACGTTCGAGTCCTATGCTATGACTGCACAAATTAATGTGTAATAAACGTAGACTAAAGCCTTTTGTAAATGATAATTCCTGTGTATAGATAATACCAGAAGAGTGTCCTTTGATATCAAGTTTATCAGGCTAGGCTTCGAGACCGCTTGTAGAATTGCGAGGCTTGCCGAGCGATTCTACATGCGCACTCGAGGCCGAGCCTGATAAACATGATATCAAACGACACGAATCTGGTATTCTATTTATCAGTTTATCCCCTTGAACATTCTTAGATTGCCAATTTACGATCAGTTATCGATGGTCCTCTGTGCATCCAAACATTCCGGCGGTGGATATGTTTTGGATCAGCTGACGATATTTTTTCCTATAATATTTTTTTCAAGTAATTTTTTCAATTTTGTCCAGTAATAATTACATTTTTGCCATTTTCTACTAGATTGGTTCATTCATAAAAGTGCAATGTCACGTTGACCTGATAAAGCTCACTTGTCTTGAGATAGCATCTTTATCAGGTCAATGTGCTGCAGTGTATTTAATATAGAGGGTAACTGATATATAAAAGTCCTACACACAAATGAATTATATTTGCAGAACCAGAAATATGGTGCTTATAAGAAATCGTGATAGCTTGTCTAGCTACTTCAACTTAGTCAGAGGACTGTTTTGCCATCATTTGTTATACAGAATCGGATTGTTGTTGAGTCCCTAACCCTGATTCATGAAAGTATTATTTGTTTGATTTGAGGTTTAACGTCCCCGTCAACACTGTATAGGTCATCTTGAAGACGCTGCTTCCAATTTTGTGGGACTTTTAACTGACGTTGAGATGAAATGACATCCCAAACCCTGTCGCTCAATGAAACCTACAGGATTTATCAGCATGGACGATTCGACCCGCACCACTTTGCCTGGACAGGATTAGCCATCCTATGGCGTTTATATTTCGCAATTAATTCGATTTGCTAGAGTGTGTAGTCATGTAACTGACTTCAACACTCGTAATAAATTATTAACGGCTAAACTCCTTAATCAGGGTTATCGGTACCATAAACTACGCAAAGCCTTTTCAAAATTTTATAGACGCCATTCTGATTTAATTTCAAAATTCAATATTGGACTTAAATCTCTTCTGCAACAAGGTCTATCGGAACCCGAATTTTATGGTGACTTAGTATTTAAATTCAGAAAAATATATAACCGCAATGACTTCAGTACCCAATTTCGTAAAATCATTCTTCGATATAAAAAGATTGGGTACAACATGGATATTATACGACAGACTGCATGCATGGTAGTTAACCCAATCACGGTTGGCAACTTTGCTTCCCTCTTTAATTGCACGCCGGTGGGTCAGGCCTCAGATTCTATGACGGCTCCAACGTAAAGGCTTATTGAGAATTAGAGAGATCTAATTCAAGGTAATGTTGGTTGGTGCCTGATGCTCTGTCTCTGGTCGGGCTCATCGGAGTCTAACTGTTGGTTTTCTTTTGCTCCAGCATTTCAGTGGTTTCTTGCTGTCGAGTCCTCACCGT
The DNA here is from genome assembly GCA_963580285.1 of Lucinisca nassula. Classification (NCBI taxonomy): domain Eukaryota; kingdom Metazoa; phylum Mollusca; class Bivalvia; order Lucinida; family Lucinidae; genus Lucinisca; species Lucinisca nassula. The sequence goes on along the minus strand of OY757013.1, from coordinate 110,244,184 downwards.
TGTCTCACCTCTGTGGTTCTTTGATTTTTGTGTTCACGGAGATGTTGCACTGATGAGTTAGGAGGCCTTCATGCGGACTGAACAAATTATTTGTCTAAATCGCGACGGAAGTAAGGGCGAGGATTGTGGCCACGTAAAATCGATTTAAGCCCCCCAGTGGAAATCTTCCACTGACCGTTCCAAGGCGGCTCTTCTGTGGCGATTTATTTTATGTTGTTGTTTGTTACTTACTGTGTGTATCACTTGTGTCTTTTAGTTTCGGATGACCATATGGCCATTTTGTGGGAAAGTAACTGTCCTTATGGCCTTCCTTTGTTTAGGTTTCCATTATGGTCTGGTCGCTTAATGTTTGTATTTCTTTCCCTTTGGTGTCTTTTATGGGTGGAGTAAGTTAATTGTATCAATTCCTGATCTTTGTTTTACTTCTACTTAGATCCTCTAAGTGGTTTACCAGTACTCGTATGCTGTCGGTTTTAGCTCTGCGTAGAAGCATCATGCAGCCCATCTATTTTTTCAAGCCCCGATGTGCGGGGCCCGATGAAAGTATTAATCTATACATACACGCACGCACGCACGCACGCACACACATGCATACATACAGAGTAAACACTCTATGAGCCGGGCCACAGCATTTCCTACAATTAACATATGTACCCAGCGAAGACTCAGATCAATTCTTCATCATGCAGCAAGAGAAGTCTCTGTTGAGTCTATATAGATGTGCAGGCTGATCTGATTCTTCGCTGGTCGCAAATGTAAGTAGGAAATGCTGTGCCCCGTCTTCTATGTATATACCGTCCACTTTTGGCTCGGGGAGGGGAATATTTTCAACACACTCGATGAAATATGTTTGATATTTACCGAAAAAAAAGTAAATTTTATTTTTATTTGATAATATTTTAGGACACTTACTGTAATTGATTGGTCGGATCTTACGTCACAAATTTTGACTTGGCTATGATGTCACAACTGTCAGTTGCAAACCATAAACAGATCGCCATTTTTAATAGAGCATTTGTACAGTTCAAAGAATGCTTCTTCAAGGTATTTTACGGAATTATTTGCAGATAACATATGAATTTTGGCGAGAAAAGTAGTCCGAGCTGCTACTGTGAAAATAACATGGTCATGTTATTTTTCACACTGTGAAAATAGCATGTATATTTTCACAGTGTGAAAATATCGCTATTATTTGTTTCAGATATGCATTGATTTCACTGCTATGTATATAATAAATAGAGGATATTTACTTTTTTTTTAGATGAATACCAGAAATATTTCATCGAGTGTGTTGAAAATTCTGATGTTTTCAACACACGAGATGAAATATTTTTGGATATTTATCGAAAAAAAGTAAATGTTCTTTTTATTTGATAATATTTTAGGACACTTACCGTAACTGTCACAGTGTGAAAATATCACTTTCATTTGTTTCAGATATGCATTGATTTCACAGCTATGTATAAAATAAAAAGGTACTAGTTCTACATATATAAAAGATGCCATTAAAACCAGGAAAATACCGCCTACTTACATGCAACAATACTGTACCAGTCTTGGTAAAATACAAGAAATAAGAAGAACTACCAACAGGACGGCAACCAGTAACATCCACCAGGGATATGTACCTTCTGTAATGAGAAATAAATCAAAGCACTGACTGCACTGATGGGACGACTACAATCCCAACACATGATTTCAGTAGATAACCCACTTAGGCAACGCTCTGATTTTATAACGCTAAGAATAGCGCTGCTATGTTTTATAAATAACCGTTATCTGGATTTCCCACAAGCAGGTGACAGTCTCGTTGACATTAGCACTGAAAAGCTTTTGCGCTTTACAACTTTAAAAGAGGCTAAATTTATTCAAATATTTAAGATTTGTTCAGGAAGAAGTTCTTTCAAATAAGAGTAGATCTCTATTGACACATGAGGTTTTGTTTGTGTTGGAATTTAACGGCCAAGCCAGCACTATTTAGGTCATTTTTGAGCCGACCAGTTTACCTATCAACGCTTTTCCTGGGCCGGCTTATACGTAAGCGGTTAACCAGTACATTGCACATTCTTTCGCCAGAAATTAACAACTGCCCTTCTTGAATCAGCGGAAGAGAGCGAATGACCGTAGAAAAGATTCCATGGTCAATCTCGACGAAGAATGTGCCGTCCTCGGCAGGTATCGAACCCGCGTCCTCCTGATCACCAGTCAGACACGCATCCGACTGAGCTACCAAGGCCGGCGGCAAATGAGGTAAATTTTGCAAGCGTTATATCTACATTCTCCTTATGAATGATTTAGAAACAGAGATTATGTAATTACAGGCATTCAATCCTTGTCTTTTGGAGGAAACGGATCACCTTTATAATGCGATTATAGAATTTGTCCTGAGCAAAGGATGCTTGAATCATTCATTACGTTAACACGCCTTTTTAAATATATTGGAAAATTGTTCCACCAAAAATGAAAATTTTCCGCTAAGAAATTCGTTTCCGCTCTAAGGATAGATTGTACGGTACACGTTAGAGCCGCCTCTGTGAGGCAGTTCTAACGAGTAACGACAATCTATGTTTTTGAGCAGAAATAAGAAAAATAATGTATACCCCTGGAAACCCCAGTTAACAGGTCCGTGTAATGAACACGTTTGCGGAAAGGAACGTTGGGGTTTACAATGGTATACATATAGTAAAATTCCTATATTAAGACAACCTTTGGAACTGTTCATTAAGACCACTTTTTAATAGTCCCAAAGGTGGTCTCGTAATAGGAGACACTAGATGTGGAAACCACAGACAGATTACCTGAAACCTTCTCAATAAGCCTTTAAAAGTAGATTCAGTCTTAATTTTGAATTTTAATGTATTTGACTTATTTCTGCTTTAAACAAAATTTGTGGTTGCTCTTTAGAACCGCCTCAAAGCAGCGGTTCTAAAGATCGCCCGCATCTCATGTTTGCAACAGAAATAAGACAAAATAATAAAAAATCGACATTTTGAACTGTCAAAGACCCACTATTACTTGGTGCAATTTCATAATGTTTTGAAGATTTCAACTTCGGAGAAATCAAGCCCTGTTCGTTTGCATGGCAGATAGAAAGACCTAAAGTGGGTATATGTTTTTTATAATTAACTAGATCCGTCATTTTGTTTTTTCCTTTTTACGGCCCTTTCAAGATTATTTCACTCATAATGATAAGATCGTTAATCAGAGGTAGCGAAAACCAGAGTACAGGGGCTGGTTCTCCCTGCAAAGGGGGCCTCCAGTTAATATCCCGAAGGACAGTGCACTGTACATTCATCCCTGTAAATGATGCCAGTAGAGCGTGTTCGGACAGCGAAATTTTATCACCGCTGCCGGGGATCGAGCCCGGGACCTCTATCATCAGAGGCAAGTGCACTAACCACCGAGCTATCACGCATCCAGGTCTGTTTAGTTCAAGTAGTTTTAAAATGGTAATATACGAAACATTACTAAAACGTAAAGAGTCAATCTTTTCATAACAGAACACATCAAAATCTGGCATATAATTTAATGCTTGGTGTCATATGACTGAAACCAGTCAAATATCAACATGCATTGCCTAAGACTATACTGTTATTAATCAAATAATTTCGTATTGGCCCAGGTACAGGTCCGAGGTCTGCTGCATAAACATATCGCCATTTTTAATACAGCATTCTTGCATAAATATCTATGCGCGTGGCTGTTTGAAGCCATTGTCAAATGGACCGAAAGCCGTCACTATGAGCACCCACAACCCAGGTTTTTAGTATAAATAAGAAAAATATCACTGATTTTCACCAGAAAATTAGCCGTTACGGGGATGTAAAAAATTGCACTAGGACGTTCGGGTGTGTTATCGTAATGGTGTGTGAAATACTGTCTAGCAATAATGGTGTGTGAACTACTGTCTAGCAGTAATGGTGTGTGAAATACTGTCTAGCAGTAATGTTGTGTGAACTACTGTCTAGCAGTAATGTGCGTGAAATACTGTCTAGCAGTAATGGTGTGTGCACTACTGTCTAGCAGTAATGGTGTGTGAAATACTGTCTAGCAGTAATGGTGTGTGAAATACTGTCTAGCAGTAAAGGTGTGTGAAATACTGTCTAGCAGTAATGGTGTTTGAAATACTGTCTAGCAGTAATGTGCGTGAAATACTGTCTAGCAGTAACGGCGTGTGCACTACTGTCTGGCAGTAACGGCGTGTGTACTACTGTCTAGCAGTAATGGTTTGTGAACTACTGTCTAGCAGTAATGGTGTGTGAAATACTGTCTAGCAGTAACGGCGTGTGTACTACTGTCTAGCAGTAATGGTGTGTGAACTACTGTCTAGCAGTAACGGCGTGTGTACTACTGTCTAGCAGTAATGGTGTGTGAACTACTGTCTAGCAGTAATGGTGTGTGAAATACTGTCTAGCAGTAATGTTGTGTGAACTACTGTCTAGCAGTAATGTGCGTGAAATACTGTCTAGCAGTAACGGCGTGTGCACTACTGTCTAGCAGTAATGGCGTGTGAAATACTGTCTAGCAGTAATGGTGTGTGAAATACTGTCTAGCAGTAAAGGTGTGTAAAATACTGTCTAGCAGTAATGTTGTGTGAAATACTGTCTAGCAGTAATGGTGTGTGAAATACTGTCTAGCAGTAATGTGTGAACTACTGTCTAGCAGTAATGTGCTTGAAATACTGTCTAGCAGCAATGGCGTGTGTACTACTGTCTAGCAGTAATGGTGTGTGAAATACTGTCTAGCAGTAATGGTGTGTGAAATACTTTCTAGCAGTAAAGGTGTGTGAAATACTGTCTAGCAGTAATGGTGTTTGAAATACTGTCTAGCAGTAATGGTGTGTGAAATACTGTCTAGCAGAAACTTAATGGGAAACGCACAACTAACACTTATGTCAAATGGTGATCCAGTAACACATCAGGAAAACCCCATTGAACCCCTTTTTATGTAGTAAAACTGGGGTTTACAAGGGTACACTTTATGTTACTTATTTCTGCTTTAAAATATAGAATGTGGGTACTCGTTAGAACCGCCTCGATGAGACGATTCTATCGAGTGCCACAATCTATATAAAATATAGACTAGTTACTCGTTATAATCAATATTTTTAGCAGAAATAAGAAACATATCATTTCTTATTTCTGTTTTAAAATATATACTGTAGGAACTCGTTGGAACCGGTCGATGAAGTAGTTCTAATGAGTACCCATAACGGGCACCCTCGACCTATGTTTTGAGCATTTATAACAGAAATATCAAGGATTTTCATCAGAAAAGTAGCCATTTTGGAGATGTGAAAATGCACTATGTCGCACGGGTGTGTCATCGCAATGGCAGCAGGATCTTCGTTCTAAAGCAAATAAATATTGAGGGTTCTTACAGAAAAGAAAGCTGTTACATATCAGTGATTACTTAAACAACGGCCCCCGCCCATAGGGGCTTGAAGAAATATATGGGCTGCATGATGCTTCCACCCAGAGCTGAATCCGGCCCGAACACTTGTATTGGTAAATCGCTTAGAGGATCTAAGTCTGTCCAGGAACCGCGGTGCGAGGGCGACCGTCCATGCTGAAAAACCCTATTGGTTTCATTGGGCGACAGGGCTTGAGATGTCATTTCATCTCAATGTCGGGTATAAGTCCCACAAAATTGGAAGCAACGTCTCCAAAATGACCTTTACAGTGTTGACGGGGACGTTAAACCTCAAATCAAATAAAAAAAATCAAAAGATGACTTAAGTAGAAGTGAAACAAAGATCAGGAATTGATACAATTAACTTACTCCACCCATAAAAGACACCAAAGGGAAAGAAATACAAACATTAAGTGACCAGACCATAATGGAAACCTAAACAAAGGAAAGCCATAAGGACAGTTACTTTCCCACAAAATGGCCATATGGCCATCCAAAATTAAAAGACACAAGTGATACACACAGTAAGTAACAAACAACAACATAAATAAATCGCCACAGAAGAGCCGCCTTGGAACGGTCAGTGGAAGATTTCCACTGGGGGGCTAAATCGATTTTACGTGGCCACAATCCTCGTCCTTACTTCCGTCGCGATTTAGACAAATAATTTGTTCAGTCCGCATGAAGGCCTCCTAACTCATCAGTGCAACATCTCCGTGAACACAAAAATCAAAGAACCACATAGATGAGACAACGGTGAGGACTCGACAGCAAGAAACCAATATCAGATAAATGAAGTTTGAAAATTGTATCATTCTTGATTACCTACATGTTTATAGCAGAATAAAATACCAGTTTATTCTGTAAGAATAGCTGCTTTCGGAATGGAATGAATGAATATTAATTACATGTAAGTATAACATAAAACATTCTGTTCCAATTTACTCTTAATTCAATATTTCGGCCATAGCTTTATCCAAAAAAGCATGTATTATGACGAAAGCTACATTTTCACTGCTCCATCATTCTGAACTTATATACAATAGGTCACGACGTGTTTGGAAAAACGTTTTGTATTATGTATAAAGCCTTCCGGATGGAAGGAATATGTGATTAATTTTACATATCCGCTCAATTTTAATATTTCGGCCAGTGGCCTTCTTCAGAAAAACTGAATTACACAGAAAACTACATCGCTGAAGTCGCCATAAGGTCACTGGCCGAAATATTACAACTGAGTAATTTATATTGTCCCTTGTGGGAAACAAATGAAGATTCTTTGATATATTAAATGTTCTTTATTGCTGTAAAAGACATATTTGTTCAATTTCTTCAATAAATCCTTTTTATTTACGTTATTCTTACAACTGACCAAATGATTTGTCTAAATCGCTACAGAAGTAAGGGCGAGGATTGTGGCCGCGTAAAGTCGACTTAAGCCCCCACCCCACCCCACCCCAATGAAATTCTTTTCATTGACCGTTCCATCCCAGTTTATTTATTAATGTTTTAGTGTGTTTATCGCTTATATCGTTTTTGTTTTTGATATCCAATTGGCCATTTGGTGGGAAAGTAACTGTCCTTTTGGCTATCTGCTATTGATGTTTCTATTAGGGTCTAGTCGTTTTATGTTTATGTTTCTTTCCCTTTGGCGTGTCTGATGGGACGGGTGTATCGATTCCTTATCCTTGCCTCCACTTCTAATTCACTACAAACTTACTAAATTATCAAATATAAATGAAAACGCACCACATTGATGAACAATTGCTATGTTAAAAAGACTGCAGATTTGTGTAACTAGAATATATTCAAGTATCAAAGTTAGTTATAAATAATAAGCAACATACAATAAAATAGTTATGAGAAAAAGCTCAATTTTATAAAACATGTAATTTTGGACATTCCTTTGCAGCGAACAGTCAGTAAAGAGTTGTTCAATAATATGTTTATGATAAATACACTGTTTTTTTTATTAGATTTTACAGTTTTTAGATTTGACAGATTTTACAGTTCAGTAGCCTCTGTATGTTCCTTATTTGTTATTTACGTTACTAGAATGTATTTTCCAGGTTAACCCTTTTTGTACCAAATGGAATCTTCCTTCTTATATATAGCAGGAGTCCATTTCAAAATTTACGGGTGTCAGATTGTATTTTCTTCAAAATTTATTTGGAAAATGGCTGAACGTTTCGCAAAAAGTGTAGACCCCGATCAGACGCCGCCTTCTTTGGCGTATGATCTGGGCCTGCACTGTTTGCCAGGGTACCGGTTTAGGGGTTTCCGGTACAAAATTGGTAAATATGTTGTTTTTCGTTTATATGTTGGCCTAGAGGGCAAACTTTCACTCTCCTCGCTTTCATTCTTTGTTTGAATTGAGGTTTAACGTTCCCGTCAACATTATTTACTTCATTTTGGAGACATTGCTTCCAACTTTGTAGGACTTTTACCTAACATTGAATTGGAATAATATCTCAAACCCTGCCGCCCAATGAAACCAAAAGGCTTATATGTACTGGACGATCTTGCCTGGGTAGGCTTAGTTCTAAGCGGCTTATCAGTACTCATGTGTGGTCAGTTTCAGCTCTGCGTGGAAGCACCATGCAGCGCAATCAATTTCTCTAAGCCCCGATGGGCGTAAGTAGCCTCATTGACGGACTCTGAAAGACAAAAAGGTCCATCTCTTTCATAAATATTCTGTCTCTGATTTCAACAGCTACAAATACTCCTTGGGATTTTTTTTCTCAGTACAGCAATAGCATGGGGGCACTCACCACGCTGACATGTCGATTGTTCACCTTTGAAGCATTACGACGCCCCCGCCCAACGGGGCTTGAAGAAATAGATTGGCTGCATGATGCTTCCACGCAGAGCTGTAACCGACCGCACACGAGTACTGGTAATCTGCTTAGAGGATTTAAGTCTGCCCAGGCAAAGCGGTGCGAGTCTGACCGTCCATGCTTATATACCCTATATATACCCTATTGGTTTCATTGGACGACAGGGCTGGAGATGTCATTTTATCTAAATGTCGGGTAAAAATCCCACAGAATTCGAAGCAACGTCTCCAAAATGACCTATACAGTGTTGACGGGGACGTTAAACCTCAAATCAAACAAACATACACGCCTATACAAATGCATTGTAAACTTTACCGCCGAAAAAACGAAAATTTTAAGATGAAAAAGTGTGATATTTTTCTTAATTCTACTCAAAATATAGATTGAGGGTACTCGTTAGAACCGCCTCGTCGAGACGTTTTTAACTAATACCCACAATCTATATTTTAGAGCAGAAATTAGAAAAATAAGGTTTACCCCAGTAAACACCAGTTTTACTATATAAAAGAGGGGTCCAAGAGGGACAAACGTGTATAGGCATGTATCCGTGATGGGATCTGGACGGTTAAATAAACAAAATGAAACAGTTACCTATCAGTTACCTACCATACGTGACGTCACCACCAGGTTGACAAAAGTCCGTGTCTGAACAGCCCTCTGAAACACACTCTATACTGAGAAAGTGGAGTTTTTGGGGAGATGGGCATTTCATTGTTTTCCTTATTTTTGCCCACAAACGTAGATTTTACGCACTCAAAAGAACCGCCTCGTTGAGGTGGTTCTAACGAGCACCTACGATCTATATTTGGACTAGAAATAAGAACACTGCTAAACCTTTTCATTTGAAAAATTTGTTAGTTCTAGAGATAAGTACGATGCCATTTTAGCATAGGCGTAACGCCATTACGCATACTACGCATGTGCGTTACGTACTGAAATATTTCCAATCATTACGATAACACACACGTGCGACATAGTGCAATTGTCACATCTCCAAAATGGCCATTTTCTGAAGAAAATCCTTGATATTTTTCTTATTAGTACTGCAAACATAGGTTGTGGGTGCTCGATAGAACCGCCTCATTGAGGCGGTTTTAACGAATACCCACAACCTATGTCTTAGAGCAAAAATAAAACAAAATAATGTATACCCCCGTAAACCCCAGTTTTCTCTTTATAAAGTGAGGTGTAGGGTGGGGTGGGGGGTCTTCATTTCACGGACTTGTTCACGTGTTGAAAGAGAAAACACCTAAATAACAGTGTGCTCCATTACATATTCTGTATGGGCTACACTTAAAGGAAGGAATTTGCTCCCCACTTTAGAAAAGATTTTACAAAGATTTCACCTTATTGTGCGTGATAATATTTTGGTTTTGGCTACGCCCCTGTTAAGCACACGAGTGTGTTAGCCCATCCTACCTGCGTTTGTACATGTTGGCGGCTCCGCCGACCATGATCCTGAAGCTTGGCAGACGAGTTTTTCTTCATCGGAAGTGACGTAACCAGGAATGCAGAAAATGTCATACGTATCGTTGACAGTGTAAAGAAGCTTTTCTGTACTCAATGTGTACGAGTTGGAGCCAAGACTGGGTTTTGTACACGTCGCTGTGACGTTGTAAATTACTGAAACTAGACAAAACATCGAATGCAGACAAATAAATTCTACTTCATGGCCTAATTTGTTTTTGTTTGATTTGAGGTTTAACGTCCCCGTCAACACTGTAAAGGTCATTTTGGAGACGTTGCTTCCAATTTTGTGGGACTTTTACCCGACACTGACATGAAATGACATCTCAAGCCCTGACACCCAATGAAACGAATAGGGTTTATAAGCATGGACGGTCCGACACTCGCACCGCTTTGCCTGGGCAGGCTTAGATCCTCTAAGCGGTTTACCAGTACTCGTGTGCGGGTCGGTTTCAGCTCTGCGTGGTAGCATCATGCAGTCCATCTATTTCTTCAAGCCCCGACGGGCGGGGTTCGTCTTCATGGCCTAAACCTACGGAACTACTGAACCCTGGAAGGGACATGCAATGTATTTTAACATGTTGTATCATGGTCGTACCAGATATCTTGTGCGAGCAACATATCTTGTTCACAAATCTTAATATCTTGTTCGAACAACATATTATCTTGTTAGCCGCATAAGATATTATGTTGGCTGCACAAGATCTATGTTGTGCAAAAAAGATATGTTGTGCGAACAAGATAATATCTTGTGTGCGCAAGATAGTATGTTGTGCGAACAAGATAGTATATTGTCCTCTTGTGCACACAACATATTATCTTGTGTGCACAAGATAATATCTTGTTCGCACAACTTAATATCTTGTCCGCACAACTTACTAAAAAAAAATACATGTACCTTCCCGGGTTCCGTACAAAACCGATTCACTGTCAGTTTTGCGGGCAAGTTTTAAGACTGTTGTAAATTTTTACTACGTTAGCAAACAGTGTAAACTCTGAATAGACGCAATATGCTGTAGCGTCTGATCAGGGTCTACACTGTTTGCCAGTGGTCCCTTAAGTGGTTGTTTTTATGTTCTCAAAGGTAATCTTTTGGAAGCATGCAATGCAAACAGAGTGTACAAGTTTTTTGTTGTTGTTGTTTTTTGTTTCTGGGACAGACTGTAGCAATTTTCTGCAAACAAGGTCATTCCCTTGACACCAGCTTTTCGAAGTTAAACAAGTAAAATTCTTATATTTAGACCGCCTTTGGGACTGATCAAGAGTGGTCTTAAGACCACTTTTGAACAGTCCCAAAGGTGGTCCCTATCCAGATGACACTGCGTGCAGAAAACAAAAAGGACGGATAGCTGAATCGCATTACGAAAACACGCCTATTCAAATACATTGCAAATTTCACCACCGAAAAATGAAAAAATTCAGATGAAATATTGCGATAATTTTCTTATTTCTGCTCAAAATATAGATTGTGGGTACTCGTTAGAACCGCCTCATCGAGGCGCGTGCGTGCGTGCGTGTAGGTGCGCACGTGCTTGTGTGTGTGTGTGTGTGTGTGTTTAGGGGCGGGTAGACTAGCTAGTTTCGGCCAATTAGGTCTTATCCGGGATCCTCATATATTTTCAAAATTTCACAATAAAATCAGTGATCCCACAAGGAGACCTTTTCATTTCAGATGTTGTTTTGTATGTATATAGAGGATCTTACATGAGCGGTATTTTATATGAATTTTTTTATAACGAAAACACGCCTATACAAATACAATGTAAATTGTACTGCCTAAAAAACGAAATGTTTTTATGAAAAATTGTGATATTTTTCTTATTTCTGCTCAAAATATAGATTGTGTGTACTCGTTAGAACCGCCTCATCGAGGCGGTTCTAACGAGTACACACAATCTATATGTTTTGAGCAGAAATAAGAAAAATAATGTTTACCCCTGCAAACCCCGGTTTTCTATATAAAAGTGGGGTTCGAGGGGGTAAAAAATATATACGTAGGTGTGCATTCGTGATGTTCTTCGAGCCTTCGGCGAGTTTCACAAAGTTCATATGAAATGACCACTCGTGTAAGATTATTTTCTATCTTAATAGAACGATTTTCAATCGGATAAAAAGAAATCAAGTGTTCCCACGGATTGCGGCGTGACGTTACGCGCCAGTAACTATGTGTTATTACGCGTGTGGTCATTTGACTTCATGACGTGACGTTATCCATCAAACAACAGCGACGTTATATGATAAATAGAGGATCTTACACGAATGGTCATTTCATATGAAATTTATGAAAAGAGCCTTTCGGCGAGTTTGATAAATTTCATATGAAATGACCACGAATTTAAGATTCTATTTTCATGTGAACCTTTAAATTGGATTTTATCGCCTAAAATTTGATATTTTTTCTACAAAAAAAAATTCATGGTTGACATCGACGTAGTCATGACGTTACTTAATTCCGTCAAAGTGTTATTTCACGTATGGTCATACGATTTTTATTACACGACGTTATCACATATTCAGTACTATATTTAACACGATAAACCATGTTTTGTATGTAACCAAGTATATTTTGAAAGAGGAAAATATATTTATTTCCTCTTTTTTTTGGTCATATTTTGATAATTTACGGTATTTTTTACTATTTTCTTGGTCATTTTTTCAAAAATCTTGGGCACAGAATTTCTCAAACACATAAAAACCAAGTTCAATGTTCAAATATACAAGACTAATTTTCATTATCGTTGGGCATTATCCAACGCACTCGTGTTTTTGGGATTGATCCCGAAATCTACACACATCAACACAGTTGCAAATGATGTAAACAATTTTTGGGATTAATCCCAAAGTGTTTTGATTTTTTTTCCAATGTTAAATAGATTCTCATTTTGGGATCAATCCCAGAAAATAATTACTTAACAGATTTATAAATGATTCGAATTTTTTTTGGGATCAATCCCAAAATATATATATATATTTTTTTTTACATGTTAAATATATCGTGGTTTTGAGATTGATCCCGAAAATAACTCTACACACAATTGGAAATGTTGTAAATGTTTTTGGGATCTATCCCAAAGTTCTCTTGTTATTTTTTTCTCGCATGTAAATTAAATAAAATTATAATTTTGGGATCAATCCCAGAAAATAATTCTGAACAGATTTACAATTGGGATCAATCCCAAAGTGTTCTGTTTTTTTGTTTGATCTAGCCCGATAAAACTTCTAACACTTATTCACCATCACACGTGCTACATTCTGACCAAGGGCCATAACTGTGTTGTTATTTTTGGCTGAATTATCTCCCCTTGAAATTTGGCCAAAATTTTAACCTTGATCATAACTTCAAAAGTATTTGACCTAGCCCCATGAAATTTCACACACTTATTTGCCAACACAAGGGTTACATTCTGACCAAGGGTCATAACTCTGATGTCATTTTTGGCTGAATTATCTCCCCTTGCAATTTCACAAAACTTTAACCTAGATCATAACTTCAAAAGTATTTGACCTAGCCTAATGAAACTTCACACACGTATTCATCATCACAGGGGCTACATTCTGACCACGTGCCATAACTCTGTTGTCATTTTAGGCTGAATTATCTCCCTTGAAATTTCACAAAAACCTTAACCTTGATCATAACTTCAAAAGTATTTGACCTAGTCCTATGAAACGTCACACACTTATTCAGCATCACAAGGGTTACATTCTGACCAAGGGTCATAACTCTGTTATCATTTTTGGCTGAATTATCTCCCCTTAAAATTTGGCAAAAACTTTAACCTTGATCATAACTTCAAAAGTATTTGACCTAGCCCCTTTAAACTTCACCCACTTGTTCACCATCACAATGTCTACATTCTTACCAAGGGCAATAAGTCTGTTTTCATTTTGGCTGAATTATCTCCCCTTGAAATTTCACAAAAAAACTTTAACCTTGAACATAACTTCAAAAGTATTTGACCTAGCCCCATAAAACCTCACCCACTTGTTCTCCATCACAAGGGCTATATTCTGACAAAGGGCCATAAGTCTGTTGTCATTTTTGGCTGACTTATCTCCTCTTGAAATTTCACAAAAACTTTAACCTTGAACATAACTTCAATAGTATTTGACCTAGCCGCATAAAACTTCACACACTTATTCATCATCACAAGATCTACATTCTGACCGAGGGCCATAACTCTGTTTTCAGTTTTGGCTGAATTACTTCCCCTTTAAATATGGCAAACACTCAGAAATTGGCCCCACGGGGGTGGGGGGGGGGGGGGGCATTGGTCACCTTTAGTGACAGCTCTTGTTTTTTGTAGTTTTAGTTTTCTACGTATATGGGGGAAATGTCGTCGAAATAGACCACTCTTGAGGAATTTGATACAAAGCATTAGATATAGACCATGCTCTATCCAATCTGAAGATTGGACGCACACGTTAAAATCTTTTTCCTAGCTAAACAATTGTAAACGCGCCCAGCCAATCAAGGCTTGGAGAAATAGATTGGGGCGCATTGTTCTTCCAAGCAGAGCTAAACGTAATGGAAAAGTACTGCTAAATCGCTAAGGTCTGTGCTTGTCCAGCAGAAGTGGTGTGAGTCGAACCGCTCCTTAAACCATGACGGCTTCTATGGCGGTGGGGCTTGGGAAGTCATTTCAACAAGAGGGCCCAATGGCCCTATATCGCTCACCTGTGTACCAGAAAATCATTAGTGTCGGAGACCACTTGGCATTGCTACACTAAATAGTTAAGCTCTGGGCCTTATGGCCTCGGAGAAGAAAGTTTTAGAAGCTTATTATAAGTCTTAAGGAGCTAAGGGGCCCTGGGGTGTGGCCCATTTGGACCCCATAGCAGGATTTATGTAGGTGACTATTTTATGTTGCTAGATACTAAATATCTAAGCTCTGTGCTTCACAGTTTCAGAGAAGATATTTTAAGCTTTTCTCCATTATGAGTCTATGGGAGCTAAGGGGGTCCCAGGGCGTTGTCCATTTGGACCCCAGGGGTATGATTGGCAGGAGTTATGTAGGTGACCACCTGCCATTGTTACATGTTAAATATCTAAGCTCTTGGCCCTGTGGTTTTTGAGAAGAAGAAGCCTTTTTTCCATTATGAGTCTATGGGAGCTAAGGGGTCCCGGGGCGTGGCCCATTTGGACCCCAGGTACATGATTGGCAGTAGGTATGTAGGTGACCACTTGCCGTTGCTACATGCTAAATATCTATGCTGTTGGCCCTGTAGTTTCAGAGAAGAAGATTTTTGAACCTTTTTTTCCCATTATGAGTCTATGGGAGCTAAGGGGCCCCGGGGCGTGGCACAGTTGGACCCCAGGGGCATGATTGGCAGGATTTATGTAGGTAACCACTAACCGTTGCTACATGCTAAATATCTAAGTTCTGGGGGCCCTGTGGTTTCAGAGAAGAAGATTTTTGAAGCTTTATTCCATTATGAGTTTATGGGAGCTAAGGGGCCCCGGGGCGTGGCCCATTTGAACCCCAGGGGCATGATTGTCAGGATTTATGTAGGTGACCACTTGCCGTTGCTACATACTAAATATCTTAGTTCTGGGCCCTGTGGTTTCAGAGAAGCAGATTTTCGAAGTTTTTTTTTTCCTTTATGAGTCTATGGGAGCTAAGGGGCCCGGAGCGTGTCATATTTGGACACCATGGGCATGATTGACAGGATTTATGTAGGTGACCACTCGCCGTGCTACATGCTAAATATCTAAGTTACGGACGCACGCACGCACACACGCACGCACGGACGCACGCGCGACGGACGACGGACAAAATGTGATCTCAAAAGCTCACCTTGTCACTACGTGACAGGTGAGCTACAAATCGATATAGATTGTGGATGCTTGATTGAATCGTCATAATAAGGATGCTTTAAGAAGTATCCACTTAACCATTTAATATCTGATCAAAGCATGTGCAATGAGCAAAAGAGCAAAACCAAATTGGAATCATCAAACATTAACATGCCCCAGTCTCCATTTTCATGCAACGTTTCTGAATGATTTAAATGGTAGTATACATATAAGAAAGCATATCCCATATCATACGAACGCAAACCAATACCTTTTTACCATCTGCTCCTTTAAGTACCTGCGTGGGATACCTAACCGTGGGAATCAGAATGTTTGGCTTGTGGCATGTGTTCAATATATCAGATTCAGTGTTAAAAATAACTCATCAAATGAACAATGTGTCCCGGCATGAATTGAAGTAAATGTTCTGTCATAATGACTTCGACCTTGCCTTCCGACTTTACACTGCTCTATACATTTCAGACAATGTCATACTCTGTTTAACCTAGTCACTAATGGCGCCGCGGGTAGGTTGAACTCTGACACATTTATACTCCCGCTACAACAGTTCCGTAATTTCACTTTCCCATCCCTTCGACGTCATACCAAATCATGTCACTGTACAGTAATCATTGCCAGTCAAATCCTTCGCAGCATCAACCAACAGTACAGCACGTTACGCCAAATGCGGCAACGACGCATTAAGTCTTATCTCCATTGTTGATGACACAGAGTGCTAGAAAATAAAAAGAAATAACTTTCACTTCCGTGTATCTTTGTTCAGTTTATAATAGTATTTACCCACATTATGGGTTTTACCAAGAGCAAACTGGACTTTACATATGCATATGCATATAGAAGAACGACCTAACATACTCGGGATTATCTAATTTCCATTAGCATATTTTTGAAACAGTGTTTTCCTGACAATATGAATGGTGTTACGTTGTCGCAATGTTACTTAGCAACTATAAAATGGCGACTCGTATCCTAGCTGTTGTTGTATCAGCCCGTCAGAATTGAAATGATGCACCAGTTTTATATAGTCAATAAGACATTGAATATATGTAAGACAAATGTAGATGCCTTGAATAAGTTTGAAGCATTCATAATGACAAGCCTAGTTTTTCTTTTTTTGTTTGTTTGGGTTTGGGTTTTTGTCGAGGTTTTACGTCCCCATTAACACTATTTAGTTCATTTTAGAGACGCGTTGGAACCGTTACAAGACATCACGTTTCCTTGGCAGCTCAGACTTAAGTGGTTTTCCTCTTACCAGTGATAAAGTTTGGTCAATTTGCTTTGAAACCTTGTTAACCCCAATGAGGCTACAATTTCGTTTCAATCACTAGAATGTTTAACTAGATAATCACATGGACAAATACGAATATGGGTAATACCGGGTCAAAAGCCAATTCACTAGGTCAGATTGGTGTAAAATCTTGTTTAGCATTTAGAAGCCACAGTTTTGCTTACTTTCATTAAAATAGAAATGAAGGCAATGCTCAAGAATCGATACAATTAATCCACAGCTCCCATCAGGGACACCCAAGGGAAAGAAACACAAACATGAAACAACAGACACTAATGGAAACATTATTGGCGGAAAGCCAAAAGGACAGAAACATTTGTCTTGTTAATATCTTGGTCTAGTCAGACTACGGGTAATGTCGAGTCCGAAAAATGAGCCACCTAATTAAATTGCTTTCAAAACTTGTTCACAATCCAAGGACCACAGCTTCAACCGTCATGAAGCTATGTAAGAGTACCTGTCAGATGATATTTTGGTACATTTTTAGTACAGTGATGCGGTTCTAACGAGCAACTCCGGTTTTGCCCATCTCTGATTGATGATCGGCTAGAAATACGCGTTTTGTTTGTTTGATTTGAGGTTTAAGGTCTCCGTCAATACTGTATAGGTTATTTTTGAGACGCTGCTTCCAGTATTGTGGGACGTTTACCCGACATTAGGATGAAATGACATCTTAAGCCCTGTCGCTCAATGAAACCAATATGGTTTATAAGCATTGGCGGTCCGACTCGCACCGCTTTGACTGGACAGGCTTCGATCCTCTAAGCGGTTTAAAAGTTCTCGTGTGCTGTCTGTTTCAGCCATGGGCTACCATGCAATCAGAAATATCAGAAATATCCACTGTTTTGTCCTTTTTCCATATAAATGTCAAAGTGACCAACAACTTTGAGGGAGAACCGCCCAAAGATAATTTCTGCCAAGTATAGTCACAATCTGTTCAGTGGTTTATGAGGAGATTTCGTTTAAAGGAATTGTGGACGGACGGACGGACGCACGGTTGGGTATTCAATGCTAAAACAAGAAGACCAAGCTGGTCCTGTATCGCTCACCTGAGCTAACAGATTCAAAGTTTCAGGAAGTGCCAACCTTTACTGAAGGATTTATTGGAGGACAGGGTGATGACATGGTAAGCAATCAAAGGGATATTACTCTATGATAAATTGGCAAGCCTCACGACTTTTCAAACTCCTCCGAGTTTTTCTGTCTGACTTTCTTGTTTGTAAGTTTCATGAAAATCCTATCAAAACTGAAGGGGCACCAGTGATGACAAGGTCGAAAATAGGCATTTTCAGCCAAGATGGGGACATAACTGACTGGCATTGCTAGTTTTCAAACTTTTCTGAGCTTTTATCTTAACTTACTAACATATAAATTTCAAGAAGATCCGATGAAAACTGAAGGAGTTTTGGTAAAACAAAAAGAGGCATTTTCTGCAATCCAAGGGATGTAACTATATGATAAATAGGCTGACCTCAACAGTTCACGAACTCATCCATTTTATCCCTGACTTACTAACATGTAAGTTTCAAGAACATCCAATAAATTTGAAGGAGCTGTAAAAAATAGGCATTTTCTGTAATTAAAGGTGCATTATTGAGCTATCTGGAAAAAATGCTTCCAAAAATAAAATACATATAGCAGGTATTTTTCTTTAAAACAATACAAATGAATGCATTTTATGCAAAAATGAGAACAATTATGATGACAGGTAAACGAGTTTGAGGGGGATTCCCTAACTAGGTTTCGAACACTAGTTATATCTTTTTTTAGTTCGTGACAAAAATAGAATCCCCATATATGACGTTATGCGACGTTCATTTTTGGCCTTGTTTGCTTAGGCCATGCCGAAATCGGAAAAAATATGACGCTGAATACCATGCCATAAGTAACGACACTCAGAGACGATACTGTCGCCATGTATGTGTAAAGTGACAGATTTATTTTTAGACCAGAAATTCCGAACACACGTTCAGAGCGAAGGGTAAACACGAAAGAAAACGACGATTTTCACAAAGTTCTGAAGCTGTATTTTACTCCAAAAGTGTACACAGGACAAAGGAGTATGCATTGAGGATAAAAACCAGAAAAAAATTGAGACCCGGTAGCTCAATAGTGCACCTTTAAGGGGGACAAATTGCTCTGAAATTTAGGTTGACCACACCATTTTTTTTTAATCCTGCCGAGGTTTTATTCCTTTCTTACTTACATATAAGTTTCAAGACGATCCCATGAAATCTGAAGGGGGCTAGGGTGATAACAAGGTCAAAAATAGGCATTTTCATCAGTAAAATGGATGTAATTCTATGATAGATAAGCCAACTCGTCAGTTTTCGATCTCATCTAAACTTTTATCCCTGACTTACTTGCTTGTAAGTTTCAAGAAGATCCGATCAAAACTGAAGGGGCTACGTGATGACAAGGTACACACTAAGCATTTCCAGCAAAGTAGTGGACATAACTCATAACGGACATCGTAAATTTTCGAACCTATCCAAGCTTTTTGCCCAAACTTATTTGTATGTAAGTTTCAGGAAGATCCGATCAAAACTGAAGAGGCTCGTTGATGACAAGGTCACAAATGGGCCGACTGGGCCAGTTTTCGAACTCATCCGAGTTTTTTATCTCCAGCCACCTTAAATATAAGTTTCAGATAGATCTGATCAACACCTAAGAGCTACGTTGATGACAAGGTAAAAATTCTGCATTTTCAGCAAACAAAGGCAGGTAACTCTATAATAAATATGCCGACTTGACTGGTATTCGAACTCATCCGAGGTTTTATTCCCAGCCACCTTACATATAAGTTTCAGAAAGATCCATCAAAACTGAAGGGGATAAGGTGATGACAATTTCAAAGTTTGGCATTTTCAGCAATCAAAGGGGCGTTACTCTACGATAAATGGGCCGACTAGGCCAGTTTTCGAACTCATCCGAGTTTTTATCTCCAGCCACCTTAAATATAAGTTTCAGATAGATATGATCAACACCTAAGAGATACGTTGATGACAAGGAAAAAAATCTGCATTTTCAGCAAACAAAGGCAGGTAACTCAATGATAAATATGCCGACTTGGCTGGTATTCGAACTCATCCGAGGTTCTATTCCCAGCCGCCTTACATATAAGTTTCAGAAAGATCCGATCAAAACTGAAGGGGATAAGGTGATGGCAAGGTAAAGAATCAGCATTTTCAGCAATCAAAGGGGCTTTACTCTACGATAAATGGGCCAACTAGGCCGGTTTTCGACCTTATCTGAGATTTCATTCCCAGCCACCCCACATATAAGTTTCAGAAAGATCCGGTCAAAACTGAAGAGGCTACGGTGATGACAAGGTCAAAAATCGACATTTTTCAGCAATCAAAGGGACATAACTCTACGATAAATTGGCCGACTAGGCCGGTTTTCGACCTCATCTGAGATTTCATCAAGTTTCAGAAAGATCCGATCAAAACTGAAGGGGATACGTTGATGACAAGGTAAAGAATCAGCATTTTCAGCAATCAAAGGGACGTAACTCTTTGATAAATGGGCCGACTTGGCCGGTATGCGAACCCATCCAAGGTTTTATCCCCAGCCACTTAACATATAAGTTTAAGAGAGGACCGCTCAAAACTGATAGGGCTACGGTGATGACAAGGTCAAAAATCGTCATTTTCAGCAATCAAAGGGACGTTACTTTTTGATAAATGGGCCGACTTAGCTGGTTTTGCGAAAATATCCGATGTTTTATCGACAGCCACCTTACAGATGAGTTTCAGAAAGATCTGATAAAAACTGAAGTGGCTACGGTGTTGACAAGGTCAAAAATCGGCATTTTCAGAAATGAAAGGGACGTTACTCTATGATAAATAGGCCTGCTTGGCCGATTTTCGAACTCATCGGAGATTTTATCCCAAGCCACCTTACATATAAGTTTCAGAAAGATCCGATCAAAACTGAAGGCGCTATGGTGATGACAAGCATTTTCCCATTGTAAGTCTATGGGACCTTGTGGTTGCCATAGCAACCGAAATTTTCGTGTGATTTCGAATAAAAGCTTACGACATCGATGCCCCACCAGAGGCATGCTACATATATGAAATGATTGAGATCAGCCTGCAGGCTGCTCAAAAGTGTGGACGGACGGACGACGGAGGACCCACTATACAATAAGCTCCCCTGGAGCCTTCGGCCCAGGTGAGCTAAAAATACCAAACAAGGCACAAAAATACCCCTAAACTACCTAACAAAGCAATGAATCTTGTTGGCTTCTTTTTGGACGCTAACGGAATAAATGGCAAATACTCAACAACGTCCTACCCAACTAGTGCCCATCCGTGTGCCCGAACGGGCGGACGGACGACGACGACGGACGGCGAGCGATCATAATAGCTCCCCCGGAGCCTTCGGCTCAGGTAAGCTATAAGCTAGTGGGCCCCGGCGCGGGGCATATGTTGGCCGTATGTTGAACAATGTTGGGAGATGTTCACTAAATGGAACTTCATACCAAACGTCAAACATCTGGGCCTTCTGGTTTCAGAGAAGAAGATTTTTAAACGTTTTCCCCATATAAGCCTATGCAAAATCTGTGGCCCCGAAGGCGGCAGCATTTTTGGCCCCATGGCTACAATTTGAACAATCTTGATAGAGGTCCACTCGACTAAGCTTCATACCAAATATCAAACACCTAGTAGGCTTTCTGGTTTCAGACAAGAAGATTTTTTTAAGGTTTTCCCAATATAAGGCTATGTAAAACCCGGCACGGGGCATTTTTCGCACCAGGGCTATAATTTGAACACTTTTAGTAGTGGTCCACCAGATGAAGCTTCATACCAAATATCAAATATCTTGGCTTTCTCGTTTCAGACAAGAAGAATTTTAAAGGTTTTCCCAATATAAGCCTATGTAAAGCCCGTGGGCCCTGGACGGAGGCATTTTTGGCACCAGGGCTATAATTTGAACAATCTTGGTAGAGGTCCACTAGCTAAAGCTATATACCAAATATCAAATTTTTCAACCTATGTTAAACCAGTGTTGTTTTTTCCTATTTTCCCCTTTTCGTTGCCATGGCAACCAGAGTTCTGCATGGAATGGAAATCTTTGAACAACTTTGAGAGAGGACCACCCAAAGATCTTTTCTGCCAAGTTTGGTCAGAATTTGTTCAGTGCTTTAGGATGAGATGTTGTTTAAAGAAATAGTGAACGGACGGACTTACGGACGAGCGACGACGACGACGGACGGTGACCGATCACAATAGTTCCCCCGGAGCCTTCGGCCCCGTCGAGCTAAAAAAATACATGAACAACAGGTCATACTTTCGCTTTCTTCCTTTAATTAAAGACTGAACCTTTCTGTGAGTTAGTAAGGTTGTGCCGTCTCCGTATCCATACAATAGAATGGGTCAATGTAGAGCAGGTGTATGTAAGTTGGGGTTATTTCATCCAATGTTCTGTCCCATTTTTCGATACCCCGATGTTCATCAACATCCAGCGCTGTTGAAACCCAATTACGAAAACATGCCTACTTTATGAAATTTTAAGATGAAAAATTATGATTTTTTACTTATTTCTTCTCAAAAGTGAGGCGGTTTTATATAACGAGTACCCAGAGTCTACATTTTACAGCAGAAATAAGAAAAAAAGGTATACCACCGTAAACCCAAGTTTTTCAATATAAAAGTGGGGTTTAAGGTGTCAAAATCATAAAGGCTTGTTTTCGCGATGCCTATTGATGTATCTGAAGTTGCCGAATTCGACGTTATAAGCTGCACTTTGCACTTTCTGTTTAACTTGTCTTCTGTATCATGTGTATTGTGGCCAAAATCTTTTTATCATGCTAAAACAACCACGTGCTAAAAAAATTGTGTCTTTCATAACTCTAAAACTAGCATTTTTCAGTTCAAAAATAGATTATGCGTGCTCGATCTTTGGGGGGCCTGTGCCCTTCAAAAAGGGTCAAGGGCACCCAAATCTAGTTAAATAAGCTGTATATTGTAATAACTTACTGTACCAATTTTGACCAAATTATACAATTCATTCATCAGATAGAGTGCAGACAAAAAAATAACAAGAGTACCGCAAGCGGGGCATTATACGCCCGTGGCAATTAGTAAGATGGCGCTTATATATACTGACTGTTGTACAAGTTTGGGTTTGTGGATGTAACTAAGGAACAATATGTGCTCCATATATTCTTACCTGGCACTATTAATAACCCACAATGGCTCAAACTACCTGTCTCCAACAGATTGTTATCGTCAGTAATATTTGGTGGACTATAACCTCAAAATAATAGAGGCATAACTCTGGCAATAAGTGTCGGACTGTAACCTTGAAATAAAATGCGCTGCTCCACATCATAGACTAACTATACATAAAGTTTCAGCTTCATCCGATGTAAAATATGGGAGGTTTTATTCGGAAACAAAATATGTTTAGAAATATATGTGAAAGGGTAATATTTGATGCACTGTCACCTAAAAAAATATGCACTGTTCCACGTCCTGGCCTTACTATATGTAAAGTTTCAGCTTCGTCAGATGTACAATAAGTTGAGTTAACCAGAAATGGAATGATCCGAAAAGTCTGTGATAGGGGTGTAACTCTGGTAATATTTGGCAGACAGTAATCTCAAAATAATATGCACTGTTCCATATCATGGTCTTACTGTATGTTAAGTTACAACATCATCGAATCTAAAATGTAGGAGGAGTTATACGGAAAGTTTACATAATTTTTCAAAGGGGCTTAACTCTATTATTATTTGGTGGACCATAACCTCGAAACAATATGGGCTGCCCTTCATCGTGGTCTAATTATATAATTATGAAGTTTCAGCTAAATCGGCTGTAAATTGTAGGAGGAGTCATCCAGAAACGAAAAATCAAAGGGGCATAACTCTATTATTATTTGGTGGACCATAACCTCGAAACAATATGCGCTGCTCCGCATGATGGTCTAACTATTGATGAAGTTTCGGCTTGATCCGATGTAAACTGTAGGAGGAGTTATCCGGAAACGAAAAGTTTACAAAATATTTCAAAGGGGCATAACTCTATTATTTTTTGGTGCACAATAATCTCGAAACAATGTGTGCTGTCACACATTATGGTCTAACTATATATGAAGTTTTAGCTTGATCGGATTTAACTGTGGGAGGAGTTATCGGAAACGAAAAGTTTACAAAAAAAAATCAAAGGGGCACAGCTCTATTATTATTGGGTGGACCTTAACCTCGAAACATTATGCGCTGCCCCACATCATGGTCTAACTATGTATGAAGTTTCATCTTGATTGGATGTTAATTGTAGGTGGAGTTATCCGGAAATGAAAAGTTTTCCAAAAGAATCAAAGGGGCACAACTCTATTAACATTTGGTGGATCATAACCTATGCGCTGCTCCACATCATGGTCTAACTATTGATGAAGTTTCAGCTTGATCATATGTAAACTGTAGGAGGAGTTATACTGATCTGAATGGTTCTGACATATATCGCCTTTTATGAAGTGGAGGGATGGCGTTTAGCCCGGGGCACATCCCAGGGACCCTCAGTTTGGTGTCACTGAATACGTCTTTTCATAAGAAACAGGAATATATATGGTTTTGGGTGGGGATCTGAATGGTTTCTGAGATATATCGCCTTTTATGAAGTGGATGGGTGGGACATGGCCCTGGCGCACCCTGGGAGACCCTAGGTTCGTATCACTGAATGCCTCGTATCATAAGGAACAAGAATATATGGTTATTGGGTGGGGATCTAAACGGTTTCTGAGATATTGGGCCTTTTATAAAGTGGAGGGGGTGGGGCATGGCCTGGGCACATCCCAGGGGACCTAAATGTTGGTGTCACTCTTATCTGAAAGGTTTCTGGGCTACATCGTCTTTTATGGAGTAGAGGTGTGGGGCATGACCCCTGCGCATGCCGGGTGACCCCTAGGTTGAAATCGCTCATTGCCTCTTATCATAAGGAACAAGAATATATATGGTTATGGGGTGGGGGTCTAAACGGTTTCTGAGATATTGGGCATTTTATGAAGTGGTGGGGGTGGGGCATGGCCTGGGCACATCCTAGGGGACCAAAATGTATATGTCACTGAAAGCGTCTTATCTGAAAGGTTTCTGAGCTATATCGCCTCTTATGAAGTGGAGGGGTGAGGCATGGTCCCTGCGCACCCCGAGTGACCCCTAGGTTGAAATCACTGAATGCGTTTTATCATAAGGTACAAGAAAATGTCTGGTTTAGGGGTGGGAATCTGAACGGTTTCTGAGATAGTGGGCCTTTTATTGGGTGGAGGGATGGGACAAGGCCCAGACACATCCCAGAGGACCCCCAGGCTGGTGACACTGAATGCGTCTTATCATAAGAATCAAGAGTATTATATGCTTTTGGGGTGGGGATCTGGATGGTTTCTGAGATATATCGCCTTTATGAAGTGGAGGGTTTGGGCATGGCCCCTGCGCACCCTGGGAGACCCTTAGGTTGGTATCACTAAATGCGTCTTATCATAAGGATCGAGAGTATTTATGGTTAAGGGGTGGTGATCTCAACGGTTCTGATACATTGGGTCTTTTACAAAGTGGAGGGCGTGGGGGCATGGCCCGGGCACATCTCAGGGGACCCCCATTTTGGTGTCACTGAATGCATCTTATCATAAAAAAAAAACAAGAATATATATGGTTTAGGGGTGGGGATCTATACTGATTCTGCGATATATGGCCTTTTATGCACTGGAGGAGGTGGGACATGGCCCCGGCACACCCTGGGAGACCCCCAGGTTGGCATAAAAGCCTGTGGCTAAAAAGGGTCACTCAAGGAATATTTCTTTAAAAGTTATGTTAACATATTTGCAAAGGTTTGGCAGTCATGCCATTTCTCTATTTCCTCCATTATAAGTCTATGGAAACTCTAAGTTGCCATAGCAACCAAACTAATGAGCCGATTTTCATTAAAAGAGGGCCATTGCGCCTCTGAATCGCTCACCTGAATCCAAGATGTTTCAAAGCTTATGAAAATGTAGGATTCACTGCCTTAAGGAGATGTGGACCAAAGACTTTTATCTTTGGAGGCTATTTTTCATTGTAGTGGAATTTGAAGGTTTTTCTATTTTTAGCTCTGGTGTCAAGTTTGTTTAACAGAGCGGAACGGTTTAGGCAATTTTGAAAGAGGGTCACTCAAGGAACATTCCTGGGAAATTATTTTCAAATCGGGCCATTTGCCTTGGAGGAAATGTCATTTAAAGGTTTTTCTATTTTTAGCTCTGGCGGCCATTTTCTTTAACGGAGTGGAACGATGTATTCAATTGAGAAAAAGGGTCACTCAAGGAACATTCCTGTGAAATAATTTTCAAATAGGGCAATTTTCCTAGGAGGAGTGTCATTTAAAGGTTTTTTTTTATTTTTAGCTCTGGTGGCCATTTTGTTTAACTAAGCGGAACCATTTAGGCAATTTTGAAAGAGGGTCACCCAAGGACCATTCCTATGAAATTATTTTCAAATCAGGCCATTTGCCTAGAAGGAGATGTCATTCACATGTTTTTTTTCTCTATTTTTAGCTCTGGCGTCCATTTTGTTTAACGGAGCAGAACGATTTTGGCAATTTTGAAAGAGGGTCACTCAAGGAACATTCCTATGATTTTTTTTTTAAATCGGGCCATTTGCCTTGGAGGAGATGTCATTTAAAGGTTTTTCTATTTTTAGCTCTTGCGGCCATTTTATTTAACGGAGTGTAACAATGTAGGCAATTTTGAAAGATGGACACTCAAGGAACATTCCTGCGAAATTATTTTCAAATTGGCCCATTTGCCTAGGAGGTGATGTCATTGACAGGTTTTCTATTTTAGGATCTGGCGGCCATTTTGTTTAACGGAGCAGAACGATTTAGGTAATTTTGAAAGAGGGTCACTCTAGGGACATTCCTGTGAACTTCTTTTCAAATCGGACCATTTGCCTAGGAGGAGATGTCATTTAAAGGTTTTATATTTTAGGCTCTGGCGGCCATTATATTTAATGGAGCGGAACCGTTTAAACAATTTTGAAAGAGGGTCACTCAAGGAACATTCCTGTGAAATTCCTTTTCAAATCGGGCCATTTGCGTAGGAGGAGATGTCATTCAAAGGTTTTTCTATGTTTAGCTCTGGTGGCCATTTTATTTAACGGAGCGTAACGATGAAGGCAATTTTGAAAGAGGGTCACTCAAGTAACATTCCTATGAAGTTATTTTCAAATGGGGCCATTTGCCTAGGAGGAGATGTCATTGACAGGTTTTCTATTTTTAGCCCTGGCGGCCATTTTGTTTAACGGAGCAGGACGATGTAGGCAATTTTGAAAGAGGGTCACTCTAGGAACATTCCTGTGAAATTCTTTTCAAATCCGACCATTTGCCTAGGAGGAGATGTATTCAAAGGTTTTTTTTCTATTTTTTAGCTCTGGCGGCCATTTTGTTTAATGGAGCGGAACGATTTAGGTAATTTTGAAAGAGGGTCACTCAAGGAACATTCCTGTGATATTATTTTCAAATCCGACCATTTGCCTAGGAGGAGATGTATTCAAAGGTTTTTTTTCTATTTTTTAGCTCTGGCGGCCATTTTGTTTAATGGAGCGGAACGATTTAGGTAATTTTGAAAGAGGGTCACTCAAGGAACATTCCTGTGATATTATTTTCAAATCGGACCATTTGCCTAGGAGGAGATGTCATTTAAAGTTTTTTTCTATTTTTAGCTCTGGCGGCCATTATATTCATTGGAGCGGAAGATTTAAAAAAACAAGAGGGCCCAGAGGGCCCTGGTTCGCTCACCTGATCCAATATAAAACAAGTGGGCCCCGGGCAGGGTCAATTTTGGCCCCAGGGCTATAATTTGAACAATCTTGGTAGAGGTCCACAAGATGAAGCTTCATATCGAATATGAAAGACCTGGGCTTTGTGGTTTCAGAGAAGAAGATTTTAAAGGTTTACCCTTTATATAGAACTCTTTGAAAAACAAGATTTTCCCTATATAAGTCTATGTTAAACCAAAGGGCACCGGAGCGGGGGCATTTTTGGCCCCAGGGCTATAATTTAAACAATCTTGGTAGAGGTCTACTAGCTGAAGCTTCATAACAAATATCGAAGACCTAAGCCTTGTGTTTCAGAGAAGATGATTTTTAAAGATTTTCCCTATATTAGTCTATGTAAAACCAAAGGGCCACATGGCGGGGGCATTTTTGGTCTCAGGGCTAAAATTTGATCAATCTTTATAGAGGTCTATAGCTGAAGCTTCATAACAAATATTGAAGACCTAAGCCTTGTGGTTTCAGAGAAGAAGATTTTTCAAGATTTTCCCTATATAAGCCCATGTAAAACCAAAGGGCCGAGGTGCGGGGGCATTTTTGGCCCAAGCACTATAATTTGAACAATCTTGGTAGAGGTCCACAAGATGAAGCTTCATACCAAATATCAAAGACCTGGGCCTTGCAGTTTCAGAGAAGAAGATTTTTAAAGATTTTCCCTATATAAGCCCATGTAAAACAAAAGGGCCCCGGTGCGGGGGCATTTTTGGCCCCAGCACTAAAATTTGAACAATCTTGGTAGGGGTCCACTAGATAAAGCTTCATACCAAATATCAAAGACCTGGGCCTTGCGGTTTCAGAGAAGAACATTTTTCAAGATTTTCCCTATATAAGCCCATGTAAAACCAAAGGGCCCCCGTGCGGGGGCATTTTTAGCTCAAACACTATAATTTGAACAATCTTGGTAGGGGTCCACTAGATGAAGCTTCATACCAAATATCAAAGACCTGGGCTTTTCGGTTTCAGAGAAGAAGATTTTTAAAGATTTTCCCTATATAAGCCCATGTAAAACCAAAGGGCCCCGGTGCGGGGGCATTTTTGGCCCCAGCACTATAATTTGAACAATCTTGGTAGGGGTGCACTAGATGAAGCTTTATACCAAATATCAAAGACCTGGGCCTTGCGGTTTCAGAGAAGAAAATTTTTTAAGTTTTCGGTGAAAAAAATCTATTTTTGGCTACTGTGACCTATATGTGCAACAGACCGGAACCATTTGAACCACTTTGAAAGGGGACCACCTAAGGATCATTCCTGTGAAGTTTGGTCAAAATCCGATCAGTGGTTTAGGAGGAGATGTCGTTTGAAGAAAAAGTTTACGGACGCACTCACGCACGCACGGACGCACGGACGCACGACGGACGACGGACAAAAAGTGATCCCAAAAGCTCACCTTGTCACTACGTGACAGGTGAGCTAAAAATGAAAGAGGGTCACTCAAGGAACATTCCTGTGAAATTATTTTCAAATAGGGCAATTTGCCTAGGAGATGTCATTTAAATTTTTTTTTATATTTTTAGCTCAGGCGGCCATTTTATTTAACGGAGCGGAACGATTAAGGTAATTTCGAAAGAGGGTCACGCAATGAACATTCCTGTGATATTATTTTCAAATCGGGCCATTTGCCTAGGATGAGATGTCATTCAAAGGTTTTTCTATGTTTAGCTCTGGTGGCCATTTTATTTAACGGAGCGTAACGATGAAGGCAATTTTGAAAGAGGGTCACTCAAGTAACATTCCTATGAAGTTATTTTCAAATGGGGCCATTTGCCTAGGAGGAGATGTCATTGACAGGTTTTCTATTTATAGCCCTGGCGGCCATTTTGTTTAACGGAGCAGAACGATGTAGGCAATTTTGAAAGAGGGTCACTCTAGGAACATTCCTGTGAAATTCTTTTCAAATCCGACCATTTGCCTAGGAGATGTCTTTAAAGGTTTTTTTTTCTATTTTTTAGCTCTGGCGGCCATTTTGTTTAATGGAGCGGAACGATTTAGGTAATTTTGAAAGAGGGTCACTCAAGGAACATTCCTGTGATATTATTTCCAAATCGGACCATTTGCCTAGGAGGAGATGCCATTTAAAGTTTTTTCTATTTTTAGCTCTGGTGGCCATTATATTCATTGGAGCGGAAGATTTAAAAAAAAAATGAAAGAGGGTCACTCAAGGAACATTCCTGTGAAATTATTTTCAAATAGGGCAATTTGCCTAGGAGGAGATGTCATTTAAATGTTTTTATATTTTTAGCTCAGGCGGCCATTTTATTTAACGGAGCGGAACGATTTAGGTAATTTCGAAAGAGAGTCACGCAATGAACATTCCTGTGATATTATTTTCAAATCGGGCCATTTGCCTAGGAGAAGATGTCATTGAAATGTTTTTATATTTTTATCTCTGGCGGCCATTTTGTTTAACGGAGCAGTGCGATTTAGGCAATTTTGAAAGAGGGTCACTCAAGGAACATTCCTATGATTTTTTTTTTTTTAAATCGGGCCATTTGCCTTGGAGGAGATGTCATTTAAAGGTTTTTCTATTTTTAGCTCTTGCGGCCATTTTATTTAACGGAGTGTAACAATGTAGGCAATTTTGGTTTAAACATATTTTATTCGTATTCTACAAGTACAATACAAAGCAAATATGACTGAAATCATACAAAAAGGGATTCAGAAGAAAGTCAGAGACTTATTTGAATCTGTTTCCCTAAACATTTGCGATAATACCATTGAATTAAATCTATATAATTGTCGATGCAAAACAGTAACTATTGTAAGTACAGAATTAGCGACTATGTTCAAAGCTATTTTGTAGCATTTTTACATACTAAAAATGGTTAAGGTGAAGGTAGCGTTGGAGGGGGGGGGGGGCTCCACGGGGAATCCATCAGGGTAAAAAATAACAAAGAAAAAACAATACAGCTTCTGCCGTTCTCATGTAAAAGGTCTGAGACATTCAAATCAAAGGTGTTTTATCAAGTACCAATAAAACTATTCAAAGGCGGAACGTATAGGTTTGTCGTTCTGAAGGTTGGATATAACTTAGGTTAAGGTCGTATGGTTAACTTTGCGAGGTAGTTCTCTAAAAACAAAATAAGAGTAACAAACCAAAATATTTAGGTGTATTTGTTGGAGAATTACCGGTTCGGGAGATTATCACAGAAAAGAGCCTGGTTAGACAAGTAAACTTGCCGTAGATTTAAAAAAGACATATTCTAGCCCCACACTCTGTTCTCGGACTGACATCAAAAAAGGAAAAAAAAAAAAGAAGTGAAAGTGTGTCTAATACGGTAGGAAATGATACGTGCATTCATCGCCTAATTATGGTTGGTTTGGAATCTTTTAGTTTTTAAAATAAAGTTATGGACAAGGAGGACGATTTGTTTGTTCTCGTTGTAATTTAGTGTTTGGTCACCATAAAGTAGAGTATCGAGAGTTGGTTGACAAAACTGATAAACTGATCTTAACATTTCTTCTCTAAAGTTCGCATATCGTGGACAGTGAAGAAGAAAATGTTCGGTGTCTTCGACGAGACCACATACACATAAAGCACTTGGGACAATGTTTCTTGAGAAGAGGTGTTCGTTTAAGGAGCTGCATTTGGTTCTAAGCCGGCTGTGATAAATTTGTCCGAGACGTTTCCCTGCGTTGAAATGACGAGGCGTAGGGATTAAGTTAGTATTGAGTTGACGTTTAAGTGATGCTAAACTGGAGCTGTTTCTGATCTCCTCAGACAGAGAGTTCCAAGTTCTTATCGCACTTGGAAGAAAAGAATTAAAGTAGAGCTGTGAGTGACTGTGAATAGTTTGAATGTTGGT
Organism: Lucinisca nassula; assembly: GCA_963580285.1. Taxonomy (NCBI): domain Eukaryota; kingdom Metazoa; phylum Mollusca; class Bivalvia; order Lucinida; family Lucinidae; genus Lucinisca; species Lucinisca nassula. The sequence goes on along the minus strand of OY757013.1, from coordinate 110,212,752 downwards.
AGAATTACGAAGGCTATACGAAACATTTTCTCCCACTGTAGCTGGTAAGAGTGAAGATAGATATGCTGGAGAAATGCCATGATACATTTTGTAAAGCATAGCAATTTTATGTTTATTTCTTCGTGAGGCCAACGTATCCCATCCAGTTTCAGAGTAAAGAAGATTTAGAGAAACCAGTCTGGTTGCCCCAGTAACTATACGTGCTGCCTCAATCTGTATTTTTTCAAGTTCATATGCTTCATACTGGGTGCAATTGTCCCATACCACGTCGGCATATTCTAGAAGAGGTCTAATGAACGAACAATAAATAGTCTGAAGTGATTTTCTATCAAGTAGAAATTTTAGTTTACGCATGATATTAATCCGATTCCATGCTTTTGATTTGATTTCGGCTAGGTGTTCATGCCACGTGCAATCACTAGAAAATATAAGGCCTAGGTGTTTATGAGTACTGACCTCAGATATTTCTTGAGTGTCCATGAAAATTGGTGGGTGGTAAGTTTTATTGATTTTAAGAGAGAGCAAGAGAGATTCAGACTTTGTAGGGTTGAAGCTGACTAGCCACTTTTTTGCCCATTGCTGTATCCTTTCTAGATCATCATTTAAGAGGTGAGCAGCTTCAACCGGGTTTTCAACAATTATGTAAAGACTCGTGTCGTCTGCAAACAGACGTATCGTGCAATGGATATCTTCAACAATATCATTAATATATACTAAAAACAAGAGAGGACCAAGGATAGAGCCTTGTGGGACACCAGCTTTAATTGGTTGCCAACTGGACGTGGTCCCAGGAAGAACGACTCTTTGTAATCTATCGCTTAAGTAACTGTTAAACCATGAGAGAAGAGAACCAGTTATGCCAACGCTATTCAACTTGTGAAGAAGTCCTTTATGCCATACACGATCGAAGGCTTTGCTTACATCACAAAATACGGCTCTTACTTCTTTGCCTACGTCAAGAGCTTTGCAGAAAGAGTTGTATATATCAATAAGTTGGTTAACAGTAGAATCGCCTGGTACAAAACCAGATTGAAGTGATGTGATAACTCCGTTGTCCCGAAAAAAGTTGAAAATATATTTATGAACAAGTTTCTCAAGAACTTTTCCCACTGCACTTAAGAGAGATATAGGGCGGTAGTTAGCTGGGTCAGAAGGTTCGTTTTTCTTGTGAATTGGAGTGATGTTCGCTAGTTTCCATGACTCAGGAAATTGGCCTGATGATAGCGAAAAGTTGAAGAGATCACAAAGAGGGATAGAAATTGAATTAGATAGTTCTTTCAGGAGTCTGTTGTTAATCGCATCGGGTCCTACAGCTTTGCCAGTCTGAAGGGACTTCAGACAGGTTTCAACTTCCGACGGTGACAGGTGAACAGAATGGAGGGTTTCATTTTGAATGTTATTTGGATTGCTTTCAGGCAAGTGTGCATTAGTTTCGTCTATAATAGTTTGTGAGGAGAAGAAAGTATTTAACACTTCCGCTTTGTCCATTTCGTCAGAATATATATTTCCTTGTGTGTTTAAGGGAGGGATATTGCTTGTTCGTGTTGGTTTTATTACATGTTTAAGTGTTTTCCACCAGTCTTTTGGCAATTTTGAAAGATGGACACTCAAGGAACATTCCTGCGAAATTATTTTCAAATTGGCCCATTTGCCTAGGAGGTGATGTCATTGACAGGTTTTCTATTTTAGGATCTGGCAATTTTGAAAGAGGGTCACTCAAGGAACATTCCTGTGAAATTATTTTCAAATCGGGCCATTTTCCTAGGAGGAGATGTCATTTAAAGGTTTTCTATTTTTAGCTCTGGCGGCCTTTTTGTTTAACGGAGCAGAACGATTTAGGCAATTTTGAAAGATGGTCACTCTAGGAACATTCCTGTGAAATTCTTTTCAAATCGGGCCATTTGCCAAGGAGATGTCATTAAAAGGTTTTTCTATTTTTAGCACTGGCGGCCATTTGGTTTAACGGAGCGGAATGATTTAGGCAATTTTGAAAGAGGGTCATCCAAGGAACATTCCTGTGAAATTATATCAAAATCCGTTCACTGGTTTAGGAGGAGATGTCGTTTGAAGAAAAAGTTTATGCACGCACGGACGCACGCATGCATACACACACGCACGACGGACAAAAAGTGATTCGAAAAGCTCACCTCGTCACTACGTGACAGGTGAGCTAAAAACACAAACTTTCAATCCCCCAGCCCAAGGATGCTACAGATGAAATTTGGGCTGAATCGGCCCAGTGGCTTCAGGGGAGATATAGTGTGAAAGTGTTGATAACAGACGACGACGCAGACGACGGCGGACAACTGCCTATAAGCTCCCCCGGAGCCTTCGGCTCTGGTGAGCTAAAATGGTTGCATTTGGAAACAAAGAACACATTTGTAAAGGCGTGTCATCGTAATGACAATTACTAAAATAGAATTTGTATGAAATCAAAGTAAAATTTATTTATATCTGCGCTATTCTTGTGTGACATGGCTGTGCTCATGTGCTGAAACATTTGCAAACAGTGAACATCAGATTAGAGACAGCAGAATGTGGTATCTGATCTGGGCCTACACTGCTCAGAGCAGGAATTTAAGGATCAATACACAGTCCCTGTTCAAGACCATTTTCTAAGCCTGCACTCAAATACAATCGACCTTCAATGGCTCGAACTCCTTTGGGACCACTAAAATCTGTTCGAGACAGATAGTTATAGCCACCGAGGGTTACTTCCAGGGGATATAACGGGGATAATTTTGGATTTCATTTCGCTGTTCTATGATATAAATGTTTGCTGTATGTACTCATTAGAATCGCCTCACTGAGGCGATTCTAATGAGTAAACACAGCATGCATTTGCAAGCTAAAAGACGAAAATATCCTAAATTTTTCATCACTATTTCTTAACTTAGAGAAATTCCCTAGGGACTCAAGAACAGGTTCGACTCAGCCGTAATAAACGAACCATTGATGTTTGAGCCATCGAAGTTCTACTGTACAATGGAGCAACCAGTGCTGTCGGTACTTTGATTAACTGTGCTGTTATTGATGTCCACGAAATTGAAACAAGAAATTCAGTGTTAGACATACTTAGCAAATATTGTGGAACCTGATCGGTCTGTCCTGGATGAACCAGCGTTGCCAGTGAAAAAGTCTGGGACCAGTTCTGTAAAATAAAGGCGATTCTAATACTCTGGTTACACACACACTCCCTCAACAATCACAAACCCTTATTCTGCTGTTCACGACTGCCCCTACCTTTCCAAACGGTGTAGATCCAGATCAGAGAAGCCATCTGATCAGGATCTACATGTACATTGTTTGGCAGTGAGTTTATTAATTATATCAAGTACTCTGATTGGTTCAAAGTCAGAAATAAGTTTGGCTTAATTAATTATTCAGTGGGATAAGGTATAAATTTGTGTTTGAGCTTGTACAGGTATACACAGCTGTTTCTCATGTTTGTTTGTTTGATTTGAGGTTTAACGTCCCCGTCAACACTGTAAAGGTCATTTTGGAGACGTTGCTTCCAATTTTGTGGGACTTTTACCCAACATTGAGATGAAATGACATCTCAAGCCCTGTCGCCCAATGAAACAAATAGGGTTTATTAGCATGGACGGTCCGCCTCGCACCGCAGTTCCTGGGAAGGCTTAGATCCTCTAAGCGGTTTACCAGTACTAGTGTGCGGGCCGGAATCAGCTCTGCGTGGAAGCACCGTGCAGCCCATATATTTCTTCAAGCCCCTATCTGTTTCTCATGAATAATAAGGTAGGGGTAAACAGAATTAGAGAAAAAATTTAGCAGCTGATTGAGTTAAACGAGCCGCTGTTGCATAGTAGGATGCTCATAGCATCAAAACAAGAAAAAAAGAATATCTCTGCATAGAATTCCAAAATATCCTAACAGATTAAAGATATTTAGAGCTTGCATGATTTCATATAAAATCTCGACCGGTATATATGGGTTTGAGATAAAATGCATGTTCTTTCAGTTAGGCTTTCTGTTCAAATGGTTTTGCTGCAATCCCAGCCAGCAAAATATATGGGACACATCCATGTGGGTCCTATATGGGCATTCCATATAGGGCCCATACGGGATTTGCAACACGGTTCCACCTGGGACCGCACATGGGCCAGTCCATATGGGTAGCAGATGGGTTCCATGTGGGTTATCTCATATTTATAATCAAGAGAAAAGGTTTATACAAATAAGTACATTGTTCCAGCCCACTTGATGGGCTGGTTAGGTCCCAGTAGAGAGAGACCCACATGTGCAACTTAATGCACATGTATACAGTTGAGATGCCTTAAGACTAAGGCATTATTATCAATAATTAGAATTGTTAAATTCTTGCGTGAATCTATATCGCCCTAAATTTTAAAAGTAACTGGGAAAAAACCACGAGTTCTAATAAAAAAAACATGGCCTAAAACAATGTCCATGTCGTGCAAGTATCTACGGGAAGTTAATAGACATTTTGATTTTGTGATGTGTAAAACCATTAATTTTATTTTATTATTGTCGTCAGTATCTGCATTTACATCGGGAAATTTACTTTTTTATATATAAAGCTTAACTAATGGCACGGTTGTTTCCCTTATTACCCACATCGAGCCAATATGGGCCCTAGAAAGCAGATATCATGGGAATAATTTGGTCCAATATCTGTGCCACATAGGAGCCATTTGAGGCCCTTTTATGTATCCTGAAATTGTAAGGTATCTTAGATTATTGCAATTTTATCTCAGGTATCGAATGTTGCGTATACGGGAACCGTATGAGTCTCATATGGGCAAAAAATCCTATATGGGGCCCATGTAGGACCCAAATGGGCTAAATGCCCAGAATCTGCCCATATGGGTCCCATATACACTGGGATATTGTTCCAAAGGGGCACATGACGCTTAAACAACATTGCCACGCCGTCAATGCAACGGCAATAACATTGCATCGATGCTGATATGATGTATGTCTGCTGGGTAACCCGAAGGAGTTCATGTAAACTTTGCAAGCGACCCGCTGTCGTGCATACTTTAATGAAAAGCAGAAAAAAAAATTACATCATTTGACCCTCGTAACTGGGCGAAAAAAAAATACTCAAGGGTAAACTTTTTAAAGCTGAAAAACATTAAAAAGCTGTGTTTTCTACAAAGAGAGGAAAAGCGTTGACGTCACCAACACCCATAGAGAACCAGTGTTTAGACGTCACTGAAAATCACGCGACTCGATGCGTTCATGGAAGTATGAACTACATTGTTTTCTATAGGTTTACATTATACTTTACACTGGAAATGTTAATATTTTGAGACAATTGTAAGATATAGTTCGCCAACAAATAGCTGGCAGTGACGTAGCTGACTATTTGAGCTATTTTACCGTTAGCCCCATAAGTTTTGCATTGTTCAGAACAAAAACAAGTCGTGACGTCACTGCCAACTATTCCTCGACCGACAATAGTTTTCCTTATCTCGCCATAAACCTATGTTGTGGTTATTCATTCGAACCACCTCAATGACCTCACCAAGGCGGTTCCATTGAAAACTAAATGCATAGGATTTTATGGAGAATTAGCAAAAACTGTCCTCCTATTATCACAAAATACCAACCTTATCTGTTGATATGAATGGTGAATGAGTATTTGGTGCTGGAGTCATTAAGTTGGCAAACAGTGCAGACCCAGATAAGACGGTGCAGATTGTGGCATCTAATCAGGGCCTACACTATATGCAAAAAGTTCAGATATTTCCTGAATAAATTTTAAGGGTAACGCAACCTGTCACACCTAAATTTCGAAATGGACTCCTGACATAAGGAGGAAGATTCCATTTGGTACAAAAAGGGTTAAAGAACTTTTCAAACTGTATGATGGATTTGTTTCATATTTGGTTCTTGGATATGTGGGTGGGGGCATCCGTGTCATACTGACACATTTCTAGTTTATCTCTGAAATCACTTTTTCCCGTCCAACGAACCAAAGTTTAAAATATGCATGGTTTTGTCTTTTCCGGCACATTTTCCTTTAAAATAAAACTTGTGTTAGTGAATGCAGCTGTTCACTGTTTTAAACCATTACAGTCAGATGCGCATCGGGATTGCGGATTCGCTCCTCGCCGGGAGGCAAGAGTCGTCCTTGAACTTAAACTATTAAATATACTCTACTGTCACTGTCCCCCCCCCCCACCCCCACCCCACACACATACACACACCTCTCCCATTTATTTAAGAAGGACAGTTGACAATTAATGGCTAACATTCATAATTTATATCATAAGCCCGAGGAGAGCCTGCGCGGACGCGCAGTCTGCTGCTCTCGAATATGAAGAAGAGAAATCTAAGCGGTTCACGTGATGCGTTTAAGTTGGCTTGATAAAACTGTATGTAAATTTGATAATGATAAGAGCCTGTTCTCGTGCATCGGCTCTTAACTCTTTTTGTACCAAATGGAATCTGCCTCCTTATATATAGCACATGACTATTTCAAAATTTAGGGGTGCCAGGTTGTGTTTTCTCTAAAATCTGTTTGGAAAATGGCTTAACGTTTGCACACTGTGAAGGCCCTGATCAGACGCCGCGTTCTGCGGCGTCTGATCTGGGCCAGGTACCCCTTTAGGGGGTTCTGGTACTGAATGGGTTAAAAATCGCTATTGAAGTCATTGACATATTTTCATTACATGCTCATAAATACTAAAAAAAAATAGAAATGGCGGATTTGTAACTTTAAAAACTTTTTAAAAGAAAAGTTTATATCAGTTGTAATAAATAATGAAGCTTACCGGGGCTGCAAAACTGCCAACTCCATCCTTACACTGCGGCTATATGCATGTGTATACAGAGTTTCAGACAACACCATTATTCTTATCAGCCCAGCACATCTTTGAGCAAGTCAAACTGTCATTATTTATTTCTCTGGGTCTCTCAGCTAAGAGATTTTCCAGATGTTCTGCTTTGTTTAGAATTGTTAAAATTTGGATGCATTATACAATTTTCTGTATTTCCTTTCTAACAATTATAGAATATAAATACAAAATACAGTCATAATTCATACGTAGCATGCAATTTACTGCTATCAAACTCAGCAGACGACAAATGTGTTTTATTAATGAGTCTTTTTAATTCATAAATGGCTAAGCTCATTTTTTTTATGAAGATAAGTGGGGTTTGCATAAGGAATGACATATTTCATTTCACATCAAAACATACACCAATATAAATACACATTTATGCAAAATAATTTTATCTTTCATTCTGAGAGAACACATCAAGAAAACACGCTCTTAGACTTTTGACCCCCTTAACCCCACTTGAATGAAGTAAAACTTCGGTTTAGAGGGGTAGACGTTTTTTTTTTCTTATTTCTACTCAAAACATAGGTTGTGGGTAGTCGTTAGGTTTCTAACAAGTTTCCACAATCTGTGTTTTAAGCGGTTCTAACGAGTTCACACAATCCATGTTTTGAGCAGAAATAGGCAAAAAAGCACTCCCTAAACCCCACTTTATATAGATAAAACTGGGGTTTATGGGGGTACATGTATACAGTATTTTTCTTATTCTGCTCCAAGAAATACGTTATGGGTACTCCTTAGAACCACCACAATGAACCCACAACCTATATATGTGTGCAGTATACAAATAAGAAAATAATCACAGATTTTCATCAGAAAAGTAGCTATTTTGGGGATCTGAAAAAAAAAATACAATGTTGTACAGGTGTGTTATCGTATTAATGCAAGTTGTGAGATTTTTTGCTTATCATTCATTACGCAAACATGCCTATACAAATACATTGCCACCTTTATCGCCGAAAAAATGAAAATTTTATGATGAAAAATTGTGATATTTTTCTTTTTTCTGCTCAAAATAAAGATTGTGGGCACTCGTTAGAACCGCCTCATCGAGGCGGTTCTAACAAGTACCCACAACTGCTCAAAATAAAGATTGTGGGCACTCGTTAGAACCGCCTCATCGAGGCGGTTCTAACGAGTACCCACAATCTATATTTTAGAGCAGAAATACGAAAAATAAGGTATAACTCCGGAAATCCCAGTTTCACTATATAAAAGTGAGGTTCAAGGGGTCAAAATTATATGGGCGTGTTTTCGTTATGGTTGCTTTCTATTATCATAAAAGTAAAGTTAAAAATTAGAAATTGTCATTGTTATTGTCGTTATTATTATTATTAGTAGTAGTAGTTTATTGTTATTTCCGCCCTACTGATTTTGTCATGTGGCGTTCTCAGTAACCACTTGAAGGATTGTTCTGATTTGTTGTGAATACAAAGTTGTTCAAAAGGGTCTCAAATGATCCTCCAGGGCCACGCCCTAACCCCTCCAGTTCATAAAATGCCTAATTTCTCACAAACCCGTTCAGATCCCTTCCTGTACCCCTTTACCGAGTACATGTCTGTTCCTTATGATACGACACATTCAGTGACACCAATCCAATGACACCAACCGGGGCTAGGTGGGAAGGGTCCCACCATACACTTCATAAAGGCCAAATATACCAGAAAACATTCACGTCCTCACCCCTAAACTATACATACATGTATTCTTGTTATACCCCCCTCCCGGCAAAACTATACCCCCCCCCCGGCAAACGAAGTTAAAGGGGGTATACTGTTTTCACGTTGTCCGTCTGTCCGTCCGTCCGTCTGTCCGTAACACTTTGGTTTTCCCTGCATATCTTGCTTAATAGTCTACATCATCTTATCATGTTTTGCATAAATGTTGATATTGATGAGATGCTGCGGCTACATGAAAATAAAGGTCTTGCGATCAATACTGTTAAAGTTATTCACCTTTGTAATTTTTGAAAACTTGTCCGTGACACTTTTGATTTTCCTGTATATCTTGCTTAATATTTTTTATAACTTTTGTATTTATTGTTATACATTAATGAAACTTATATCACACTTGGTGTCTCAGGTAAGGAATCTGTTGTAGTAAAATATTTATCAAGGGCCCATAACTCTTAGAGTTATGTCCCTGGATAGCTTTTTATTTCACATAGCCATTTTTTTGAGGTCTAATAATGTTATAGTGTATAGGGAGTGAGTACCTTGTTAGCGCAACTCCTCTCACAGTTTTGAAACTTTGCAGGTGTTTTATATAGGTCTGAAGATGTGCATGTGGTTTTTCTCTTACTCCAAAAATTATCTCTTTCACTTTATTCGTCTTTTTTTACTTCGCCATTTTTTCAGGTCTAATGATGTTAAAGTGTATAGGGAGTGGATACCTAGGTAGCGCAACTCCTCTCACAGTTTGAGGGTGATCGTTTTGAAACTTTGCAGGTGTTTTATATAGGTCTTAAGATGTGCATGTGGTTATTTCATACTCCTAAAATTATGCCTTTCACTTTTTTCGTCTTTTTTAACTTAGCCATTTTTGAGGTCTAATAATGTTAAAGTGTATAGGGAGTGGGTACCTTGTTAGCGACACTCCTCTCACAGTTTTAGGATGATCCTTTTGAAACTTTCCAAGTGTTTGCATATAGGTCTGAGGATGTGCATGTGTTTTTTTCATACACCTAAAATTATTTCCTTCATTTTTTTCACCTTTCTTAACTTAGCCGTTTTTGAGGTCTAATAATGTTAAAGTGTATAGGAAGTGGGTACCTTGTTAGCGCAACTTCTCTCACAGTTTTAGGGTGATTGTTTTGAAACTTTGCAGATGTTTTCATATAGGCCTGAAGATGTGCATTTGGTTTTATCTTACTCCTATAATTATTACTTTTACATTTTTTTTGTCTTTTTTAACTTAGCCATTTTTTGAGATCTGATAATTATTCTGTATATAGGGAGTGGGTGCCTTTTCAGCGCAACTCCTCTCACATTGTTAGGGTGATCGTTTTAAAACTTTACATGATGTGATTTTATTTAGGTCTTAATATGTGCATGTGGTTTTTTCATACTCCTAAAATTGTTTCTTTCACTTATTTTGTCTCTTTTAACTTAGCCATTTTTAATTCTAATAATGTTAAAGTGTATAGGGAGTTGGTACCTTGTTAGCGCAACTTCTCTCACAGTTTTAGGACGATCCGTGTGAAACTTTGCAGGTGTTTTTATATAGGCCTGAAGATGTGCGTGTAGTTTTTTCTTACTCCTAAAATTATTACTTTTACGTTTTTCGTTTTTTTTTTAAATTAGCCATTTCTGAGGTCTGATAATGTTAAAGTTTATAGGGAATGGGTACCTTGTTAGCGCAATTCATCTCACATTTTTAGGGTGATCTTTTTGAAACTTTGCAGGTGTTTTTTCATATAGGTCTGAAGATGTGCATGTGTTTTTTTTTCTTACTCCTGAAGTTATTTCTTTCACTTTTTTCGTATTTTTTAACTTGGCCATTTTTTTAGGTCTAATAATGTTAAATTGTATAGGGAGTGGGTACATTGTTAGCGCAACTCCTCTCACAGTGTTAGGGTGATTGTTTTGAAACTTTGCAGGTGTTTTCATATAGGTCTGAAGATGGGCATGTGGTGTTTTCATACTCCTAGAATTATTTGTTTTACTTATTTTTCGTCTTTTATTTAACTCAGCAATTCTTAAGGTCTATAATGTTAAAGTGTACAGGGAGGGGGTACCTCGTTAGCGCAACTCCTCTCACAGTTTTAGGATGATCGTTTTGAAACTTTGCAGGTGTTTTATATAGGTCTGAAGATGTGCATGTGGTTTTTCTCTTACTCCAAAAATTATCTCTTTCACTTTATTCGTCTTTTTTTACTTCGCCATTTTTTCAGGTCTAATGATGTTAAAGTGTATAGGGAGTGGATACCTAGGTAGCGCAACTCCTCTCACAGTTTGAGGGTGATCGTTTTGAAACTTTGCAGGTGTTTTATATAGGTCTTAAGATGTGCATGTGGTTATTTCATACTCCTAAAATTATGCCTTTCACTTTTTTCGTCTTTTTTAACTTAGCCATTTTTGAGGTCTAATAATGTTAAAGTGTATAGGGAGTGGGTACCTTGTTAGCGACACTCCTCTCACAGTTTTAGGATGATCCTTTTGAAACTTTCCAAGTGTTTGCATATAGGTCTGAGGATGTGCATGTGTTTTTTTCATACACCTAAAATTATTTCCTTCATTTTTTTCACCTTTCTTAACTTAGCCGTTTTTGAGGTCTAATAATGTTAAAGTGTATAGGAAGTGGGTACCTTGTTAGCGCAACTTCTCTCACAGTTTTAGGGTGATTGTTTTGAAACTTTGCAGATGTTTTCATATAGGCCTGAAGATGTGCATTTGGTTTTATCTTACTCCTATAATTATTACTTTTACGTTTTTTTTGTCTTTTTTAACTTAGCCATTTTTTGAGATCTGATAATTATTCTGTATATAGGGAGTGGGTGCCTTTTCAGCGCAACTCCTCTCACATTGTTAGGGTGATCGTTTTAAAACTTTACATGATGTGATTTTATTTAGGTCTTAAGATGTGCATGTGGTTTTTTCATACTCCTAAAATTGTTTCTTTCACTTATTTTGTCTCTTTTAACTTAGCCATTTTTAATTCTAATAATGTTAAAGTGTATAGGGAGTTGGTACCTTGTTAGCGCAACTTCTCTCACAGTTTTAGGACGATCCGTGTGAAACTTTGCAGGTGTTTTTATATAGGCCTGAAGATGTGCGTGTAGTTTTTTCTTACTCCTAAAATTATTACTTTTACGTTTTTCGTTTTTTTTTTAAATTAGCCATTTCTGAGGTCTGATAATGTTAAAGTTTATAGGGAATGGGTACCTTGTTAGCGCAATTCATCTCACATTTTTAGGGTGATCTTTTTGAAACTTTGCAGGTGTTTTCATATAGGTCTGAAGATGTGCATGTGGTTTTTTCATACTCCTAAAACTATTTCTTTCACTTTTTTTCCTTTTTTTAACTTAGCCATTTTTTTAGGTCTAATAATGTTAACGTGTATAGGGAGTGGGTACCTTGTTAGCGCAAATCCTCTCACAAGTTTAGGTTGATCCTTTTGAAACTTTGCAGGTGTTTTCATATAGGTCTGAAGATGTGCATGTGGTTTTTTCATACTCCTAAAAGTATTTCTTTCACTTTTTTCGTATTTTTCAACTTAGCCATTTTTCGAGGTCTAATAACATGCCGGCTATGAGTCCCACTTCTTTTTAACATGTCTGCTGTTTTATAATATTGACCATTGTCATGCGGGGGTGTCTATAAGCAGTGCTTATTAGCTCACCCGGGCCGAAGGCTCCAGGGGAGCTTATAGTATAGTGGGTCCTCCGTCGTCCGTCCGTCCACACTTTTGAGCAGCTATATCTCTGCAGCCTGCAGGCTGATCTCAATCATTTCTCACATGTAGCATGCCTCTGGTGGGGCATTGATGACATAAACTTGTTTTCGAAATCGCTCTAAAACTTTGGTTCCTATGGTAACCACAAGGTCCCATAGACTTTCTATGGGAAAATGCTTGTCATCACAGTAGCACCTTCAGTTTTGACCGGATCTTTCTGAAACATATATGTAAGGTGGCTGGGGATAAAAACTCGGATGAGTTCGAAAACCGGCCAAGTCGGCCCATTTATCGTAGAGTTACATCCCTTTGATTGCTGAAAAAGGCCGATTTTTGTCCTTGTCATCAACGTAGCCCCTTCAGTTTTGATCGGATCTTTCTGAAACATATATGTAAAGTGGCAGGGGATAACACCTCGGATGAATTCGAATACCGGCTAAGGCCGCCCATTTATCATAGAGTTACGTCCCTTTGATTGCTGAAAATGCCGATTTTTGACCTTGTCATCACGGTAGCCCCTTCAGTTTTGATCGGATCTTTCCGAAACTTATATGTAAGGTGGCTGGGGATAAAACCTTGGATGAGTTCGAAAACCGGCCAAGTCGGCCCATTTATCATAGAGTAAAATCCCTTTGATTGCTAAAAATGCCGATTTTTTATCACCGTAGCCCTTCAGTTTTGATCGGATCTTTCTGAAACTTATATGTAAGGTGGCTGGGGATAAAGACTCGAACGAGTTCGAACACCGGCTAAGTCGGCCCATTTATCGAAGAGTTACGTCCCTTTGATTGCTGAAAAAGCCGATTTTTGACCTTATTATCACCGTAGCTCCATCAGTTTTGATCGGATCTTTCTAAAACTTATATGTAAGGTGGCTGGGGATAACACCTCGGATGAGTTTGAAAACAGGCCAACTTTTAACTTTTTTCGAGAAAATGCCATAATAACGCCATTACAGTCTGGCTTTGTACCGGGTGATTCTACTGTAAACCAGCTAACTGATATGTACAATACTTTCTGTCAAGCTCTAGACGAAGGCAAAGAAGTAAGAGCAATATTTTGCGATATTAGTAAATCCTTCGATAGAGTTTGGCATAAAGGCCTTCTGTATAAACTTTCTTCTGTTGGCATTTCTGGACAGCTCCTCCAATGGTTTTCAGACTATTTAGAAAACAGAAAACAACGTGTTGTCTTACCTGGAACAGCTTCGAGCTGGACTTCAATTAAGGCTGGCGTCCCTCAAGGTTCTATTCTCGGCCTCTCCTTTTTCTAATTTATATTAACGATATTGTCGAGGATATTCACTCTTCTATCAGACTCTTTGCTGATGATACAAACCTTTATATTATTGTTGATGATCCTGTTGATGCCGCTGATAAACTAAATACTGATCTCTCTAAAATTAACGAGTGGGCTAAACAGTGGCTCGTCAAGTTCAATCCATCTAAGTCGGAGTCAATGGTATTTTCCAGAAAAAGGTACAAGCCTAACCATCCTCGAGTCTTTACGAATGAAACCCAGATAAATGACGTAACATCTCATAAACACCTTTGTGTTGTATTTTCCAATGATTGTACATGGCATGAACACTTAGAGTATATAAAAACTAAAGCATGGAGCCGTATAAATATCAGAAAACTAAAATTTAAACTCGATAGGCACTCGCTTCAAACAATATACTTTTCTTTTATTAGACCATTACTTGAATATGCGGACGTCGTTTGGGATAACTGTACTTTGTATGAAGTTAACGATTTAGAGAAAATACAAAACGAAGCTGCTCGCATCGTCACTGGTGCAACAAAACTAGTCTCTATGGAAAGTCTTCATAATGAAATCAAATGGGAATCATTAGCATCACGTAGGAAGAAGCACAAACTACAACTGTTTTATAAAATGCAAAACGGCTTGACTCCTGACTATCTTTCTTCACTGGTACCCGCCCCAGTAGGTAACAATTCTACTTACAACTTACGTAACGCACGAGACCTAAGTACTGTACAAGCACATTCTCAACTCTATTATAAATCCTTCCTTCCATCAGTTGTACGAGACTGGAATGGACTGTCTGAAGAAATAAGAAATTCGCCAAGCCATGTCTCCTTCAAAAGACAACTTGATCTTAACCTGGCTTCTTTGCCGAGGTACTTCTGTAACGGCAAGAGGACAGGTCAGATTTATCACGCTCGTCTGAGAAGACAAGATCTCTACACTGAAATACAACCAATATGTCAGCCGTCTCTTGACGTATTTCTGTTTGGAAACCACGAATTATCGGATTCTAATAACAAGCAGATATTCTTAGCCGTTCAAGAATTCATAATCAAAACTAAACGATTCGTAGTAAACTTATAAGCTCCTGTAGTTAATATAATCCTATTATAAATAACCATATCTACTAATAGTATCATTAATAGTTTCCTTTACGACAGGATTCGTGCTATACTAGACCTCTAGCTTAACTTAGCCAGACAAGCTAAATGTGTAACATAAGATGTCACACTATCTACATTCATCTATTGTATTTTACATTTCATGTCCCCCATGGAGCCAATCCAGCTAGACGCTAGGAATAAGTATCTAGAAATGAGTTTAACAAGAATATCTATAATAATATCATACGTCATTTTCACTTGTTCTGTATCATCACAAGTCATAACGCTACAATTGTACATTGATATTTTGTAAAAATGGGAGACAGAGTTCCATAAGTCTTTCGACTTTCTTCTGAATCCCATTGTATAATATTGTCTTTGTTGATTTATCTGTATGTATGTATATCATGTATTATACAAATAAATAAACGTTTAAACTAAAACAGGCCAAGTCCGCCCATTTATCATAGAGTTACATCCCTTTGATTGCTAAAAATGCCGGTTTTTGATCTTGTCATCACCGTAGCCCCTTCAGTTTTGATGGATATTTCTGAATCTTATATGTCAGGTGGCTGGGGATAAAAACTAGGATGAGTTCGAATACCGGCCAAGTCGGCCCATTTATCATAGAGTTACGTCCCTTTGATTGCTGAAAAATGCCGATTTTGACCTTGTCATCATGGTAGCCACTTCAGTTTTGATCGGATCTTTCTGAAACTTATATGTACGGTGGCTGTGGATAAAATCCTGAATGAGTTCGAAAACTGGCCAAGTCCGCCCATTTAACATAGTGTTACTTCCCTTTAATTGCTGAAATTGCCGTTTTTCAACCTTGTCATCACCGCCGCCCCTTCAGTTTTGATCGGATCTTTCTGAAACTCATATGTGAGGTGGCTGGGGATTACACCTTGGATTACACCTTGGATTTATCATAGAGTTACGTCCCTTTTATGGGTGAAAATGTCAATTTTTGACATTGTCATCACCGTAGGCCCTTCAGTTTTGATCAGATCTTTCTGAAACTTATATGTAAGGTGGCTGGGGATAAAATTTCGAATGAGTACGAATACCGGCCAAGTTGGCCCATTTATCATATATTTATGTCCCCTTGATGTTTGAAAATGTTGATTTTTGTCCTTGTCTTCACGGTAGCCCCTTCAGTTTTGATCATAATTTTCTGAAACTTATTTGTAAGGTGGCTGGGGATAAAACCTCGGATGAGTTAAAAAAAACTTGCCAAGTCGGCCCCTTTATAATAGAGTAACATCCCTTTGATTGCTGAAAATGCCAAATTTTGACCTTGTCATCACCGTAGCCCCTTCAGTTTTGATCGGATTTATCGTAAACTTACATGTAAGGTGGCTGGGGATGAAACCTCGGACAAGTTAGAATACCGGCCAAGTCGGCACATTTATCATAGAGTTACGTGCCTTTGATTGCTGAAAATGCCTATTTGCGACCTGGTCATCACTGCTGCCCCTTCAGTTTTGATCGGATCTTCATGAAACTTACAAACAAGTCATGCAGAAAAGCTCGGAGGATTTTGAAAACTCATGAGGTTTGCCTATTTGTCGCAGAGTAACATCCCTTTGATTGCAGCAGTGAATTGCTTATTTTTGAACTTGTCATCACCATAGCCCCTTTAGTTTATATCGGATCTTCTTAGCAAGTCAGGAATGAAAACTTGAATTAGTTTGAAAACCGGTGAGGTCAGCCTATTTATCATAGAGTTACATCTACTTGATTTGCAGAAAATGCTTATCCTGTTATCACCATGTCCTCCCATAAATCTTTCAGTAGAGGTTGGCACTTCCTGAAACTTTGAATCTGTTAGCTCAGGTGAGCGATACAGGACCAGCTTGGTCCTCTTGGTCAATTTTTTCATTTCTTTTTTACGACACTTTCAGTGAGACCAATCTATGGTCCTCTGGGTGTACGCTGGGGCTAGAATCATGTGTCGGTTTGGGCAAAGCGTTAAATTGAACAGCCCAATCATTTTGAAATATTTTTCCTGGACAGGCTTATACGTAAGCGGTTAACAAGTACAGCGCACATGTTTTCGCCAGAAACTGACAACTGCCCTTCTTGAATCAGCGGAATGGGAGAAAATGACCGTAGAAAAGATTTCATTATCAATCTCCACGAAAGAATGTTGCCGACCCCGGCATGTATCGAACCCGCGTCCTCCTGATCACCAGTGAGAATCGCATCCGACTGTGCTACCGAGTCCGGCTAGTCCAATTGTGCAGATTATAATTTTTCAAATGTATGCTGTCTTATTTTTTAAAGAAAATAAGGCTTGACATAATACTTATTCACATGTAATGTCAAGCTCAATTCTCTCTGAAAATAATGTAAAAACCGAAATTGTTTTCTGCTATATAAATGTCCATGTCACTTTAAGGCTTAGGTTTTAATCTCTATCTGGTCCCTGATTAGGCAGTTCAGAATCTGTCTAGTGCAGTAATTTATTGCCACACGCAGAGAAGCTGATGATTACAGCTACAAGGGCTGCATATACAAATATATGGCTTACCTGACGCTGGTGTTAGAAGAAACCCATTCATGCCTCCTCCCCTCCACCCCCCCCCCCCTCACACACACATAATATCTGGTTCATCCAAGTATAAAGCCCCCGCCCATTGGGGCTTGAAGAAATATATGGGCTGCATGATGCTTCCACGCAGAGCTGAATCCGGCCCGCACACTAATACTGGTAAACCGCTTAGAGGATCTAAGCCTGTCCGGGAACCGCCGTGCGAGGCGGACCGTCCATGCTAATAAACCCTTTTGTTTTCGTTGGGCGACAGGGCTTGAGATGTCATTTCATCTCAATGTCGGGTAAAAGTCCCACAAAATTGGAAGCAACGTCTCCAAAATGACCTTTACAGTGTTGACGGGACGTTAAACCTCAAATAAAAAAAAAACAAAAAACAAATCATCCAAGTATAGCATTTGGATTATTATTAGAACTGTCTCAATGAGGCAGATCTAATGAGTATCTACAATCCATGTTTTTGGCAGAAATAAAGGAGTTAATGACCCCCCCCCCCCCCCCCCCCCCAACTACACATACCTGCTAACTCCACTTTTTAATATAAAAGTGGGGTTTGGAAAGGTATTGATAGACTTACTTTTATGGTTATGCAAGAGCTTTTGCCTAATAATCAGAACCAATCAAAGTCTGCCTTTCGGACAAGTTTAACAGTTTTACCTAGAGACCTGACTGAATTAGGGTGCTCGTCCCCGGCCATCGGGGCTTGACGAAATAGATTGGGCTGCATGATGCTTCTACACAGAGCTGAAACCGACCGCACATGAATAACTGCTTAGAGGTTCTAAGCCTACCCAGGAAAAGTGATGCGAGTCCATGCATATAAACTCTATTGGTTTCATTGGGCCACAGGGCTTGAGATGTCATTTCATCCCAATGTCGGGTAAAAGTCCCACAAAACTGGAGCAACGTCTCCAAAATGACCTATACAGTGTTGACGGAGACGATAAACCTCAAATCAAACAAAAAATTAATTGGGATGCAAGGCATATATGGGTTAGCCAGAGATGGTTTAAGGGGTTACAATGAAGCATCAATTTACCCAGAGAAATAAAAAAAATCGATAAATCGAACAGATGTTTTTTTTTTTTTTTTTTTGTGGCTGGAACTAGTACATTTGTTGACAGTTTGCATAAAGTTAAGGCTTTTGTATTAGTTTTTTTTTTAAGATTGGTGGATATAAACCCATTTCATCTGAATGAAATCTGGCAGGATTTAGAAATTCGATTAGAAAATTGCAGAGAGGTTGTCTTAATTTAAATGCTGGTGTGTGGGATCGGGTGGTTCAAAACATGGTATGGAAAACAACTGTTTGTTGGGCGCAATTCAGAAGTTTTAAAGCTTATATCATAATGTATAATACCGAATCCTTGCAAAATATATGAACTACAATTGAAAAATTTACCAGTTTGGCCGATTCTATCCATTTTGGGTCGATTGTTTTATAATCGACCCAAAGTTACTAAATTTCATAATCAGAAATAACGATGTTGTCCACGTGACTATCACTGAATTGGGGGGTGGGGTCGAAAATTGTTGTGCTATTTTTATCGATGTACCACCCCATTCCGGTGTGAGTTGCATCTGGACCATTGCATAGATTAATTCCTTGGCCTAGCTATGTACTTCAATGGAAAAAGACCATGCAATCATAAGGTCTCTCAGCGCTGTGGGTTCGAGCCTGGCTAGGGTCACATGTGAGACGCCAACTTCTGCAACAGAAGGTCACGTGTTCTTTTCTCCGGGCACTCAGGTTTCGTCGACCTCTGATTAACGATAGACCCCCCCCCCCCCCACACACACACACACACGCAAACAAAAAAAAAGATTGCTCATATATATTTATGTTTATTTGTGAAAGCATAAATATTAATTTTGCACATCATAATGTCTGCCCAAAAACAGTGAGGGTTTGTCTGTGATGACTGTTACCAGCCCTCCCATACCAAACACGTCCCATCAGACCCTGCAATATGTAAAATTGCTGTTTTGCGGGCATGTAGGCTACAGACCACTATTTTGTTTTCTTTTTTAACCTTTATCCTGCTGAATATGTTAATTTAGCAATAGCCATTGCAGTCCAGCAGCCGATCGAATTACTTCGCATACTAAATTTGTTCACAAGTTGCATGACAATCAGTAATTATCGCATTAGTGGATGGTATATAATACATACATGTATTAAGAAGCACAGGTGGATTGCCCATTAAACCCATACAATTGCATTTAAAGCAAACATTCTTGACTTTGATCAGACGCCGCTTAATTATAATGTTTATGTGCAACATTTCTCTCATGAAAATTGTAAAAAGTAATTGTTTTAAAGTTTAGCTGCTCTGTTTAAAGTTTAGCTGCTCTGCTTTTGTAGACTTGAGTCAAGCCATCTGCTGGCTGAGATTTATTGAAATTCTTGCTGACAAGTGAAATTAGACACAGCAGATCGTGATAAAAATCCATATTAAAACATACATAAATAAAATTATTTTACTGGCTGGTCACAGATGTATCATAACAGGGGCCAACAGATATATTTTTGAAAAATTACTGATGACCATTTCCTTCTGTTTTTTGTTTAGTGAGGTGAATGTACATCACCAATCATATTTGTCAGCGACGAACTATCAAGTGATTCTCTAAACTGGTGACTTGAATGTATCAACATTTAATAAATACATTGTATATTTCAAGATTCATTATCCAAAGTTTCCAGTTTGTGCTGAAGGCTCCCAAACTAACATCGACATTATATTTAAAACACGTAAATGTTACTGGCAACTACAAGGTCTCTATTGAAATCTTACTGGGGGCCTTATTTTTTGGTTAGTCGCACGATTAAAAATAAATAGTAGCCGAGCTTTAATGTAATGTAAAGCCACCCCTTAAACATTCTTCCCTTTTCCCAGAGTATTGGTATAACCTATATACTAGCATCTTAAGATGTTTACTCCACTTACTTTCTACCTTTTCATTGGACAACCTGCCTTCAATAACCTTGTCTCTCTATTCGCCATTAGCTCTTAATTATCCTGACATTACGATACCCGTGCGACATAATGCATTTTTCACATCTCCAAAATGGCTACTTTTCTGATGAAAATCCTCGATATGTTTGTTATAAATGTTCAAAACATAGGTTGATGGTGCTTGTTATTACCGCACCAGGCGGTTCTAACGAGTACCCACAACCTATGTCTTGGAACAGAAATAAGAAAAAAAATGTTTACCCCGTGAACCCCAGTTTTGTCTATATAAAGTTGGGTTTAGGGGTCTTCATTTCACGGACTTGTTCACGTGATGCACTGATTAACCTGTTTTACTACTTCCTTTTACTGATATTTGTCCCATATATTGATTGTTTTGGGTTTAAAGGCACGTCCACCATTGTTGGTCATTTTGTGTCCTCTCCCAGAGAAAAGCGACAGAAGAGAAAGTAGAGCAGGTGAAAGTGAGGGACAGAAGAGAAAGAGGAAAATAAATATAAGTGCAGAAACAGAAGTAATAACAGTATTCCCCCTTAACCATTACCTGCTGCAAGAACAGCAGGTCTTGTCCAGCAATATCAGTTGGACGCCCTATTGGTGCAAGGTAAACGTCACCTTTGCCTCACCCAACCACCCCAATTGTCCCATACAGATTTGCCAAAAGGTCCTTCTATGTCAAGTCATCAGGAGTTATCATGATTTGACAAACAAAGTGTAAGCGATGATCAGGAACCTATACAAAATACCTCGCACCTCCTATTCAAAATACCTTGGAATGCTGTCAGTAAGAAGTTTTACGGATGTTGGGGTTTGGGGTGGACACATTAATTGATTTAAGGTGGCCTCAATCCTCACCCTTGGTTGTCTTGGTTAAAACCCATTAGTTGTTCGTTCTGCATGGTGAATTTCTCGCTCCTCAATGCAACATCTCCACAAACATAAATAGAAGTGAAGGCAATGATCAGGAATCGACACAATTAACCCACAGCTCCCACCAGAGACAACAAAGGGAAAGAAGCACAAACATGAAACAACAGACCTAATGGACACATCAATAGCGGAAAGCCAAAAGGACAGTTACTTTCCCACAAAATGGCCACTAGGCTATCCAAAATAAAATAATATAAGCATCACAGACACCCAAAGACAAACCATAACAAAAATAAACCGCGACAGAAGAACCGCCTTTGAACGGTCAGTGGAATCGAATTCCACTGGGGGACTTAAATCGATTTTACGTGGCCACAATCCTCGCCCTTACTTCCGTCGCGATTTAGACAAATAATTCGTTCAGCCCGCATGAAGGCCTCCTAACTTATCAGTGCAACATTTCCGTGAACACAAATAATCAAACAACCGCAGACATGAAACAACGGAGAGGACTCGACAGCAAGAAACCACTGAAATGCATGAGCAAAAGAAAACCAACTGTTAGACTCCGATTGGTCCGACCAGAGATAGAGCATCAGACACCAGTCAACGCTACCTTGAATTAGATCTCTCTAATTCTAATTCTAATTCAGCTTTACACTGGAACAGTCATAGGATCTGAGGCCTGACCCACCGGCGTGCAATTAAAGAGGGAAGCACGGTTGTCAACCGTGATTGGGTTAACTTCCATGCATGCAGTCTGTCATATAACATTACGTTGTACCCAATCTTTTTATATCGAAGAATGATTTTACAAAATTGGGTGCTGAAGTCATTGCGGTTATATATTTTTCTGTACTTGTATACAACGAATTAGGAGATCAGACAACGACGAGGACTCAACAGCATGGATTAGCTAGAATGCTGCAGCAAAGGAAACCCATAGTTAGGCTCCGTTTAGCCCTACCAGAGACAGAGCATCAGGCACCTACCTTCAGGCGTTATGGCGGAAATGCATTCGTACTTAAGAAAGGAACTGAATGAAATGTTAACTTGCTTGAGGTTGACACCTTATAGGTCAGATATTTTGAACAGGGACGATGTTTGGCATAATAAATGTAACGATGCCTATGTAAATCAAGCTTCTTCTTCTACACTTTTGTCAAGAAGGGTGGGAACATCGGGTTCAACACAGACGCTCGACTGACCTTTTCTGCATCTTCATGTAACTTGGTCACTACAATTTGCGCATGTCTGCCGAAAGATCAGCCAAAACCAGAGTCATTCAATCAGCAAATAAGCTGAAGTATATCAAATCCGCAGTTGGAGAATTAGATGCTGATATTTTAATTTAGTAGAGTATCTTTTTCTGCAGCGAATTAATGTTAAAAACCAAAACAAACCTATTAAACATTTATGGAAAATCGTCGTTCTACCATGCAAAATTATGTTTCTTTTTTGTTTGCAGACAAATTTCGAAGACCTTCAGTCAAAAGGAGGCTGGTTTTTTCAGAGGCGTAAACTGATTGAAATACGTCTTTCCTTCAATTATGAAATACTGGACGAAATTCTGCCAACCCTTTGCAAAAAGACTGGAATAGGGTCGCGTTGTTAAATTCACTGAACATTGTCGTCTTTCAGAGGTATTGCTGTCCTGGTAACTTCATACCAAACTACCACTGGTTATCGAACAAATGGTTTATGAAGGCTGGAAAATGCAGCTAAGCAATAAAAGATAACCAAACAAGCGCAGTCAGTAAAGCAGAAAACTGTGGCTGCTGTATCATGACAACGCCAATTAAATATGGTTTACGCTTGCCATCAAGCTTACGCGACTTTTAATAACTAACCTGAACACCAAGTTATAAACAAGCAGCCCATGGGAAACTACGCTCGCCAGAGCTCAAGTGGGCATAACTTATCCCAACTTTGGTAGCCATTTATTTTAATCGACCATAATGTTTTAGTAGAAGCCAATCGCGGGGCCATTTTTTAATCAACCATTGTTTTTTTTTTTGGTTGCCGTCGCATACATTATGGTCAGCTTTGAACAATCTCAGCAGGTCTAAAGTCCAAAATGTTGCATACCAAGGTCTTGTATTTCCTGAGATGTAGAATTCAAAATCACTTTTGGCCATATATGGGTATGACCCTCCCACAGATCCCTAAAACAAACCTTGTTTTCTCGGCCACACTGATGCAGTATATGTAATTTGGTATCAGTTAGCACAGTAATTTTGGAAAAAAAAATAGAAATATGTAATCTTATGGCCCCAGGATCATTTAACTGGTTGCAAATATCAACTCTGATGTCATAAGCTGCAACAGAACCAGAAAATCCTGTCTTTGCCTTACAAAACCCTAAGTGACCGTATGTGACCTTGACGTAAGAAAGGTCAAGGTCAATCAAATGTCATCATTTGAACAAATGTAAAAGGGACCGGGTCCCCAATATTGTATATCAAGTTTCAAGGTCATCGGTCTATTGGTTCCTGAGAACGGGCGATTTCAAAGGGTTTTACCATATAAGGGCATGGTGGAGATTTGGGTCATGTGACCCAGACATTCAGAATATATCTTGGTCTCCACCCCATGGCGGCTTCACATGTAATTTTGTTCCAATTGGCCCAGTATATTCAGAGTAGATGTCGTTTGGATTTGTTTGGATGTTCAAATAAGAAAAGAGGGTAGGTACATTTATCTCCCCTTTTTATGTCTTTTTCCCAACTTTTTTGATTTTCTAACTCCATTTTCAAGATGCTGAGAGACCTCTCAATAAATTCATATCATAGTTAAGGGTGAGAAAATAAGGTGTATTAAACTCCTTAAATACGGGTGCTACGAATTTCAAATCCCCGACTACGTGGCATATATGTACGAAAATACTGAATTGAGTGTCTAAGCTGAGTCTTTGAGCTGAGGCTATGAGTTGAGTCAATGAGCTGAGTCTTTGAGTTGAGTCTTTGAGCTGAGTCTTTGAGTTGAGTCAATGAGCTGAGTCTTTGAGTTGAGTCTACTGCATACCATGTATTGTTGTTGATGTTGTTTTTTTTTTAAGTCCAGACAATATTAAGACTGGTCAGGGTTTTCATCAAGCAGAATGTGGTTAATAAGGGCCTTTTACATGTTTACAGTCTTCACATGATGTAACACTGGAACATTTATTTGGTTTAAATTATGCTTGAAAAACAACAAGCCTGAATTTCAGGTCGATAACCTTTTACATTCAGTCCACCTGGACGTCCCCAGGGGTGCGACGGGGCCATGCCCATGCTGCATTTCATTAAAGGCCTTATTTTTCAGAAACCATTCAGATCCCCATCCCTAAACAATATATATTCTTGTCCTTATGATAAGATGCATTCCACCATTGGGTCCCCCGAGTGTGCTGGGGTCATGTCCTACCCCCACCACTTCATAAAAGGCCTAATATCGGATAACCTATTCAGATCCCCACCCTTAGATTTTATATATATTCTTATTCCTTGTGATACATTCAGTGACACCAACCTTTGGGTAACCCAGATGCGCCGGGGCCATGCCCCCACCCCTTCCACTTTATAGTAGGCCTAATATCAGATAAACCGTTCCGACCCCTACTCATAAACTATATATATTCATTATCCGCATTTCGGCCTCCGCCCATCGGGGCTTGAAGACGTAGATGGGCTGCATGATGCTTCCACGCATAGCTGAAACCGACCCGCACACGAGTACTGGTAAACCGCTTAGAAGACCTAAGCCTGCCCAGGCAAAGCGGTGCGAGTCGGCCCGTCCATGCTAATAAATCCTATTGGTTTCATTGGGCGGTAGGGCTTGAGGTGTCATTTCATGTCAAGGTCGGGTAAAAGTCTCACAAAATTGGAAGAAAAGTCTACAAAATGACCTTTACAGTGTTGACGGGGCCGTTAAACCTCAAATCAAACAAACAAAAATCATTATCCCAATGCTTTTAAAAAAATTTGTTTGAGGAAATTGTAAATCCCTCAATCCATCTGTCTGTCTTCATTCATCCATCGATCACGCTATCCTCTCCTTAACCACTGGCCTGGGTGCCAGAAAATTTGGTACAGGGCTTTCTTACATAATGAGGGCGTGCTAGAACTATGTTATATTTGGCTCTGACAGAAGAGTGGGGATTTGCGAAGGTGTGCCATCGAATGCACGCTCTAGTTCTTATTGTTGGTCAATTGCCCATTAAAACTGTCTCGATCACGCAGTTAAATAACTAAGGCTCTAATATTAACCATGGGTTTTTCTACCTCACAAATCATATAAAACCGGCCCACACAGGAGTACTGGTAAACCGCTAAGAGGATCTAAGCCTACCCAGGCAAAGCGGTGCGAATCGGACGTCCATGCATATAAACCCTATTGTTTTCATTGGCCTTGGCAGGGCTTGGGATGTCATTCCATCTCAATGTCGGGTATAAAATTGGAAGCAACGTCTCCAAAATTACCTTTACAGTGTTGACGGGGACGTTTAAACCTCAAACCAAACAAAGACGAAAATCAGATACTACGAGTGCTCAGACTGAGCAATCTAATTTATCAAATATTTGACAGCTGTTGCCTTGCTGGTATAGAAATAATGGCATGGAGTTGTAATTAATTCTGATTTATTCAGAGAATTTTACAGTCAAGCATGCTAGAGGTTTTAAATTAGACAGTGCAGTACCAGACTGAAATGTTTCTGCTAGAAAAGGTATACACATCTGTTCATTTTGTACCAGAAACCCCAAAACGGGCAACTGGTAAACAGTGCAGACCCAGATCAGACGCCATAGAACGGGGCATTTGATCAGGGCCTACACTGTTTGCAAAAAGTTAAGCCATTTTCTAAATGAAAGAAGAAAATACAACCTGTCCCACCTAAACTTTGAAGTGGACTCTAGCTATATATGAGGAGGAAAAATCATTTGGTACGAACCCCCCTGTATACCCCACATCTTATGCAGAAAATCTGAGTTTAGAGAGGAATACTTAATTTGCTTTAATGTTGCTAAAATATAGTGGGTATTGGTTTGAACTGCCTCATAGATGCAAACGGGCACCAAATACAGTAAAGCTTCAATAAATATTAACACCTCTGTGCCCATTAAAAGTGGTTCCAGATAGGGATAGTTCGAATTACTGAGGTTTACTCATAGTACTAGGTCATAAGAGATGGTGGGATCACTTAATGGTATCTTTACGATCTTCTCTAGAATAAAGGTATGTTGTGTACACTCGTTAGAATCGCTCATTGAGGGGATTCTAATGAGTATACACAGCACACCTTTTAAAGATAAATGAGAAAAAATCATATATTTATCCTAACTGGTTATCTAGAGCTTTGGGATAGTGTAATTGATGCATTTCTAATGAGCACCCACAATATATGTTTGGAGTATTTTGTTTGGTATAAGATAAACGTCCCTGTCAACACTGTGAAGTCATTTTGGAGACGTTGCTTCCATTTTTGGGGGTCTTTTACCCGACACTGAGATGAAATGACACCTCAAGCCCTGCCGCCCAATTCAACCAATAGGATTTATAAGCATGGACGGTCGCACTTTCACCACTTTTCCTTGGTAGTTTTAAAACCGCTCAACTGTTTACCAGCACCCATGAGCATTCTGTTCCAGCTTTGCGTGGAAACATCTTGCAGCCCATTCTATTTCTTTAAGCCCCGTTGGGCAGTTATGTTTGGCGTAGAAATAAGGACAATATATAATACCATCTTCGGTTTGTTAGCTCACGTTGCGGCTTCTTTTATTTGTTCAACTATTTATGTACTGTTTCATATATCATTTGTATTACATGTAAATGTATTATTTTTTTCCTAAGAGGGTGTATTTTTTGTTTGTATGCTTTGAGATTTAAGTCCATGTCAACACTGTATTGGTCCTTTTGGAGAGAAACTGAGTTGCCTCCAATTCTGTGGGAATTTTACCCAGTATTGATATGAAACAACATCTCAAGCACTGCCACCCAATGAAACTAATAGGGTATATGTGCTGAGGTTCAAACTAGCACCACTTTTCCTGAGAGAGAGATGAAACCCTGTTAACTCCACCAGACCACGGTTAATATAATAATAATAATAATAATAATAATAATAATAATAATAATAATAATAATAATAATAATCGTCTCTATTTGAGAGGGTAACACATTTAGCAATAACAAGCTAATCTTCCATGAGGCCCTCTAATATGCACAGTACTTACATGTAGAGATACTAATTACAAAACACACACACACACACACACACACACACACAAACACTACGAGACCTAGTGCATTTTTACATCTCAAAAAATGGCCACTTCTCTAACGAAAACCCGCGATATTTTTCATCAGGTCTCTATCTTTTCTCAGGTGAAATTTCTTAAAAATTGATGTCCTGACATATATCGTCAAAATAAATGTATTTTAACAATAAGCTAGCGGTGCATATTCATATAGTGCTGCCTCTACATTGAAATTTAGCGGGCCTCTGTGGCCTAGTGGATTAAGAGCATTAGATCGCTCACTGTCGTGTTTAGAATCTGGCTCGGGGTTACATGTGAGATGCTCGCCCCCGCCCATAGGGGCTTGAAGAAATATATGGGCTGCATGATGCTTCCACGCAGAGCTGAATCTGGCCCGCACACTAGTTCTGGTAAACCTCGTAGAGGATCTAAGCCTGGCCAGGAACCCCGGTGCGAGTTTTAAAACCGCTCAACTGCTAATAAACCCTATTGGTTTCATTGGGCGACAGGGCCTGAGATGTCATTTCATCTCAATGTCGGGTAAAAGTCCCACAAAATTGGAAGCAACGTCTCCAGAATGACCTTTACAGTGTTGACGGGGACGTTAAACCTCAATTCAAAGAAACAAAATAATGTGACATGCAAAGTTCTGCAACGGAAGGTCAGGTGCTTTTTCTCTGGTAATTTCGGGTTTTGTCCACCTCTCAGATCGGATCGATATAAGTGAAATAATGTTGAAAAGGCTGTAAAACCCAAAACCAAAAAGTTCAGATCCACTGAAATTTTCATGAATGCATTGTCCATGTTGTCTGAAAACTGGTTAATTTTATTGCCACATGTTTAGACAATGCATTAGTGTATCTTATCATGTTAAACTGAGATTTATTGAAGTTCACTTTGACAAGTGAAAAGAAACTTAGCTGTTATTCTGGAGAGGCTGAAATGTCCATACCTGTATTTTTTGGTGGTAAAAACTAGGAGTATCACTGCTGTAGCCCAGGTTGTATTAACCCTTTTTGTGTTGAATGGAATCTTCCTCCTTATGTATAGCAGTTTAACAGGAGTCCATTTCAGGTATCGGGGGTGTCGGGTTTGGTTTCTTCTGAATTGGTTTGGAGTATGGCTGGGCGTTTTGCAGACAGTGAAGGCTGTGATCAGATACCACATTCTGCGGCGCTTGATCTGGGCCTGCACTGTTTGCCAAATACCCGTTTTGGGGCTTCCGGTACAAAATGGGTTAGCCCTTAACCTGCTGAGCAGGACCATCTGATCGGTATCTGCACAGTTTAATATTTTTTCTATGAATCTGACTGAATACATTATTTCAAGCAATTTGATTGGTCGGTGGTCATAAATAAGTGTGACAGGTTAACTTATTTGGCAGGATTAGGGTTGAACATCTCATCAGGGAGTTTATACTACCTAAAGGATCCTAAAAGTTTGGACACCGTTAGGGCTTGCTGTAATTCTTCTGAGGATGTGACGGACTTGTTTCATGGCACAGCAGGAGGTGCAGACGGAATGACAGACAGTGTAGACCCTGATCAGATTGCTCCTGATCAGGGTCTGCACTGTGTGATTAGGACTGTCTGTCCCGATATTTAAGATCTTTGCGGTAAAACAATGGTGCTGTGCAAAATCTGCCAATTTTTGCACATGATAACTTAGTTCCATAAATAGTGGTACACCTTGAATGCTTCTGAAGTTATGACAAATTTGTTTCATGACACAGCAAGGAGTGGCAGACAGTGATGACCCTTTCAGGACTGTTCGTGATCTGGGTCTGCCCTGTTTGGGTAGGCCTGTCTGTCCCATTACTTAGGATCATGATGATATCACCCAGATATCATTTACACTGAATATTCCAGTACAAATATGCCTCTTTATGTGTTCCTACATGGACCTTTAGGTTTCAATGGGCGGCAGGACTTGGGATGTCATTTCATCTCCATGTCGGGTAAAAGTCCTACAAAACTGTAAGAAACGTCTCCGAAATGACATTAATAGTTTTGACGAGGACGTGAAACCGCAACGCAAAAAAGACTAAAACTCACAGAGCTTTGATGTTAATATATGTTTAGTTTGCAAATGAAAATATAAATTCCGATTAGTTTATAAATTAACTGGATAGCCGGCCTCGGTACATGTAGCTCAGTCGGATGCGCGTCTGACTGGTGATCAGGAGGATGCGGGTTCGATACCTGCGCCTGGGTCGGCAACATTCTTTCGTGGAGATTGATATTGACATGTTGAAATCTTTTCTACGGTCATTCTTTCCGCAAGAAGGGCAGTTGTCAGTTTCTGGCGAAGGAATGTGCACTGAACTGGTTAACCGCTTACGTATAAGCCTGTCCAGGAAAGCGTGGAAAAGTAAATTGATCGGCTCAAAATGACCTAAAATTGTGATGACTGGGCCGTTAGAACTCCAATACAAACAAATTATATGGATATAATATATCAAGTAATCTGATTGGCTGGTAAAGGTTGTTTAATATATTCAGTAATAGCGGGAAATGCTACAAGAACATCACATTTTTTTTTTTTTTCAAAATACTTTTCATATGTATAGTAACAAGCCACACATAAACAAAGAACGGTTCTCCTTGAGCTAAAAGGTAAACTTTACACGCAAAATTATATGCTTATCAGTTACTGAAGGCTTATTTATCGCCATGTGTTTACAGTGAATTTGAATTGGTGAGATTTGCTGAAATGGAGGATTTAGTCGTGGATTTCAGACAATTGAATATTCAGAGGTAAGATTATTTACTTTATGATAATAACAGTTGCTCTTGCGATGTAAAAATAATAAAAAGAATGACAGCAATTAAATACATGTAACTGATTTCAACCGCTACATGTATGTGGATATCATAGTACGTATGTTTAAGTCAAAACTCATATAATTGAGCAGAGTTGTTTTGTTTGAATTGAGGTTTAACGTCCCCGCCAATATTATTAAGGTCATTTTGCCGACGTTTCCTATTTTGTAGGACTTTTTCCCGATACTGAGATGAAATGACATCTCAAGCCCTGCCGCCCGATGAAACTAATAGGGTTTATATACATGTATCCGACAGCACTTTTCCTGGGCAGACTTGGACCTCCTAAGCGGTCTATTAGGTCTAATACTCATATGCGGTCGGTTTCAGCTCTGCATGGAAGTATCAATTAAGCAGCCTCATCTATTTCTCTAAGCCCCGATGGGCGGGGGCTGCTATATTGGCTGTATAAAATTCATTAACGAGAAGAGTATTGTCTGTATTTTTGTTTGTTTGAGGTTTGGTGAAACTTCCCTTTGAATTAGGTCATTTTAAGGCGTTGCTTTCAGTTCTGTGGGACTTTTACCAGGCATTGGGATGAGATGGCATCTCAAGCACTACTCCGAAACAATCCGCTAGGGTTTACAATCATGGACGGTCCGACGGCAAGCTTAAACCTTCTATGCGGCTTACCAGTACTTGTCTCATGTTCGGTCGGTTTAAACTTTGCGTGGAAGTACCGTGCAGTCCAGTCTATATTTCCAAGCCCCGAGGGACGGGGTGCCTATTGTATGTGTAAGTTTTATTGCAAAACAGAAGGTTTATAAATGCATTACGATAACACCCGTGCGACAAAGTGCATTTTTCCACATCTGCAAAATGGCTAATTTTCTGATGAATATCCGTGATACTATTCTTGTATATATGTTGTGGGTGCTCGTTAGAACCGGCTCGTAGTTGTGAATGTTCGTTAGAACCGGTTCGTTGAGGCGGTTGTAACGAGTACAAAAACCTATGTCTTGGGTGAGAAATAAGAAAAATAATGCTTACTCCTGTAAACCCCAAAGGGGGTATAAGGGGGTGTTCATTACACTGACTTGTTCACGTGATTGTATTGACATTTGGATAACATGGATAACATTGTGCATGCTTTCATAGCTAAACATGTCAATGCTCTGATGTAGATATTTGATATTTTACTCATTGCTGATGCAGATGCAACCATATAGATGATTATAAGTTATATAAGGAATCTGCGGGTCATATCGTTTCCTATTCCATTCCCCATTTTGCACACAGCAGGAGTAAATTTTGAACTGACGAATTTATTCGGAAAATTGCTGAGATTTCTGCAAATGGTGAGGGCCCTGATCAGATGTCACATGCTGTGGCGTCTGATAAGGGCCTACACTGTTCGCCACGTTCGCTGCTGTGGGTTCATATATCGCTCAGGTTACGTTGAGACGCCAAGTTCTTCAATGGATGGTCAGGTAGTTTTTCTCTGGGTAGGCCTACTCCAGTTTTAATCCATCTCTGATTAACGATCCGGGGGAGCTTACAGGAAAGACAGTTATCCATCGTCGTCGGCGCCTGTCGTCGTCGTCCCATTACAAGACTTTAAAACTGTAAGTTGCCATAGCAAACAAACTAATGATCCGATTTTCATGTATAAAAACAATACCCCCACCCCAACCCACCCCTACCCCCCCCCACCCCACCCCCCCCCCCCTTGGATTCTAAAGATGAAAATTTAGCTCAATCGGCCGAGTGGCTTCAGAGGCTCCAATGGAGTTGTTTGGATCTTCGAATCCTTTGGCTCAGATGAGGGATATAAGACCATTAAGATTCTCTTGTTCTTAGCTCACCTGAGCCGAAGGCTTCAGGGGTGCACCGTCCATCGACATCGTCTTCATCCGTCAGTCCATATTCCATAAGTTCTTCAAAAAACATCTCCTTCTGAACCATTCATTGGATTATGACCAAACTTGACAGACATAATCCCTAGTTGGTCCTCCTTCAAAGTTGTTTAAATGGTTCCTGTTAATTAATCTTTTCTGAAACAAGAAGGCCCAGGTCTTTGATATTTGGTTATATAACTTTATCTAGTGGACCATTACCAAGAGTGTTCAAATTATAGCCCTGGGGACCCCGCTCAAGTGCACATTTGTTTTACATAGACTCATAAGGGAAAGCCTTAAAAATCTTCTTATTTAAAACCAGAAGGCCCAGGTCTTTTGATATTTGGTTTGTTGCTTCATCTATGTACCTCTACCATGTCTACCAAGATTGTTCAAATTATAGCAATGGAGACAAACATGGCTCCGCCCTGGGATCCACATCTTTTACAAGACGTCTAAGGGAAAAACCTTTAAAATCTTCCTGTCTGAAACCAGAAGGCCCAGGTCTCTGATATTTTGTAGAAGCTTCATCTAGTGGGCATCTACCAAGATTATTCAAATTATAGCCCCGGGTCCAAAAATGCCGCCCCTACCCCGGACCCACTTGTTTTACATATATAAGTGAAAACTATTTAAGACTCTTCTCGTCTGAAACCAGAAGGCCCAGGTCTTTGATATTTGTTATGCAGCTTCACCTAGTGGAAGTCTACCACGATTGTTCAAATTATATCCCTGGGGACAAAATGGCCCCGCCTCCTGGCCCATTTGCTTACTGTGAAGGAAAAACCTTTAAATATCTTCTTTTCTGATCTTGCCTGATCTTGTCTAAATCCAGAAGGACCAAATCTTTGCTAGTGGATATGCAGCTTAATCTAGTGGACCTCTACCATGTTTCTTCAAATTGTAGCGCGGGGGACAAAAATGACTCCGCCCCGGGGCCAACTTGCTTTACAGGGACTAATAAAGGAAAAACCTTAACATATTGTCTGAAACCAGAAGGTCCAGGTATTTGTCTCTTTGAAATTTGGTTAGCAGCTTCGTTTTAGGGACCTCTATGAAGATTTTTCAAATTATAGCCCGGGGCGAAAAATGGCCCCGACCAAGGACCCACTGGTTTTAAATTGCATATATAGGGAAAACTTTTAAAAATCCTCTTATCCGGAATCGGAAGACCCAGGCCTTTGATATTTGGTATTATCATATGACGTCTTTGATTAGGTATGGATAACGTCGTGTAATAAAAATTGCATGTCCACACGTGTAATAACACATTGGCGGGCTAAAGTAACGTCATAACGACGTCCATGCCAAACATGCATTATTTATGGGAAAATGTCAAATTTAAAGGCGATGAAATTCGAGCGTTAATAAGAGATGGGCAAACGAAATCAGTGCTGCAGGAGAGAGACAAAACAAAACATGTCATTCCGTTCCAGAACTAGACATCCCACTAAGTCTTGCTTCGTTAAAACTACACCAAAATATTTGCCTTGAATACATCTTGATCAGATCTGAATATGGCTGATGTCAGATCAAAACCAAGGCCACTAGGTCAAATTGCTTTAAAAACGTGTTCATCGCCTAGAGGCCGCAGTTTTCATTCAGTCCTCATAAAACTACACCACAATAGTTTGCCTGATATAAATGTATCAGAAAAGAAATCTGAATATAGGTCATATAGGGTCCAAAACACTAGGTCAAATTGCTTTAAAAACGTGTTCATCGCCTAGAGGCCGCAATTTTCATTCAGTCCTCATAAAACTACACCACAATAGTTTGCCTGATATAAATGTATCAGAAAAGAAATCTGAATATAGGTCATATAGGGTCCAAAACAAGGTCATATGGTTAATTTGTTTTGACCCCTTGTTCCCCCTCTAGAGTTCGAAGTTGTGCTTCATGAAACTGTTCAACAAAAAATGTCTTGGTAATTCCATGGTCAAGTAGGAATATGGGTCATATGGGGTCAAAACCCGCTCACTAGATCAAATTGCTTTAAAACCATGTTCAGCATCTTGAGGCGTTTTGCTGTACTTTCCTGAAACCATTAAAGAATAATTGTCCAGGTAATATCGGGAATGGCAAATGTCAGGTTCAGAAACTAGATCAAGTTGCTTTCAAACCTTGTTCACCCCCGAACACACAGTATTGCTTTAACATTCATGAAGCTATGCAAGAATGTTTGCCCTCTAGTTTGAATGCGGGTCATATCGGTTCAAAGTAGAAGTAAAACAAAGATCAGGAATCGATACAATTAACTGACTCCACCCATCACAGACACCAAAGGGAAAGAAATACCAACATTAAGCGACCAGACCATAACGGAAACCTAAACAAAGGAAGGCCATAAGGACAGTTACAAAAACTCAATCACTGATCAAATTACTTTCAAATTTGTTCACTCGCTAGAGTCCACAATTTGCCTTCAATCCTCGCGGAACTGTACCAGAATGTCTGTCTTGGTGGATCTTGGTGCTATCTTGTCTAAGATTGAATGTGGGTATCACCGTGATGTGCAATCAAAACTTAGGCCACTAGGTCAAATTCTTTAAAGCCTTGTTCACCCGCTAGGGGCTACAGTGTTGCTTTAATCATAATGAAGCTATATCAGAATGTTTGTTACGATAATATCTTAGTCGCGAATATAAGTCATATCGGAAGAAAGACTAGGTCGCTAGGTTATTTTTCTTTAAACCCTTGTTAACCCTTTACTATGCCACAGTGTCATTCTGCGTGACATTAACCGAATGTCCGTCGTGATGATGTTTCAGTCCAGCTCGAATATTGACTAAGCGGAGTAAACAACTAGGTCAAATGCCTTTAATTTATAGTGACCACAGATTTGCTTCACTCTTCGTGAAGTTTATCAGAATGTATGAAATCTCTTTCAGGTTCGAGTATACAGTGTCGAGTCAAAAACTAGACAACTTAGTCAAATGTGTTTATTGCCTTGTTCACTGTCTACAGATACAACTTATTTGCTTCCGTCTTAATGAAACATGACCAGAACCATTGTCTTCATGATAACGCGATAGCTTTTGACCTGATAAACCCAAATTCGAAATTTGTCATATCGGGTCAAAACTAGGTCTTATAATCTATCTGGGCACACCAGAATCTGTTCTCGCCCCCGCCTATCGGGGCTTGAAGAAATAGATTACGCTGCACGGTGCTTCCACACAGAACTGAAACTGACCACACATGAGTACTAGTAAACCGCTTAGAAGGACTTAGCCTGCGGAGGTAGAATGGTGAGAGTCAGACCGCCCAATGCATATAAGCTGTTTGGTTTCATTGGGCGACAGGGCTTGAGATGTCATTTCATCTCAATGTCGAGTAAAAGTCCCACAAAATTTGAAGCAACATCTCTAAAATGACCTAAATAGTGTTGTCGGGGACGTTAAACCTCAATTCAAACAAAACAAAACCAGAGTCCCTTAATGACTCAGGTGAGCCATTAAGAATCATCTTGGTCTTCTTGTTCGTATATCTCTGTATGGAGGGGCACTATGTTAAACTTGGCTTGGCTTATGGCTCAATCATTTAACATCGGACTTTTAGTATTTCAGTTTGAAGATTATATTTGTGTCCATAAAAATACATTTAAAAATTAGAAAAAAAAACAAAAAAAACATGCACTTTCAACAATGCACGATTGGAAAATGTAATCGACACCAAAGAATGTTAAAATACATAATTAATTTGTTTGGATGTTTTGAACTGACCGTTTGTTTGTTTGATTGAAGGTTTAACGCCCCCGTCAACACTGTAAATGTCATTTTGGAGACGTTGCTCCCAATTTTGTGGAACTTTTACCCGACATTGAGATGAAATGACATCTCAAGCTTTGCTGCCCAATGATGTCCTAGTAGCCAATGTAACGATTTTTAGCATTTAAAAACAAACAAAAAAATGAATAATTATAATGAATATACCTAGATTTAGCCCTCTAATACAAAAATATATTTCTTCAGATTTACATGCTGCAGCTCGCTGTAACACGTTAAAGCCGCACTCGTCAGCTGGCAGAAATAGGAAAATGTTCTGTATATATTGGGCTTTAGGGACAACTAGAGCTGTCAGAGGATCTGACTATAGCCCCGCTTCAGCGCTGTCAGAGAAGAAAGTTATTTAAGCTGCAGAGAAAACAGTTATGAACAAGAAATAACTGTTGAAAATTTTACATTATCTGGAAAAACTCTAAGAGTTGTGAGCCCTTGTCCCTCATTTCAATGAGCATGATACATTACCAGAATGTCCATGTTTATACTAAATTTCATCTTCCATTTTTCAATGTTCAAAGGGTAATAACTCCTAAAGTAGGCAAATCAGAGTCAGGGTTCCTGCGCTCTGCACATTGTCTCATGGTGCTTTACACTTGTGTGAAGTGTCATGAAAATATCTCAAATGGTTTGTGAGTTATGGAGCCGACACAGTCAAAATTGCCTTTTTAAATGTTCAAAGGGCAATAACTCCTAAAGTAGGCAAACCAGAGTTATGGTTCCTGCACTCTGCACATCATCTCAAGGTGCTTTTCATTTATTTGAAGTTTCATGAAAATATCAGAAACGGTTATGGAGCGGGCATAGTTAAAATTGCCATTTTCTAATATTCAAAAGCCTATAACTGAAAAAAAGACAATCCAGAGTTTGGGTTCCTGCGCTCTGCACACGTAATATGGTGCTTTACATTTGTGTGAAGTTTCATAAAATTATCTCAAACGGTTTTTGAGTTATCGAGCAAAGACGGCTAAAATTGATATTTTTCAATATTCAAAGGGAAATAACTCAAAAATTAGGCAATCCACAGTTATGGTTCCTGCACTCTGCACACCATCTCATGGTGTTTAATGTTTGTATGAAGTTTCATGAAAATATGTGAATGGGTTTTAAAGTTATGGAGCGGACACGAAAATTGTTAACAGACACAGACAGACACACAGACAGACACACAGAAAATACGAAAACCAGAGTTATGGTTCTTGCGCCCTGCACATTGTCTCATAGTGCTTAACATTTGTGTGAAGTTTCATGAAATTATCTCAAACGGTTTTCGAGTTATGAAGCGGACACTGTTAAAATTGCCATTTTTCAATGTTCAAAGGGCAATAACTCCAAAAATAAGCAATGCAGAGTTATGGTTCCTGCGCTCTGCACATCGTCTCATAGTGCTTAACATTTGTGTGAAGTTTCCTAAAAATATCTCAAACGGTTTTCGAGTTATGAAGCGGACACAATTAAAATTGCCATTTTTCAATGTTCAAAGGGCAATAACTCCAAAAGTAGGCAATCCACAGTTATAATTCCTTCGCTCTGCACATTGTCTTATGGTGTTTAACATTTGTGTGAAGTTTCATGAAAATATGTTAAGCAGATACAAAGTTATGGAGCCAACACAAATTAACGGAATCACGGAATTACGGAATTACGGAATTACGGAAAATGTTCAAAGGGCAATAACTCCAAAAGTAGGCAATCCACAGTTATAATTCCTTCGCTCTGCACATTGTCTTATGGTGTTTAACATTTGTGTGAAGTTTCATGAAAATATGTTAAGCAGATTCAAAGTTATGGAGCCAACACAAATTAACGGAATCACGGAATGACAGAAGGACATGGCAAATCCAATATAGCCCCACTTTTTCAAAGCGGGGCTATAATGAGATGCGTGGGAAGCAAACACTCTACTAGTTAGTAGCATAGACGGGTGTCCGATAAGAGAAAATTTTACTTTGACACTTTGCAGAATAAGTCCATTGTCAATGATGGTGGTCGACAGGTGGATTTTACGTAGGTTGTAGGGAAAAGAGTATGAAGACATACAACAACCGAACCTGCTTCCCGGCACTGGCTTGTGCCTATGAAAAGGTAATTGTAGATGTTCCTTATAGAACTGTTTGCACACTCTTAAAGCCACTTCCTTAGAACTAGAAGTTGTTCATTGTCGTCTTTTAGCCTACCTGTCACGTAGGGACAAGGTGAGCTTTTGGGATCACATTATGTCCGCCATCCGCCATGCGTCTGTGCGTCTGTAAACAATTTCTAGAAACGATATCTTCTAAACCACCGATAAGATTGGACATAATGTCACAGGAATGATCCTTTGATGGTCCCCTTTCACAGTTGTTCAAACGGTTCCGGTCCGTGGCACATCAAGGTGACAGGAGCCAATAATAGATTTTTTTTTTCCTGAAACCATAAATACTTCTACCCTGAAATCGCAATGCCCAGGTCTGTGGTAATTGCTTTGAACCTTCATCTAGTGGACCTTAACCACGATTGTTTAAATTATAGCCCTGGGGCCAAACATCACACCGCCCCTGGACCCACCTGTTTTAAATAGACTTACAGGGGTAGCCTTTAAACATCTTGACTGAAACAAGAAGGCCCAGGTCTTTGACATTTGACATGCAGTTTCAAGTAGAGCCTGGGGCCAAAAATGGCCCACCAGTTTTACATAGACTAAGATTGGGAAGAGGTTTAAAAATCCCCTTGTCTAAAACAAGAAGGCCCAAGTCATTGATATTTAGTTTGAAGATTCATCTTGTGGCCCGCTGCTAAGATTGTTCAAATTAAAGCACTGGTGCCAATCTCCGCCTTGTGCAGTAGAAACTTACCCTCAATGTGTGCCCAGATAATGAAATGCATCAGCTGTGTATAACTTATATGGGAACCACCGACTCATAAGTCTAGCTTCTGATTCCAGCCCTTCTCCAAGCCACGCCCGGTTGTCACCACGAGGCATTGTTAGCATAAGCACTTCATCTTTCCATGGCGTATTAGGATCTGACCCTCAATGTCCACAAGGCGCCTAGACATTGGCATACATGTCAGCTCTGTATTGCTAAAGGAAATCTCATAAGTCTAGCTTCTGATGCTAACTCTGTTAGTTCCGCCCCCACTCCACACAACCCCAACCCTTGTCACCATGTGACATTGTAAGTAAGACTGAGTCAGTTCGTCGCCTTCTGGTGCATTAGAATCTGACTCTGACTGTCCAAATGGTTCCAGATAGAGACATTCAAGTCAGATCTGTGTTAATAAAGCGAACCACCGCCTCATCTTATGCCAATCCCCCACCCTCCCACCCCGCCTTCGTCCCCACGGGCATTGTCAGTTACAATGGGCAACTGTCGGCTCTGCATTGTCGAAGGAAACTTTTGAAAGCCTTCATCCCCTGAAAGAAAGCAATTAAGAAGGCATGTTACATAGATGACCCTCAGGCAAAATGTCAAAATTGATTCCCTCCACTGAACGTGATTGCCACAAAAACTAAAAAAAAAAAAAAAAAAAAAAAAAAACTTTTAAAATGACTTCTACTCCTGAAAACTGATTTTGAAATAATTTCACAGAAATGCTGCTTGGGTCACTGTCAAATAAAAAGGCTCAAACCGCTCACTCAATCTTATGTTACCTACCATGTTTCTGTACAGAAAGGATCAGGTGAACGATCCAGGGCCATTTTGGCCCTCTTCAATGTCTTGTTTTCAACAATGTCAATTAGGCCGACCAGATGAAGTCACGGCTATTTCATTGAACTTTGCTTACTGCTGGTACCCAACTTTGATTCAACGTTAAAACAAAGTTCGTAAAGTAGGTTTCACGTTGATTCAGCACTGAATCAACTTCTTGCTGGAAGTTGTTTCTCAGTTGACTGACTGTGATTTTTATCTCACCAGAGCCAAATGATCCGGGGGAGCTTATAGGATATGCAGTTGTCCGTTGTCGTCATATGTCGTATATCTGGTGTCGTCTGGCGTCCACACTCTCATGAAACCACTGAGCCGATTGGGCCCAAATTTCATCTGTAGCAGCCCTCGGCTGGGTGAGTGTAATCGCACGACCCGCAGAAAAAGCGACCGACTGAAGTCGGTTGATTTTATAAGAGTGCCCTAAAATCACCGTGTCATTCTGTCAGCCTGCCCGTGCGTAACCCGTTTGTGAATATTGGTGATAGTGACTTAACCGCTTGGAACATCTAAACAATTTTTGGCATACTGATAGATATCAATGAGATCTAACCAATGAACTTGCGAAATATTACATTCCATTTAGTATAGCCTCGCCGAGGCGAAAAATGTGAAAATTTTCGAACTGCTTCTTCTCGGAAACCGTTGGGCCGATTGAAGTCAAATTTCATATGGAGCCTCTATGGGATGGGGAAAACCAAAATTTGCTCATTGGGTCCAGGTCACATGACCAAAATGGCCGCCAAACCATATATGGTCTGTCTGTCTGTCCGTCCGTAACCCGTTTGAGAACATTGGTGATAGTGACTTAATCGCTTGGAATATTTAAACAATTTTTGGCATACTGATAGATATCAATGAGATCTAACCAATGAACTTGAGAAATATAACATTCCATTTAGTATAGCCTCGCCGAGGCGAAAAATGTGAAAATTTTCGAACTGCTTCTCCTCGGAAACCGTTGGGCCGATTGAAGTCAAATTTCATATGGATCCTCTATGGGATCGGGGAAACCAAAAATTGCTCAAAGGGTCCAGGTCACATGACCAAAATGGCCGCCAAGCCATATACGGTAAAAACCCTTCAAAAATAGTCTTCTCCAGAACCACTGGGCAGATTTCCACGAAACTTGATAAATAGCATCTGGGACGTAGGCCCATCATCAATTGCTAAAATGGTGACCCTGGGTTGACCTTGACCTTCTTTGTGCCTAGGTCAAACTTTGACACATATGCTTTTGTATTGGAAAAGTGAGAATGCATTTTATTCTGCAAACGATTCAGAATACAGTACTTAAGTATAAGATACATTTTTTCTCCTTACGATAAGGTGCATTTATTGGGGGAACCGTTTTAGGTCCAGGTCACATGACCAAAATGGCCGCCATACCCATATATGGTAACACTCATAAAGCTAAAAGCATCCGGCGGGTCGTGCACTTCAGCTGAAGCACTGTTTTTTTGTATGAAAATCAGCTGTATAAGTTTCCAAAGACTTATAATGGGGAACATTAAAACATGTCATTTACTGACAAGCGTCTGCAGATATTTTGACAAAACTTTCATAGAAATGTCCCTTTGGCAATATTCTATCTGTCATATGATTAAAGGCCTACTGCTCATATTTATTGGTTGCCTTGAAAACCAAAATGCCAAAAAAAAAAAATAAGAAAAATTAAACAAAATCACCTCCTCAGAAACCATATTCTTTATGAGGCTGAGACTTCGTGCAGATATCATCTTATTAGCCTTTGCAGGTTTTGTGTTGTTTTTTTTTTTTTTTATTAAATTCGGTTCTTTAGTTCTGTTGCTATGGCATCTTAAGATTTTTCATAGACATACAATTGGAAAACTTGAAAAATGGTACTTTCTGCCAAGCCTTTGCGGATATTTTGATAAAACTTTCATAGAAATGTTCCTT
The DNA here is from genome assembly GCA_963580285.1 of Lucinisca nassula. Classification (NCBI taxonomy): domain Eukaryota; kingdom Metazoa; phylum Mollusca; class Bivalvia; order Lucinida; family Lucinidae; genus Lucinisca; species Lucinisca nassula. The sequence continues at coordinate 110,171,464 of OY757013.1, read as the reverse complement.
TAGCAATCTTCTACCCTTTATGATAAACGGCTTATTAGTTTGAATGCTATGGCAACTCGTAGTGTCCATAGATTATAAGTAGGAAAATTGCAAAAATGGCATATACTGCCAATTCATTGCAGATATTTTGACAAAACATTTATAGCAAGTTCCTTGAAGCAATATGTTTTTGTGCAACTGCTGGTTTTGCAATGGGGGTTCAAAATTCAAAACAACTGACCCAAAACGTCCCCTGGGGACATGCAAAAATCTGCCAAAATTTTGTTTCGAAGCCCCCCCCCCCCCAAAAAAAAAAAAAAAATGGGCGTGACAGGGCCATGACCCAGCTCCATCACATTATAAAAGGCCAAATCATCAATCAGAAACCTTTCAGATCCCTACCTCTAAACTATATACATGTATATTCTTGCCCCTAATGATAAGATGCATACAGACACGCCACTCGGGGGCACCGAGGGTGCCCCGGCCTACCGCCCCCACCTCCACACACACACTCACTACAATAAAGACCTCATATCTCAAAACCCATTCAAATTCCCACCCCTAGAACTTTATAAACTCTTGTTTGTTATGGTAAGAGACATTCAGTGGCACCAATCTGGGCGTCCCCTACCCCGGGATGCACTGGGGTCATGCCTCATCCCTCCACTTAATAAAAGGCCACATATCTGAGAAACTCTTCAGACCCTCACCCCTAAACCTTATCATGTTACTAATGATAAGATGCATTCAGTGACACCAACCTTCAGGTCCCCTTGGGTGACTCCGGCGATGCCCAAACCTCTACTTCTTAAAATGGCATGTATCTCAGAAACCGTTCAATTCCCAATCCCTAAACCATAATATATTCATGTTCATAATAACAAGACTAATTCTGTCACACCACCCTTGTGGTCTTCCGGATTGTTCTGTAGCAATGCGCCACCCTTCCGGTTCATAAAAGGCCATATATCTCAGAAACAATTTAGATCCCAATCCTCGATCTTTTTTTTTTGTTTTGGGGTGGGGGTGGGGTTGGGTTTTATGGCCCTTTAAAGATTATTCAACTTATATCGAGCTGATTGTTTATCAAATGTGGACGAAAACCGGAGTACCTGGAGAAAAACTACCTTCCGTTGCAGAAGTTGGCGTCTCACATGTGAGCCGAGCAAGGTTCGAACCACAACGGTGAGAGACCTAATGGTTAAGAGGCAGCGCTCTTACGCACTAGGCCACGGATGCTCGTCAGCCCTTAATCATATCCTTGATCCTCATGATAAGACGCATTCCGGTGGACAAACTTGAGGGTCCCCGCGGGTCCACAGGAGCTATTCATCACCCCTTCGCTTCATTAAAAGGACTCATACCTCCAGAACAATCTAGGTTCCCGCCCCTGAACCATATATATTCTTTGTCCAAATGTTAAGACCTATTCAGTGAAAAAAATATTGAGTCCCGAGTTCCACCGAGCCATGTCCAAACCCCTCCATTGCTAAAATGGCCTAATGTCTCAGGAATCATACATATCCCCGCCACTGAACCATATACTGGCAAATCCATTAATAAGGGCTCCCTTGGGTCCATCCACAACCCTTCCACTTCATAAAACGCCTACTATTTCAGATATGAAGTCCACATACGTGGTCATTTGAGTTTGGGGGTTCGTTTTGGGGACTTAATAATCGGTCGGTAGCTGCTAATGTACCGTGCCCACCTAAGCTGTGGTGAGTATTGTGGCACATGGGCCTCCTGTTTTAATTCATTCCACCTTTTACATAATATAAGAAGTGCATCAGTCATACTTAGTACATACTTACATCTACTAGCACAGGCATGTCAATATGAATGCTTCCTAGCACAGGCATGTCAATATGAATGCTTCACACAGATTTGGTTAACGTACCACAAGTCATCCTTATTCTTTTTACATATATTTCATGTCTGATTGACAATGCAAAAACGATGCATCGCTTCATTTCTGACGCGCTGCTACAACAACAGCTATGAAACAATAACTGGTATGAATCTCCATTTTAAAGTTTACGACAACGTAACACCAATCACATTGTCAGCACAATAATATACTAAAGAGAAATTAATTTTCTTTTACAGCTGATCATGAAATTATAAACGCTGTGGGTCGCCTGCAAAGTAAATGAACCCCGAAGGGGTTCATGTGAAATTAGCTAGCCACCCACTGTCGTGCATACTATCATGAACAGCATAAAAATAAGTTTATTTCTTATTAGCTCACCTGAGCCGAATGCTCATGTGAGGTAATAGTATTCCAATGCTCCGTTGTCCGTCGTCCGTTCACATTTTCAATTACGTATATCTTCAAAGCCAGTGGGCCAATCATGATTAAATTCCACACGAAGCATTGTCAGGTAGGTGGAAAGAACGCCTATTGTTTAGGGGCAGATCAGATGGAAACTCTTGTTGCCATGGCAACATATAGCTCACATAGACTCACAATGGGAAAAAAAACTTAAAAAATCTGTTTCTTTGAAACCACAAGGCCCAAAGCTTAGATATTTAGTGTGTGGCAACGTCAAGTGTTCCCTTACATTAGTACTGCCAATCATGCCCCAGGGATCTAATTTGACAACGCCCTAGGACTCCTTAGCTTCCACAGACTTACACCAGGGAACAGGGCTTCAAAAATAATCTTCTCCGAAAGCATAAAGCTCATAGCTTAGATATTTAGTATGTAGCAACGTAATATGGTCCCCTATATAAATCCTGCAAATAATGCCCAGGGGTACAAATTAGCCACGCCCCGGGGATCATAAGCTCCCATTGACTTACCAAGGGAATAACTTAAAAAAATCTTCTTCTCTGAAACCACAAAGCACAGAGCTTAAATGTTTACTATGTAGAAATGTCAAGTGGTCCCCTACATTAATCCTGCCAATCATGCCCCTGGGGTCTAAATTGGCCAGGCCCCGGGGCTCCGTAGCTTCCAAAGACTTATAATGGAAAAAAGGCTTCAAAAATCTTCTTCTCCGAAACCATATAGCCCATAACTAAGATATTAAGTAGGTTGCAAAGTAATACGGTCCCCTACATAAATCCTGCCAGTCATGTCCCTGGGGTCTAAATTGGCCAGGTCCCGGGGCTCCTTAGTTTCCATAGACTTCTGATGGAAAAAAGCTTCAGAAATCTTCTTCTCCGAAACCATAAGGCCCATAGCTAAGATATTTAGTAAATAGTTTAGATGCAAAGTAATACGGTCCCCTACATAAATCCTGCCAATCGTATCCCTGGGGTCAGGATTTTCCACGCCCCGGGACTCATGGAAAAAATTGGAAAACAACTTGAAAATCTTCTTTTCTGGAACAACAAGGCCCAAATCTTAGATATTTTGTATGTAGCAATGTCAAGTGGTCCCCTACATAAATCCTGTCAGTCATGCCCCTGGGTCCAAATTGGCCACACCCCGGGGTACCTTAGCTCCCATAGACTTATGATAAAGAAAAAGCTTAAAAAACTTCTCTGAAACCATAAAGCCCATAGCTTAGATGTTTAGTATGTACCAGCGTGAAACGGTCACCTACATAAATCCTGCGCACCTTGCCTCTGGAGTCAAAATTGGCCACTCCCTGGAGTTCATAAGTTCCGTAGATAAACAATGGGAAACACTTAAAAATCTTCTTCAAAAGACCCAAAGCTTGGATATTTAGTAAGTAGCAGCGTCAAATGGTCCCCTACACAAATCCTGCCGATCATGCCCCTAGTGTCCAAATTAGCCAGGCCCCGGGGCTCCTTAGCTCCCTGTACTTATAATGGAAAAACGCCATAAAAACTTCTTTTTTGAAACCATTACATTAAGCCCATAGCTTAGATTTATTACGTACTAACGTGAAATGGTCACCTTCATAAATCTTGCCAACCATGCCTCTGTGGTCATAATTGGCCACGCCCCTGGGCTCATTAGCTCCCATAGACTAATAATGGATAAAAACTTTAAAAATCTTCTTCTCTGAATCCGAAATGCCCAAACCTTAGATATGTAGTATGTAGTAACGTAAAATGGTCCCCAACATAAATCCTGTAAATCAGGCCCCTGGTCCTGTATCGCTCACCTGAGCTAACAGATTCAAAGTTTAAGGAAGTGCCAACCTTAACTGAAGGCTTTATGGGAGGACATGGTGATGACAGGGTAAGCATTTTCTGAAAATCAAGTAGAATTTAACTCTATGATAAACAGGCTGACCTCACCGGTTTTCAAACTCATTCAAGCTTTTATTCCTGACTTGCTAAGAAGATCCGATCTAAACTGAAGTGGCTATGGTGATGACAAGTTCAAAAACAAGAGTTTTCAAACTCCTCCAAGCTTTCTGCCTGACTTCCTTGTTTGTAAGTTTCATGAAGATCCGTTCAAAACTAAAGGGGCAGCAGTGATAACAATGTCGAAAATAGGCATTTTCAGCAATCAAAGGCACGTAACTCTATGATAAATGTGCCGACTTGGCCGGTATTCGAACTCACCTGAGGTTTTATTCCCAGCCACCTTACATGTAATTTTCAGAAAGATCCGATCAGACTTGGCCAGTATTCAAACTCATCCAAGATTTTATTCCCAGCCACCTCACGTATAAGTTTCAGAAAGATCCGATCAAAACTGAAGGGGCTTTGGTGATGACAAGGTCAAAATTTGGCATTTTTAGCAATCAAAGGGATGTTACTCTAAAATAAATGAGCCGACTTGGCCAGTTTTCGAACTCATCCGAGGTTTCATCCCCAGCCACCTTACATATAAGTTTCAGAAAAATCTGATCAAAACTGAAGGGGCTACGGTAATGACAAGGTCAAAAATCAACATTTTCAGCCATCAAAGGGACAGAACTCTACAATAAATGGGCTGACTTGGCCTGTTTTCGAACTCATCCAAGATTTTATCCCCAGCCACCTTACATAGAAGTTTCAGAAAGATCCGATCAAAACTGAAGGGGCTATGGTGATGACAAGGTCAAAAATCGGCATTTTCAGCAATCAAAGGGACGTAAATCAATGATAAATAGGCCAACTTGGCTGGTATTCAAACTCATCCTAGGTTTTATCTCCAGTCACCTTACATATAGGTTTCAGAAAGATTCGATCAAAACTGAAGGGGCTACGGTGATGACAAGGTAAAAAATCGACATTTTCAGCCATCAAAGGGACATAACTATATAGTTAATGGGGCAACTTGGCCGGTTTTCGAACACATCCGAGGTTTTATCCCCAGCCACCTTACATATAAGTTTCAGAAAGATCCGATCAAAACTGAAGGGGCTACAGTGTTGACAAGGTCAAAAATCAACATTTTCAGCAATCAAAGGGACCTAACTCTATGATAAATAGGCCATCTTTGCCGGTATGCGAACTCATCCGAGGCTTTATCCCCAGCCACCTTGCATATAAGTTTCAGAAAGATCCAATCAATACTCAAAGGGCTACGGTGATGACAAGATCAAAAATCGGCATTTTCAGGAATCAAAGGGACGTTACTCTGTGATAAATGGACCAACTTGGCTGGTTTTCGAACTCATCCGAGATTTTATCCCCAGCCACTTTACATATAAGTTTCAGAAAGATTCGATCAAAACTGAAAGGGCTACAGTGATGACAAGGTCAAAAATCAGCATTTTCAGCAATCAAAGGGACGTTACTCTATGATAAAAGGGCCGACTTGGTCGGTTTTCGAACTCATCCGAGTTTTTATCCACAGCCACCATACATATAAGTTTCAGAAAGATCCGATCAAAACTGAAGGGGCTACGGTGATGACAAGGTCAAAAATCGGCATTTTCAGCAATCAAAGGGACGTAACTCTATGATAAACCAGCGGACTAGGCCGGTTTTCGAACTCATCCGAGGTTTTATCCCCAGCCACATAACATATAAGTTTCAGAAAGATCCGATCAAAACTGAAGGGGCTACGGTGATGACAAGGTCGAAAATGGGCATTTTCAGCAATCAAAGGGACGTAACTCTATGATAAATGGGCCGACTTAGCCGGTTTTCGAACTCATCCGAGATTTTATCCCCAGCCACTTTACATATAAGTTTCAGAAAGATTCGATCAAAACTGAAAGGGCTACAGTGATGACAAGGTCAAAAATCAGCATTTTCAGCAATCAAAGGGACGTTACTCTACGATAAAAGGGCTGACTTGGTCGGTTTTCGAACTCATCCGAGATTTTATCCCCAGCCACCTTACATATAAGTTTCAGAAAGATCCGATCAAAACTGAAGGGGCTACGGTGATGACAAGGTCAAAAATCGGCATTTTCAGCAATCAAAGGGACGTAACTCTATGATAAACCAGCGGACTAGGCCAGTTTTCGAACTCATCCGAGGTTTTATCCCCAGCCACATAACATATAAGTTTCAGAAAGATCCGATCAAAACTAAAGGGGCTACGGTGATGACAAGGTCAAAAATGGGCATTTTCAGCAATCAAAGGGACGTAACTCTATGATAAACGGGCCGACTTGGCCGGTTTTCGAACTCGTCCGAGTTTTTATCCCCAGTCACCTTACATATAAGTTTCAGAAAGATCCGATCAAAACTGAAGGCGCTACGGTGATGACAAGCATTTTCCCATAGTAAGTCTATGGGACCTTGTGGTTGCCATAGGAACCAAAGTTTTAGAGCGATTTCAAAAAAAAGTTTATGTCATCAATGCCCCACCAGAGGCATACTACAGGTGAGAAATGATTGAGATCAGCCTGCAGGATACAGAGATATAGCTGCTCAAAAGTGTGGACGGACGACGGACGGACGGACGGACGACGGACGACGGACGACGGAGGACCCACTATACTATAAGCTCCCCTGGAGCCTTCGGCCCAGGTGAGCTAAAAATGATCTTCTCTGAAACCATAAAGCCCATAGCTTAGATATTTTCTATGATGCAACGTAAAATAACCATCTACATAAATCCTGTCAACCATGCAGCAGGGTTCAAAATTAGCTCCTATAGACTTATAATGGAAAAAAAACTTTAAAAAAATCTTCTCGGAAACCATTCGTCTCTGAGCCTTGATGTTTCATATGTAACAATGCTATGTGTTGTCCTTTTTTAATCCTGCCATGTTTGTAACTACAAGACTATAATAAAAAAGCAAATAAATTTTGATCTTCTGTTTTTTCTGAAACCATAAGGCCCAGACCTTAGATATTCAGTATGTAAAAACATTGAGTGGTCACCTACATTAATCCTACCAACCAGGCCCCTAGGGTCGAAATTGACTAAACCATGGGACCTTTTAACTCCTACTGAGGCCTCTGTGGTGCAATGGTTATGCTACACGCCTGATAAACCAGGGATCACAGGATAGACCGCAGGCTTCTCGAAACTTCCAGATGAGTCTTTAAACTGAGGTCCTGTTTCTGTTTCACCTTAGCTGTTGGTGGAACGTAAAACTAAAACACACTCAGTCAATAGCTCCTGTAGACTAATAATACAAAAAAACTTAAGAAATCTCCTGAGAGATTAGACAATTAGTATTGTTACAACATCAATCGGTCACCAGAAATGGCTATGGCGTCTAAATTGGCCCTATCCGTTGGCTCATTATCTCCCACTGATTTATATATGGAAGAACTTCAAATAAACTCTTCTGCTCTGAAACCATGAGGCAAACAGCTTACTAAAATGTTCCTCATGTGAGCGGTAAGGCTCATTGAGCCTCTTGTATTTATGTTCTTTGCTCCTCATCACTGGGCGCAAAAATGTTTGTACGGCAAACCTTTAAAGCTGAAAAATAACACGCTGTTTTTCTACGAAAAGATAAAGAGCGTTGACGCCGCTAACGCTCAATCAGATTATAGAGAACCATGGTTTGTACTGACGTCATATGACGTCACTGTAAATCATATGACACAATGCGTTCATGGAAGTACGAAGTGCATTGTTTTCTATAGGTTTACATTAGGCTTTACACTGGAAATGTAAATATTAACATATATTTTTATGGAAATCAAATAATCTCAATCATGTTAAGTAGTCCTTTAATATACTTATGCATGTATAAATGTAATTCATTCTGCTTAAGCTAGAGTTTATAGTGTAGATTAATATTTTTATATACTGAAAAAAGACACACTCGAGTGACGATTAGTTCTTTCTTTTTCTAGCCTTATGCAGAATCAACTATGGCATCTTCAAGCTAAGAATGTTAACCAGATGTTAATACTAAATGCGACGTTGGCGTCACAGATGAACTTTTTGGCGTACGTGCCGTACTATGGGTTGGAATGGCGTTGATAGCACTTAATACGTGGGCTACAGTGTACACTGAAGCGGTTTGGTGTGGCGTCGTTGGGATGGTAATGTTTTGAGTTGACATGTGTGACACTGGACCGTGGCGTGTTGTGGCGGAAGTATGCATCTGCAAACTCATTTTTGTAAATGAGTCCCAATGCGCAACTAGGTGAAACGGAATATGACAGTTTGACAAAACATTAACTTCATTTTACATGCCGTGACACATTGTTCATTTCATGAATTATTTCTACGACTGATATTTTGCACGTCAACAGCCCAATGGTATGGTATCCGCATGTACGCAGAGGAGCAGATGGAAATATATTGTTTTGTGTTCGTATGCTATGGACAAGGAACACATGCTTTTTAAAAATCATCATTTAGGAATTCCATTGTATGAAACTAGAGACTGAGGGCATATTCATGAGTTATACTTATGACACCCCCAATTCCCCCACCCTCCGCCACCACAACGGGTGGGGAGACATATATATTGTTTTGGCGCGGATCCCGTTTGCGATGGAATCGGCGCTGGTGTGGTCTGTTTCATCACGAAAACACGCTTATAGAAATTTGACCCCTTAAGCCCCACTTTTATAATGTAAACCTTGGGTTTACAGGGGTATACCATATTTTTCTTAATTCTGCTCAAAATTCTGGTGGTAATTTTTTACCAATACACTTGATTAGGCATGTTGTCGTAATCTCCTTAATAGTCGGGGATTTGAAATTCGTAGCACCCGTATTTAAGGAGTTTAATGCACCTTATTTTCTCACACTTAACTATGATATTAATTTATTGAGAGGTCTCTCAGCATCTTGAAAATGGAGTTAGAAAATCAAAAAAGTGGGGAAAAAGACATAAAAAGGGGAGATAAATGTACCTACCCTCTTTTCTCATTTGAACATCCAAACAATTCAAAACGACATTTCCTCTGAAACTACAAGACCGATTGGAACCAAATTACATGTGAAGCCGCCATGGGATGGAAGAACAAACATATATTCTGAATGTCTGTGTCACATGACCAAAATGTCCACCATGCCCATATATGGTAAAAACCTTAAAAATCGCCCGTTCTCAGGAACCAATAGACCGATGGCCTTGAAACTTGATATACAATATTGGGGACCCAATCCCTTTCACATTTGTTAAAATGATGACATTTGGTTGACCTTGACCTTTCTTACGTCAAGGTCACATACGGTCACTTAGAGTTTTGTATGGCAAAGACAGGATAATCTGGTTCTGTTGCAGCTTATGACATCAGAGTTGATATTTGCAACCAGCTAAACGATCCTGGGGCCATAAGATTACATATTTCTACTTTCTCCAAAACTACTGTGCTAACTGATACCAAATTACATACATGTACACTGCATCAGTGTGGTCGAGAAATCAAAGTTTGTTTGAGGGATCTGTGTGATTGTCACACCAATATATGGCCAAAAGTGATTTTGAATTCTGCATCTCAGGAAATATAAGACCTTGGTATGCAACATTTTGGACTTCAGATCTGCTGAGATTGTTCAAAGCGGACCATAATGTATGCGACGGTAACAAAAAACAATGGTTGATTTAAAAATAATTTGGCAGCAATGGTCATGCGATTGGCTTCTACAAAACCATTATGGTCGATTAAAGTAAATGGCCACCAAGGGTGGGTTAATTTATGCCCACTTGAGCTCTGGTGAGCGAAGTTGCCCATGGGATCTTGTTTATAACTTTGTGTTCAGGCTAGTTATTAAAAGTCGCGTAAGCTTGATGGCAAGCGTAAACCATATATTTAATTAGCGTCGTCATGATACAGCAGCCACAGTTTTCTGCTTTACTGATTACGCTTGTTTGGCTATCTTTTATTGCTTAGCTGCATTTTCCAGCCTTCAAAAATCATTTATTCGATAACCAGTGGTAGTTTGGTATGAAGTCACCATGACAGCAATACCGCTGAAAGACAACACTGTTCAGTGAATTTAACAACGCGACCCTATTTCAGTTAGAATTTCGTCCAGTATTTCATAATTGAAGGAAAGACGTATTTTAATCACTTTACGCCTCTGAACAGACCTGCTTCCTTTTGACTGAAGGTCTGCGAAATTTGTCTGCAAACAAAAAAGAAACATTATATAATATTTGCATGGTAGATCGACGATTTTACATAAATGTTTTATAGGTTTGTTTTGGTTTTTACCATTAATTTCCTGCAGAAAAAAGATACTCTATTAAATCTAAATATCTATATTTAAATATAATTCTCCAACTGCGGATTTGATATACTGCAGTTCATCTGCTGATTGAATGACTCTGGTTTTGGTTGATCTTTTGGCAAATATGCGCAAATTGTGGAGACCAAGTTACATGAAGATGCAGAAAAGGTCAGTCGAGTCTGTGTTTAACCCGATGTTCCCACCCTTCTTGACAAAAGTGTAGAAGAAGAAGCTTGATTTACATAGGAATCGTTACATTTATTATGCCAAACATCGTCCCTGTTCAAAATATCTGACCTATAAGGTGTCAACCTCAAGTAAGTTAACCTTTCGTTCAATGCATTTCCGCCAGAACGCCTGTAGGTAGGTGCCTGATGCTCTTGTCTCTGTTATGGCTAACCAGAGCATAACTATGGGTTTCCTTTGCCGAAGCATTCTAGCTATTCCATGCTGTTGAGTCCTCGTCCTTGTCTCATCTCATTCGTTTGATTTTATGTTCGCGGAGATGTTGCATTGATGAGCTAGAAATCCATTATGCAGACTGAACAACTTATGGGTTTTAACCAAGACAACCAATGATGAGGATTGAGGCCACCTTAAATCAATTAAAGTGTCCACCCCAAACCCAAGCATCCGTAAAACTTCTTACTGACCCCATTCCAAGGTGTTTTGAATGGGAGGTGCGAGGTATTTTGTATATGTTCCTAATCATTGCCTCCACTCTGTTTGTCAAATCATGATAACTCCTGATGGCTTGACATAGAAAGCCCTTTTGGTAAATCTGTATTTGGCGATTGGGGTGGTTGGGCGAGGCAAAGGTGGCGTTTACCCTGCGTCAATAGGGCGTCCAACTGATATTGGCTTACAGCTGGACAAGACCTGCTGTTCTTGGAACAGGTAATGGTAGAGGGGGGATACTGTTATTTCTTCTCTTTCTGCACTTATATTTATGTTCCTCTTTCTCTTCTGTCCCTCACTTTCATCCGCTCTACTATCTCTTCTATCGCTTTTCTCTGGGAGAGGACGCAGAATGACCAACAAGGGTGGACGTGCCTTTAAACCCAAAACAATCAATATATAATGGGACAAATATCAGTAAAAGGAAGTAGTGAAAAAGTAGATGAAGAACAGGTTAATCAGTGCATCACGTGAACAAGTCCGTGAAATGAAGACCCCTAAACCCAACTTTATATAGAGAAAACTGGGGTTTACGGGGTAAACATTATTTTTCTTTTTTCTGTTCCAAGACATAGGTTGTGGTTACTCGTTAGAACTGCCTGATGCGGTAATAACGAGCACCCTCAACCTATGTTTTGAACATTTATAACAACCATATCAAGGATTTTCATCGGAAAAGTAGCCATTTTGGAGATGTAAAAAATGCACTATGTCGCACGGGTGAGTTATCGAAATGTGTGACAAGAGACACTGGATAATAAAAAGCTAGCGGCGAATAGACGGACAGGCAAGGCAGGTTGTCCAATGAAAAGGTAAGAAAGTAAGTGGAGGTGACATCTTAAGATGCACGTTTACAGGTTATACCACTACTCTGGGAAAAGGGAAGAAAGAAGAAGGTTTAAGGGGTGACTTTACATTACATTAAAGCTCGGTTACTATTTATTTTTAATCGTGCGACTTACCAGAAAATAAGGCACCCAGTAAGATTTCAATAGAGACCTTGTAGTGGCCAGTAACATTTACGTGTTTAAAATATAATACTGTCGATGTTAGTTTGGGAGCCTTCAGCACAAACTGGAAACTTTGGATAATGAATATTGAAATATACAATGTATTTATTAAATGTTGATAGATTCAAGTCACCAGTTTAGAGAAACACCTGATAGTTCATCGCTGACAATTATGCTTGGTGATGTATATTCGCCTCACTAAATAAAACCAGAAGGAAATGGTCACCAGTAATTTTTCAAAAATATATCTGTTGGCTCCTGTTATGATATGTCTGTGACCAGCCAGTAAAATAATTTATTTTATGTATGTTTTAATATGGATTTTAATCACGATCTGTGACACAGCAGGAAAAACAAGCAAAAGGGTCCATAGGTATCCGAGTCCCTTGTTCATGCCCAGATTGACACAGCGTCATCAAGTTTCTCATGCATGTGCAAAATTAACGGCCCTGCATACTGACGAAAAAGAAATTGTTTAAAATAATACTAAAAATCCTTTAGAGCAAAAATAGTGTAAAATTTACCAAATTTCTGGGGGTAAAATTTCAATGGTCAAAATTTATGGTAACACCGGATGTAGTTACGTCATATCATGAATTTTGGTAACTTCGATCATTGACAAATATTTTGGTTGATGCAATAAATCAACATTCAGTTGTAAGCGCAAGCTACACATAACTAAACTTAATCCAACTTTTCCATTCGCATGGGGGTGGGTGTGAACTCATAGAATTTTCAACCCCTTTTCCCCACCATATTTGCTAAATAATCGCATGCCATATAGGTTAGCCTTCTATCGCAAAGAAACAGCCTAAACAAAGCGTGAGACTTTTGGGTGCATTAAATCTTTCGAAATCTGGTCTCAAATCCCGGACTATAACCTATTGGTTGATTTTGGCTTAACTTGCCTGATTCTATCACTTGGCTGGGGGAAACAGTCATTAGGCTTTGATGGCCTTGGCCTTATTTTCAAGGGCACAGGTCCCCGATAACTGTCAATTTCGGCCAAAATGGCTCGCCTGCAATCCCTCTCATGAACATATTGATGAATTTTGTCACACTGGGTACAATATATCACTGCAGCATACCTAAGATTTGATTAGGTTTTAATGAGCTTTACCTAATTTTCAAGAAAAGCTGTCAGATTTGGCTCATCCGCACCCTGTCTCGTGAATGAGTGTTTGAGTTTTACGTCCCACCAACAGCTAAGGTTATACGGAGACGGGACCTCGGTTTAAAGACTCATCCGAAAGTCTGGAGAAGCCCGGGATCGATCCTGCGATCCCTGGTTTACCAGGCGACTAGCGTAACCACTACACCACAGAGGCGTCTATGTCTCGTGAAGGAATCGATGAAATGTGTTCACACTACCAAAGATTTGATTAGACTTTGGTGACCTTGGCCTTAATTTAAAGGGCAGTGGCATGGCCTGTCTGCACCTTATCTAATGAACGAATCATTGAAACTCGGTCAAACTAGGAAGCATCAATGCGGATCAATTTGTTATTGTTAATATGTTTGATACTGCACTTGAATTGAGGGCGAGGGTTGAAATTCCATATACTCCGAAGTTACACACCCACCCCTCTCCGTTGGTTTTGCTGCTGACCGTCTCAAGGTGGTCGTTCGGTTCGCAGTGTCTTATTTGTTAATTGGATTTGTGCTGTTGGTTCATGTTTCGTCTGATGTTTTTGTGTGGGCATCCATCATGTCCATGTACCAAAGATTTGATAAGATTTTGGTGACCCTGATCTTATTTTCAAGTGAACAGGCACCTCCATACCCCAGAAAAGTCTGTCAGTTTTGGTTTCTTGGCTTCTCTGCGTTCTATCCTGAACATATTGCTGACATTTGGTCAAAATTGGTATAATTGATCATTGCATCCTACAAATAAGGATTATATATTTTAGTGAGCTTGACTTTTTTCCTAGGTCACAGGCTCTCGAAATTTGTCAATATTGAGCAAATAATGGCTCGTATGCACCCTGTCTCTTTAGAATTGATGAATGTTGGACAAGTTGGTACAATATAGATTCCAACCTAACACAAATTTGATTACATTGTGGTGATCTTGACCTTTTGTAAGGTCACATGCTCCCGAAAACTGTCAGTTTATGCACCTTAGATTTTGGTGACACATACCTAGATTTTGAGGTCAAATAGGTGTTTAGATTATGTTTATGGTGTTGGGGGCATTGTTTTCCTCTGAAAATATTTTAGATCCATTTTGTCGTTTGCTCATTGTGCTTGCTTTTGATCAGATAATTGCTAAGTGGATATTTGTTAAAACATCTTATTCTGACATTTCATTCGAGCATCCACAATCTACATTGCTCAGAAACATGGATTCTACCCAGCGGGCACATGCCGTTAATACAACACCGCCTCAACGTCGATGCAACCACATGTGCCCGCTGGGTAGGGGTTTGATTTAACCAAATCATGGAGTCAATACAAATGATCATCAAGTTCTTCACTCAGTTAATATAATTCAGTGTTTTGTATTGTTAACGGTGACAATTCTAACGAACATACATCATAAATGTTTGTTCATCACTCATTGTAAACTCTTCGAGGCGATTCAAACGAAAATCTATAATTTTGTTCACTGCGTTTAATTTTCTATGCATTCGTAATACACATTCTTGCATTCATGCATCAGTAAGCAGTCAGCATCAATGACTTATACCTGTTTACAATGGTTTGTTTGTTTGCATTGTGGTTTTTCGTCCCTATCAACATTATTTAGATCATTTTTGAGACATTTTTGTCGAATCTGATGACATTGAAATGAAATGACTTCTCAGGCCCAACAGTCCATAGAAACCGCTTGTGTTAAAGGAGCGGCTCGACTTGCATCGTTTCTCCTGGGCAAGCATAGACCTTGGTGGTTTACCAATACCTTTAGCTCTTCGTGGTGGAAAAAACCAGGCCAATCTATTTCTTCAAGCCCCGATGGGTTGGGGCTCGTTTACAATCATTATGGTAAAGCTTGGACCTGAATGGTCGTGCTTCGGACAGAGATAATGTTTTATTTCTAATGCTTCGTACATGTGCATCAAAATCCTCAGAAGTTTGCTATTTCGACGAACTTTTCCCAGTGTACGCAGAAAACAGAATGCTTTTTGCAGTCTTGGGATTGGTCCCAAAAACGCTTATATTATCATGTTTGGGATCGATCCCAAAACTGATATGTTTAGCGTGCAAAAAAAAAAAAAAAAGAAAAACATTTTGGGATTGATCCCAAAAAACAAAAATTCACCTAATTTATAAATATGTTAATTATTTTCTGGGATTGATCCCAAAATGATAATCTATTTAACATGTAAAACAGAAATCAGAAAAATTTGGGATTGATCCCAAAGTTGTTTATATCATTTGCAACTGTGTTGATGTGTTGAGATTTATTTTCGGGATCAATCCCAAAAAACACGAGTGCGTGGGATAATGCTTTTTTTCAGTCTTGGGATTGGTCCCAAAAACGCTTATATTTTCATGTTTGGGATCGATCCCAAAACTGATATATGTAACATGCAAAAAAAAAACAAAAAACAAAACATTTTGGGATTGATCAAAAAAAAAAAATCACCTCATTTATAAATCTGTTCAGTAATTATTTTCTGGGATTGATCCCAAAAGGATAATCTATTTAACATGTGAAAAAAAATAAAACTTTGGGATAGATCCAAAACATTATTTATATCATTTACAACTGTGATGATGTGTTGAGCTTTTTCCGGGATCAATCCCAAAAACGGGAGTGCGTGGGATAATGCCCTAAGATAATGAAAATTAGTCTTGTATATTTGAACTTTGTACATGCTTTTTATGTGTTTGAGAAATTCTGTGCCCAAGATTTTTGAAAAAATGACCAAGAAAATCGTAAAAAATACCGTAAATTATCAAAATATGACCAAAAAAAAGAGGAAATAAATATATTTTCCTCTTTCAAAATATAATTGGTTATGTGTGATAATTAGAGATTATCACATGGGATTTTGGTTATCGCCCGATGTATCAACCCGAGACCCCATTATCTGCCCGAAGGCTTTAGCCTGAGGGCAGATAATGGTCGAGGGTTGATACAGAGGGCGATAACCAAAACCCCATGTTATAATTTGTTTATCACATATTCAGATCCTATTCTTAGTGTGTTTGACGTTCATAAATTGAAAAATAAAATGTGATAAAAAGCGTGATTCAAGCAAAAAAGCGCGCAACGTCACGCCTAACTATTCGGGTTACGTCATGTAATTGGCAACGTCACAATAACGTCAAGAGTGGGCTGATAACCGCTGTCCGTTCAAAATACACTGTTTCCGGTTATCAGACCGGGCGGGCTGATAACCGGAAATGGAAACAAGCATTATCACACATGCAAAACATGGGTTATCATGTTAAATATAGTACTGAATATGTGATAATGCTTGTTCCCATTTCCGGTTATCAGCCCGCCCGGTCTGATAACCGGAAATAGTGTATTTTGAACGGACAGCGGTTATCAGCCCACTCATGACGTTAATGTGACGTTGCCAATTACATGACGTAACGCGAATAGTTAGGCGTGACGTAACGCGCTTTTTTGCTTGAATCACGCTTTTTATCACATTTTTTTTTTCAATTTATGAACGTCAAACACAGTAAGAAAAGTATGTGATAAACAAATTATAACATGGGGTTTTGGTTATCGCCCTCTGTATCAACCCTCGACCATTATCTGCCCTCAGGCTATAGCCTTCGGGCAGATAATGGGGTCTCGGGTTGATACATCGGGCGATAACCAAAACCCCATGTGATAATCTCTAATTATGCACTGCTTATCAACGACGTCATATGATAAATATGTTTTATGAGGGCCTTATGATACTTAACATAAATATAATTCAAAAATGAGTTCCTTTAAGAGCAATGAAAACATTCATAAGAAAGAAGATTGGTCATACTACGTAGTTTCGGCTAATAAAGCCTCATCAGTGACCCTGTAATGAACCGGCAAAGAAAGCCAGAGGAAACATACTGAAATTTTGCGAATTTCGAATAGGCAGTCGATTCAAAGACTGATATAAATCAAAATGGGGTCCAAATAATTAAAAACCTGTCTAGAGTATGAGTCTAAACCAATAGTTTATTTCTGATTTCTCTGAATATTCACGCTGATCCCAAAGGACCAAAAGTAAAATATAAACTGCACTATCAAAGCTTATCCACTACACCACGGAGGTTTCTATCAAGTTAGGAAGGCCGTGTAATGAAGTTGAACTTTTATTACAACCACATATATACTATTTTAGCAAAAAGTAAGAAAATCTTTTAAACCACTGTTCGCTTTAAATACGCTTGATGCGAAGATATTTCAAGCAGCCTGTGATTCACCGCAATGATCCTAAGTATTTGGACAGATAGGCCTTAGCAAACAGTGTAAACCCAGATCAGACTGCTCCTGAAGGAGCAGTCTGATCAGGGTCTACACTGTTTGACATTCCGCCTGCACATTTTGGGTTCTTTGCTGGATCATGAAACGCATTTGTTACAATTTTAGGAGAATTACAGCAAGCAGATATTTTTAGGATTTTCGAGGTATTTTAAATACTTAGAACAGAAAAGGTTTTTACCTGTTCCATTTTCAAATTCCATTTTTATCTATTAAATATGCCAAATCCGTACATGCTGTATAATATTTTTTGTCATTGTCGAACACACTAACACAACACGACTGTACAAGAAAATGACCCTCACGCACCTTTCTAGTAAATAAATCATCGGCTTTGTTCGCTCATGACTATTGCTGTATAATGTTTTTTTTTTAATAAATAATTCATTGCACCAGAGATAAACGACCAATGTCGCTGCTCCATTGTGGGAAACCATAATCTAAGCCATGGCTGGTTTATACCACGTGATCATGTCGATTTCAGGAGAATGTATACATGTGACATTTGGTCGGTCGGATGCGAGTCGGGCTGGCAATCAGGAGGTTGAGGGTTCTATTCCGGTCGGGTCGACATCATTTGTTTCGGTGAGATTGATCATGAAGTTTTTTCTACGATCATTTCCTCCCTTGCGCTAATTCGATAAGGGCAGCTGGCAGCTTATGGCGAAAGCTGGTAAGGTAAGCCGCTTATGTATAAGCCTACCATCACGTTAAGAAGTGTGTGTGTATGAGTTTTACGCCCCACCAACAGCTAAGGTCATACTGAGACGGAAGCTCTTCATTTAAAGTAGAAGTAAAACAAAGATCAGGAATTGATACAATTAGCTTACTCCATCCATAAAAGACACCAAAGGGAAAGAAATACAAACATTAAGCGACCAGACCATAATGGAAACCTAAACAAAGGAAGGCCATATGGACAGTTACTTTCCCACAAAATGGCCATATGGCCATCCAAAATTAAAAGACACACGTGATACACACAGTAAGTAACAAACAACAACATAAATAAATCGCCACAGAAGAGCCGCCTTGGAACGGTCAGTGGAAGATTTCAACTGGGGGGCTTAAATCGATTTTACGTGGCCACAATCCTCGCCCTTACTTCCGTCGCGATTTAGACAAATAATTTGTTCAGTCCGCATGAAGGCCTCCTAACTCATCAGTGCAACATCTCCGTGAACACAGAAATCAAAGAACCACAGAGGTGAGACAACGGTGAGGAGTCGACAGCAAGAAACCACTGAAATGCTGGAGCAAAAGAAAACCAACAGTTAGACTCCGATGAGCCCGACCAGAGATAGTCTGGAGAAGCCCGGGATCGAACCCCACAACGCCTGGTTTATCAGGCGTGTAGCTTATCCATTACACCACGTAGGTTTCTATCAAGTTAGGAAGGCCGTGTAATGAAGTTGAACAGCCCCTTAAGCTCGTTTTATATGTGGGAACACGTTAAAACCGCCTCAATAAAGCCGGTTCTAACGAGCACCAACAAACTATGGTCTGAACAGTAATAAGAATTGAGCCGGGGCATAGCATTTCCTACAACTTACATGTGCGCACAGCGAAGAATCAGATCAGCCTGCGCATCCATATAGTCTAACCAGAGACTTCGCTTGCTGAATGAAGGAGCATTGGACCCTTAGCTATCCTAAGAGCGCACAACGAAGACTCTGATCAGACTGCGCGGATGCGCAGGCTGATCTGAGTCAACGTTGGGCGCACATGTCTTTTTGTAGGTTTTGATGTGCGCTGGCTCAATTATGTAATTGTTTCACCAGAAAATTAACCATTTTTGCGATGTGAACTGAAAGAACCGACTATGTTGTACGCATGCGTTAAAGTCTGGTGAGGTAACGACCTGTTCGAGATGACCTAATAGTGTTGACTTGGCCGCTTAACTCCAACACAAATTGGCATTTAGAAGTTATGTGACATATTGTTTGCACTTCACGAAAACACGCCTATTTAAATTTGACACCTTAAACCCCACTTTTATATAAGAAAACCGAGGTTTACAGGGGTATACATTGTTTTTCTTATTTCTGCCTCGCTGCGGCCATTCTTACGAATACCCACTATCTATGTTTTCTGAAAGACAAAAAAGAACTGTAAAAACATCAAGGTTTTTTTTTCATCCGAAAATTTTCAATTTTTCGGTGGTAAAATGTTCATCATATTTGAATAGGCGTTTCTCGAAAAGAAATGCTTTCCTTTCAGAGTAGATCTTAGCATTAGCCTTGATCCCCAGTTTTTAGTTTTAGGATATAGTACGCATCACGTGAACAAGTCCGTGAAATAAACACCCCCTTAAACCCCACTTTATATAGAGAAAACTGGGGTTTACGGGGGTAAACAATATTTTTCTTATTTCTTCTTCAAGACATAGGTTGTGGGTACTCGTTAGAACCGCCTCAATGAGGCGGTTCTAACGAGTACCCACAACCTATGTTAGCAGTATAAATAAGAAAAATATCACAGATTTTCGTCAGAAAAGTATCCATTTTGGAGATGTAAAAATTGCACTATATCGCACGGGTGTGTTATCGTAATGTACTCCTCTTTGGCTTTTTGCAAATATTAACTCCCTTATCTGGCAGAAACTCAAATGATCGTTCAAACCAGTATATAGTTAATACATGGTTAGTGTCTTTAATAATAAAATATAATCAGTGAGCCTTCGACAATTTTATAGGGTCGAGCTACAGCGAGCCCCTGTGAAATTTTCGCGGCAAACCGATTACATTTTATTATTAAAGACACTAATCATGTATTGAGTTTGCAACTCAAAACAATCAAGAGTTTTGCAATAATTTAGCAATTTTAAGCAAATAAGACAGCAGACAGTGTGGCGTGTTAAACGGCATTCAGTGCCATGGCGTGCGCACGTAGTATAATGTGACGTCAAATAGTGCAAAGTTTCTGACGTCATCTTGCCACAGACACGTTAGAAACAACATGGACACTCGTATAAAAGCTTCTCAGCGCTTTACATACTGTATGAAAATCTTCAAATAAATAGTTTATTATAGCTTTAGAAATTATATTCGATTTTGAAAAGCAACCGCAGTAGCAGTGCGCAATTATTCCAACGGACAAGGAAAGGCCGAGAAGTTAAGAATTTAGCTTAAATTTCTGAAAACCTGTTCAAACAAATATAACTCGCTGTTTCGTTGTTTTCCCGTGTATAGAAAAATTGCATGTTATTGTTTACACTTGCAAATTAGGGATCTGACAAGCAGGTCCGGTCTATAAACGGTCCCAAGACGTATTATAGACGATATAGGTCAGTAGAAGGTATTATAGGTCACTAACGATTATAGTGTGCAGTTATTCGACCGCCTTTATTAAAAATGCCTGATTGCGGTATAAAATTCCAATTCTCCATCATATGTGCATTTCAAGCGATTTGATTGGTTAAAACAAAAGTTTTATAGTTCGATTAATTCCATGAGCAAGAATCTCAGATCTGTTTCACATAGCGACAGGTAATTATATAACGTGACGTCAAAAAGCACGTTTAGAACCCGCGCGTTACGTCATTGTTTATGAAGCGATGTTTACAGCGTTTGATTAAAAGATGGAAAACTATTGAAAACGTAAATTGTAGAAGACAAATAAATTGATGACAAATTGACAAAGATGGCAGTTTCAAATTGAATAATAATTCCGCCGTGGTCATGGGTAAGTGCATTCTTACGCGTTTGAAAGAATTCCTCAAAAACATTCCAATTTGAGCACCGGATAAGACAGAGATAATGTTATTTAAACATAACAACAGAGATTCAGAAGTGGAGGCAGAGGTGAAGTTAGGCGAGAATATTTTGAAAACAACCAGTTCAAAGAAAATTCTAGGTGTCACAGTAGACGATAAATTAAACTTTCACGGACATATTCAACAGAAAAAAGGCTGATTTCATTCCCTTGAAATGTCTTGAAAACTTCGTTAAAGGATATAGAGGATGCAACCAAACAGTGTAAACTTATGAGACTCTACAAATCAATGGTTCTACCTGTGATGGAATATGGAGCAGCAGTGGCAGTCTTGTCCCCTGCAGAAAGCAGTAAAGAGTTTTGAAAGGTTCAGAGGTCAGCGATGCTAAAGGCATCAGCTTGTTTTAACAGTACCAGCACAGAAGCTTTGGAAGTCTTGACAAATGCCATGCCTATAGACCTACAGCTGAAGATTAGCCAAGCACAAGAAGTCACGAGATTCAGTGCCAAGTATGAAGATGATCCTCTAAGGGAAGAATTTGATGAATGGATAGAGGGGGATAAGACTGTGGGTAGAAGAGCTACTATTTTTCATTTACTGATGTCTAGGTTTAGGGAAAAGAAAGGAATGTTAGAGTTTGAAAATATTGAGAAGGATTTCAGGTATACCAAGAAACTGATGGGGCTCATCAAATAGAAAGGTAGTGTAGATAAGGAAGAATTCACATTTTCCAATGAAGAACAAAAGAAAATACATGTATAATAGAGCTACTAAGCAACTGTGATAAAAATGATGTACTTATGTTCACAGATGGGTCAGCTCTAGATAATCCTGGTCCGACTGGAGCTGGTGCGGTCGTCGATCTAGAAGGTTACTCCAGGACACCAGTTTTTCATGAAAAAGGGAGTTTCTCCCATAGGTAACAATTATACTGGAGAATTGGTAGGTATACAGATCGGTCAAGTATTCTTGGCTGGTCTAGACTTCAAAGGCAGAGTGGTCCATATTCTGACCGATTGTCAACCAGCTATTATGACTGCATTCAGTACTGAAATGCCAACAAACAAGATTGAAACCGTCCTTAGTATCAAGGAGAGCTTAGCAATTGTAAGAGATAGGGAGAATATTGTCAAAGTTCGTTGGGTACCGGGACACAAATACATTGAGGGTTATGAGTTGGCAGGTCAACAGGCAAAGGCAGCAGCATCATTAAAACCAATGAGGTAAAACCAATCCTGGACAAGAAAGAAGCAGTACGGGTGTAAAACACATAGAAAGTGAAAATGGGAAAGTAGATACAGGTGCTGTATTGCAGGAAATATTTGGGGAAGTGGGAAAAAGGATCCGCCATGGAGATAGGGACAGAAGGACTTTCTCTGCAGTAAATTAGTTGCTTTGTAGGCACTCACTCTTAAATGATCACCAGGCAAAGATAAACAAAGATCTGTCAAGTTTGTGTGAGACATGCAACATGAAAGAGAATTTAGATCATTATCTGTTCCACTGTCAGAGATTTAAATCAGAAAGGGATACTTTAGAGTATAAAGTCGAAGTGATTCTGGCAGGGCAGGGAGGATGTGAAATTGGTAACAAACATTAACCCAAAAGTGTTGACAGGCATGGTTAAAGACATAAGTAAGCAATGAAGGAATGAACTTACGAATGCAATGATGGAATTCATCAGGAACACAATAAGATTTTGAAATGCATTATGTTGACGCATGCGCACATATAGCAGCATGAGATTTTCACTTTGAGAAATGTACAAGAGTTTTACTTAAGCACTTAGTGTTTATAAGCAGCAACAACAACTGCAACAACAACAACAACAACATTCCAATTTGGTGGCATTTGCAACATTTCGACGAGCCCTTCGGGCTTCATGCAGTTTGTGAGTGATTCGCCGGAGCTTACACGTCGATAGAATCCACAAAAAATTAAATTCATTCCTATAGAGAAACCCCTTGCAAATGAAAGATTTCATTTTTATTACTGGACTTAAATCTCTTCTGCAGCAAGATGTATCGGAACCCGAATTTTATGGTGAGTTAGTATATAAATTTAGAAAAAAATATAACCGCAATGATTTCAGCATCCAATTTCGTAAAATTATTCTTCGATATTAAAAGATTGGGTACAACATAAATGTTATACGACAGACGGTATGCATGGTAGTTAACCCGATCATGGTTGACAACTTTTTTCCCTCTTTAATTGCACGTCGGTGGGTCAGGCCTCAGATTCTATAACGGTTTCAACGTAAAGGTTTATGGTTGGTTGGTACCTGATGCTCTGCCTCTGGTTAGGCCCATTGGAGTCTAACTGTTGGTGTTCTTTTGCTTCAGCATTTCTGTTGTTTCTTGCTGTCGAGTCCTCACCGTTGTTTCAGCTCTGTGGTTGTTTGAGTTTTGTGTTCACGGAGAAGTTGCACTGATGAGTTAGGAGGCCTTCATGCAGACTGAACAATTTTTTGTCTAAATCGCGACGGACGTAAGAGCGTGGATTGTGGCCACCTAAAATCGATTTAAGCCCCCCCCCACCCCCCACCCCCCAGTGGAATTCGTTTCTGCTGACTGTTCCAAGGCGGTACTTCTATCGCGGTTATTTTTGGTATGGTTTGTCTTTGGGTGTTTGTATCGCTTATTTTATTTTATTTTGGATAGCCTTTTGGCCATTTTGTGGGAAAGTAACTTTCCTCTTGGCTTTCCGTTGTTGGTGTTTTCGTTGGGGTCTGTTGCTTCATGTTTGTGTTTCTTTCCCTTTGGTGTCTCTGATGGGAGCGGTGGGTTAATTGTATCGATTCCCGATCATTGCCTCTACGTACTTCTATTTTTTATATTACATGCATAACAGAGAAATACTATGATTTCTACCAGACATAAACTTGGTATTTTCCTTTTGCTAAGAAGAAATATGTCCTCTTAGCCGGGAAAATAAATCCCCTTAGCTTGAACTACTTTTTGAACAAGATACAAGATATCGCTTGTGCGATGAAATCGTTCTATTCAAACGCGGGAAAGTTACAGTCACGTCGTTGTTATTCATGACGTGATCGCATTGGAGTCTTGGAAGATATGAACAGACGTTCAGTATGCTTGAGGTTTGATTCAGATGCAACGTTGAAACAAAGAAAACGTGGACATGACCATTGAATTTGAAGTAAGTTTTGTTTTCTTTAATCTCACATTTGAGTTGTTTATCACTGAATCTCTTAGGCCTTTTTTTCAAAACTATAGTCAGCGCTTTCAAAATGGGGCCCGTCCAGTTTTAGTCCAACCAGTTTCTGTAACACTACGCTGACTGATCCATCATTTCGAAAACACGACAATATAATTTTGAGACCTTCAACCCCAATTTCATATAGTAAAACTGGAATTCACAGGGGTAAATCTTATTTTTTCTTATTTCTGCTCCAAAATATAGATTGTGGGTACGCGTTAGAACCGCCCCAATGAGGCAGTTCTAACCAGTATCAACAATCTATATTTTTAGCAGAAACAAGAAAAATATCATAAATTTTCAGTTTAAAATCTTCGTTTTTTTCTGCGGTAAAGTTTACAATGTATTTGTATAGGTGTGTTTGCGTAATGTTGACAACGTTGTAAACAGTCAGCTCTATCGAAATTCAGATCCAATATTCAAGTCCAAACTGCACTAAACTTCCATGGAAGTGCATGTAATATGAAGGTTATTCATTTCTCCTATTTGAAATATGGGATTTATACACCGAGGGTGGTAAAACAATCCGTTAAAGAAACCGGTGCTTCGCATTAATTGTCATTCAGATGCTCGGTCTGTCAAGGAGAACTTTGATTTGATAACTTCTTTCATCCTGACTTCGGACGCAGAATGGGGAACGAGGGGGTGTTATGCAATCAAGCGTGGATGATTGGAAGGGGAAGTTATAGTCCCTATGCGAGGGTTACGCTCCTGACAACAACTTTAACAGGGATGAAACAGGCCTTTTTCATCATCCCGAAAGACTTACACAGTGACAGGAGCTGATTGTGCAGGTTTGAATCACTTGTTTACCTTTAAAGGGGGTCTTTCATCTGTGCCCAAGCATGTTTTTTCTTTAAACTTTGTATATTAATAACTCAGTATATACAACCTATAAAAATGTATTTAATAAATTATATAAATCAAAATAGGACTCAGGAGGCCACTCTAAGTGACTCCCTCCATGAGCTTGTGTCTGTCTCTAAATGAGTGCGTCTTAAATCTTATGTTTTATTTAGTTTCAAGATCTGTGAACTGGATTGAATGCAGAACTCCATAGGCGTTCCTTTGATCCTAAAAAAACCTTTTGAATTAATTAAAGTTTACATTTTCTGATAAAATAATGAACAAAAATTTCATTTTTTTTATTAAAATTTTAAAAAATTATCTAAATCCCTAAGATAAATATCTTGAGTCTTTGTCAAGACTTTATTTTGCTATATGTATCGTCTTTAGGTATGCAAAATTTCATGAAAATCCGAAACCGGTAACACTGTATTTTTACATCTTTAATGGATGTAAGTCGTTTCTGCAAAATATACTATTTTATTGAAATCATCCAAGAACCGTACAAAAAGGCAATTCGTAACACTTACGTAATAAAAATGAGATTATACAAATCAAAATTGAACTGATCTAGCTTAGAAACTATTAAAATATCATGAATTTCTGATATTTTCCTTTCATTTATACACTATGATCTATCCAAAATAGTAGATAGTAACACACTAAATCAAAAGGCATTCTAATCAACAAATTAGGCTTAACAACATATATTGCTTTTTCATTAGCAGCAAAAAATATTGTGAACATGTGCAACTTTATTTAATGACTTTGCATAAGTCATGCTACGCAAATAGGTGTAAGGCATGGAGATCCATTATTTTCATTTCCATACCAAGCTGGTATGCAAGGACGCAATGGTCAGTGGTTTGTGGTTACTAGTAAAAATAGTTCTGTTGATAAATCCATGGCCAGATTAAGCCTTAGATATACTCTGTCTTATGAACGCTGGATTATTATCCTAACAAAAAAGTTACAGTAATTATTGATTAGTATTTCCAAAAATCGAAAAGTCACTGATATTGAGTTTCTGTTGCAAAAGATATCATTGATGCATGAGGCGCAGAATATTTAGTGTAAACAAAGCTGTTCCATGACCTAGAGAAATTTTGCTATTAGACAGGGAGAGAAACAGTTTCCTTCTTTATAGTACACATGCATAAATATGTCTCTTTTCTGCATTGGTATTGTAATTGTTGATGTTTCTTTAGTGTCTTATTTTTTCTATTTACTTTGTCAATATAGTGGTTAATTTATCGGAAGCGAGGTTTTAGTATTTTTGTTCTGGTTGTAAAACTTTCAAACACTTCTTGAATGTTTCTGATGAATGCAAGTTCACTGTTATTTAAGCACTGTTCTTGCTTGCTTTTTGTTCATTAATAATTACCAGTACATTTCTGTGCAATGTATCTCTCAGCTTAGAAAGAGCATTGCAGTGTTTGGACAGAAAAAAGCATCACAATGTATTTACTGAAAATAATTTAAGATCCTATGAGTAATGTGATAACTATTCACAGATTGAATAATTATTATCAACAGTTTAAATGCTTCTTGATATCTTACAGAATGTGCTTTGTAATTACTGCAACACTGTTGAGATAGGTAAATGAAGTGAAAGACTTATACAAGTATATAGACAACACAATCATGATCGCATAAGTTTTGGAACACTGAAAAATGTACGACCATGTGAATTCAAAAAGCAAATTGGAATGGCTATGGAATACAGCTTCAGGAAGCCGTTTGATTTCGTTCATAGGGGCTATACAAAAAAGATAGATTGGCTAGTGCCTATGCAGATACAAATTCTGAAAACTTAATGTCCAGGAAAAGTAATCTCAAGTGTTATTGGTTTTCCCTAGAGTAAACCTTTCTTTTTAAATGGATAGTTAGGGTTAAATAAACAAACAAAAGTTTGACTTGAGAGTCATTTATCTCGAGTCGGATAACAAATCTCACAAAATCTGAAGCAACATCTAAAGTGACTGGTTTGTTGTTGATTTGAATGTTAAATCTAAACATCACCTGAGCACCATTACCAAATTTGACAAGAAAGACAGAAAGAAAACTGTGCACACGATTGCATGGGTGCGTTTGATGACGCTTGTCATCAAAACCTTTGCGGTATAGTTCTGTAGACAAAATAGTTTGTTCCATAGGGGGCAAATTTACCGAAATGGATGTTTTGAAATAATACTTATAATTATGCTATGAACTACTTACACAAACCATACTATACTATAGCCATCCAAATTGAAAGCAATAGTAAAGTATTATTAAACAAATTGAACAGATTGAACAAAACATAATAATAATATTATTTCACATTTTGCTGAATCAGGACTATCAGTATTCAGTCTGTTAAAACACAATGTTACCGGTCCTCAATTTCCATCAAAATTCATCAACATGTTCCTTAGATATGTAGTAATTTTTATGCTGAAATGGCGTCTTGACAAAAATTGGAACATTGTAAAAATGCATATAAAATTTTAATATAAAAAATAGGAGCTGAAATATGGGGACACCATCAAAGAAAACTGAATGCCCAGCCACTATTACAAGACATATGAGGTCATTCATAGTATCAACTAACTCATCAATTATGGCTTAAATTCATAAAACATAGCAGCATTAGATATACTGTAAACTTTGAATACTGTAGACAAGTTTATTTGAGAGTACTCTCTGTTGTGATAGAGACTTCATAAAATATGTAATAAATTTACTACGGAAATAAAATTTAAAAGTGAATGCATCGTAAATATAATGGTTATACCCAAGGCAATTATTGTGCATAATTTCATCAAAATCCAAGCGTGGGCAGAAACCAATGCAAATTTCCTATACCTTGAAAGACCCCCTTTAATCAATTAACCCATTTTGTACCAGAAACTTCAAACTGGGTAGAATGCGGCGTCTGATCAGAGCCTACACTATTTGCAAGTGTGAACAAATGAATATGTAAGTTTGGTTGCAAGGTGTTTGATTTTCCATGCTTCAGTGAGCAGTGTTTCAATTTTAGTCACAGCCTTTCTTTGTTAACATTTTTAATATTCACCATATGGAAAATAGGGAAACAGAATACCCCACACACAGAGCTAAATTGTCATGGATGGGGGTAGTCTGGTTACTTGTTTTCTTTACATTTTAATGTTGATTATGTGTAAGCTGGGAACCAGCAGATACATAATGGCCTGGTTGACAAAAAAATAATTTGTTTTACAATCTTTTTCAAGTGGTAAGCGCTCGAAAGAACGTCTGACAATAGCCCTCTGTGCCAGCATGACTGGAGAGAAGTATCAGCCATTAACCATCGGCAAATCCAACAAACCCCGTTGTTTCAACAAAATAAAACCAGAGACACTACCAGTCATGTATCGTGCCAATAAAAAAGCGTGGATGAACAGTTTTCTGTTTGAAGAGTGGCTCAAGAAATTGGGCAGAAAGATGAAATCTCAAAAAAGAAAAACCCTGCTGTTCGTGGATAATGCCCCCTCACACCCCACTATCATGTTATCCCAATTGAAATTAATGGTCTTGCACCCCAATACAACATCAATGACCCAACCAATGGACCAGGGTATCATTGAAACTTTAAAACTTAAATTCAGAAAGAGGCAGTTTAAACATGTGTTAAATCAGCTTAATAACACTGAGAAGTCAAGCACAGAAATTATGAAAGAAATCAGTATCCTCCAGGCAATCTACTGGATTGACTCATCATGGCAAGATTAGAGCAGTCAACAATACAGAAGTGTTTTGTAAATTGTGGATTTGAACCACATTTAGAACATGATACCGAGGTTGAACCTGAATTTGATCCAGAAGATAAGATTCCTCTACAGGTTGTAAAGTTAGCAACAGATCTGTTTGGTTGTGACTTCAAGGACCTTACTGAAATTGATGAAAAGTTGCAGAGTCGTGATGGTGCCGGTTTAGATTTTTATAAGCAAAAGAACTGCTTGATTCCTTGAAAGTAGATGACTGTGTAGGTGACGATGATGATGGTCATGATGATGGATGTGGTGGTGGTGACTCTGCGTAGATCGCTGTTTCTCCGTCACAAGCATGTGTGAACAATTTGCCTTCAACAAGGAAGTCATGTGATCTTGGAAAGTGTTTCTAAAATGGAGGAGTCTTGTCAGACATGCTTTTAAGCATAACAAAGCAATCTAGCAGATGTGACCTTTTCAAAAGATGTGATAAATAGGCTGTGCAGATTAACTGTCTGGGATGAATGCCTTGATGCAATATTTTAAATGAAATTCTAGATTCTTAAATTTTAAAAGAACACATTTTTTAAAACTATATTTTTTTGTCAAAAATCTTTAGAATTCATAGTTTTATAACACTTTAGAAGCAACATTAAGTTTTTAAAAGAACACAAATTTTTAAGCACTTTTTCCAAAATCTTAAGACTAGTTTTATAACATTTTAGAAGCAACTCTTTTCTGTAGATACAGGTGTATATTTTATTAAGGATCTCATAAATTGCACAATGTGAATTAATAAAAGTCTTGATTTATCCTCCCTGCCCTAAGAGTACACCTGTTTTGAAAAACCACGTTTGGTTCTTCCCAAAGGTGGTCTCTCAAGAAAGGTTCGACTGTATGACAAATGGATTTGTCCAACATATAGCAATGGAAGAGTGCACTAATAAACAATGGGTTAAGAGATAGCGCTCTTGCCTATTAGGTCACGGAGGCCCTTTATTACATGGGCTTGTAAGCGTGATACAGAAAAGAATCAGAGCAGCGCATGCCTCCGAGCAGACTGTTCCGTGTCTTCCCTGTCCGTTTTATAGACGGTGGAGATCCCGTGCCTTCGCTATCCGTTTTCTAGAGGGTGGAGATCTCGTGTCTTCGCTGTCCGTTTTATAGAAGGTGGAGATCCCGTGTCTTCGCTGTCCGTTTTATAGAAGATGGAGATCCCGTGTCTTCGCCGGCTGTTTTACAGAAGTCGCAGATCCCATGTCTTCGCTGTCCGTTTAATAGAAGGTGCAGATCCAAGTGCGTCTTCATATAAACAGAGCTAGACTGCTACACGGACCATCTATTAATGAATAGAAGTAGGGGTCTGTGTAGCAGTTTAAAGCTGATATGACTATTCGCTCAGCTAACGTGTCTGAAGAACCCTTTCAACACGTCGCGTAGCACCTATCGAACAACAGAAGCCAGATCACTCCATCATACCAAGGGAGATCTTCTTAATCACTATAGGAGTCATTACGGAAAAAAAGATGCAGTGACCGGATCACTTAATCATATACATGTGCAATGTACTTGCCTTTCAGGAGAGTAGACTCGATGTTATTTTTTATATTTTATTTTTCAGCGGAATATAAGAATCTTATATTGGTGTGAGGGGTGGATGGAAAAATCCATACCAAGGATCACTGTCCGGTCGAGTGATGCCGGACAGTGATCCCGAGGGACGGATTTTTCTATCCGCCCATCACACCCATATAGGATTCGTTTCTTGCATACCTTCCATTTCTTTGCGCGGATTAATAATGCTGCAGTCGCTTCGAGTACCGACGTCTGCCACATTGTGATGACACTGCAGGAATGTTCAGTGACGTCACGTAACGTGCTGTGACGTCAGGGTTAACAACGACACATACGTGGTCGTAATCAACCAGTGCATTTGTCAAACTCGCGACTATATTCGATTTTGGGTCGGAACACCAGGGTTAGAACATAAATTTCTATCCCAGGGTAAAATCATGTATTTCCTTGTCTTGTGTACAAGAATGATAATTTCTTCTTTATTAAATTTTTGTTTGTTTGATTTGAGATTTAACGTCCCCGCCAACACTGTATAAGTCATTTTGGAGACGTTGCTTCCAATTATGTGGCACTTCTACCCGACACTGAGATTAAATGACATTTTAAGCACTGTCGCCCAATGAAACCAATAGGGTTTATAAGCATGGGCGGTCCGACACGCACCGCGTTACCTGGGCAGGCTTAGTTCCTCTAAGTGGTTTACCAGTATTCGCGTGTGGTCGGTTTCAGCTCTGCGTGGAAGCATCATGCAGCCTATCTATTTCTTCAAGCCTCGATGGGCGGGGGCCATTCTTCATTAGATAACATGCTAATGTAGATAGTACATTCTGTCACATCTCCAAAGTTGTTGGTGCGATTGTGAGACAATCGCACTTAAGCGGACATTAAAATAAATGAAAAAGGTTAACTTTGGAAGCAAAGAATACATATTAGAATGACAACCGGAAACTCGGTTTGATTGAGTTTCTTCATAAACAGCACTGTTGTCTGCAAGGCTGAATACGCCCCCTAGCATCGATTTCAGCGTTGCTCGATTTTCAGATTACTGGCAATGGACTCGATACATCCAATGAAAATAAAAATATAATCTGGACTATGATGAAGTACGGGGAGACGTTTTACGGCCGCCACACAGCACTAAACACCAGCTGCTGTGTCGTAAAATAAATGAAAAAGTTTCTTTGGAAGCAAAGAATACATATTAGAATGAAAACCGGAAACTCCGTTTCATTGAGTTTCTTCATAAACAGCACTGTTGTCTGCAAGGCTGAATACGCCCCTAGCAACGATGTCAGCGGTACTCAATTTCAATTACTCGCAATGGACTCGATGCATCCAAAGAAAATAAAAATATAACCTGCACTATGATGAAGTACTGGGAGACGTTTTCCGGCCGCCACACAGTACTAAACACCAGCTGCTGTGTGGTAAAATAAATAAACAAGAGGGCCATGATGGCCCTGGATCGCTCACCTGATCCATAGTGTAACAAGTGGGCCCCAGAGAGGGCCATTATTGGCCCCAGGGCTTTAATGTGCATAATGTTGAGGGAGGTCTTAAAGGTGAAGCTTCATACCAAACATCAACAAAGGCTATAATTTGAACAATCTTGGCAAAGGTCCACTAGATGTAGCTACACATCAAATATCAAAGACCTGGGCCTAGCGGTTTCAGAGAAGAAGATTTTTTAAGATTTTCCCTATATAAACCTATGTAAAACCAAAGGGCCCCGGGACGGGGGCATTTTTTGCCCCAGCACTATAATTTGAATAATCTTGGTAGGGGTCCACTAGATGAAGCTTCATACCAAATATCAAAGTCCTGGGCTTTGTGGTTTCAGAGAAGAAGATTTTTAAAGATTTTCCCTATATAAGCCTATGTAAAACCAAAGGGTCCCGGGGCGGGGGCATTTTTGGCCCCAGCACTATAATTTGAACAATCTTGGTAGGGGTCTACTAGATGAAGCTTCATACCAAATATCAAAGACCTGGGCCTTGTGGTTTCAGAGAAGAAGATTTTTAAAGATTTTCGCTATATAAGCCAATGTAAAACCAAAGGGCCCCGTGGCAGGGGCATTTTTTGTCCCAGCACTATAATTTGAACAATCTTAGTAGGAGTCCACTAGATGAAGCTTCATACCAAATATCACAGTCCTGGGCCTTGTGGTTTCAGAGAAGAAGATTTTTAAAGATTTTCCCTATATAAGCCTATGTAAAACCAAAGGGCCCCGGGGCGGGGCATTTTTGGCCCCAGCACTATAATTTGAACAATCTTGGTAGGGGTCCACTAGATGAAGCTTCATACCAAATATCAAAGACCTGGACCTTGTGGTTTCAGAGAAGAAGATTTTCCCTATATAAGCCAATGTAAAACCAAAGGGCCCCATGGCGGGAGCATTTTTTGTCCCAGCACTAAAATTTGAACAATCTTGGTAGGGGTACACTAGATGAAGCTTCATACCAAATATCAAAGTCCTGGGCTTTGTGGTTTCAGAGAAGAAGATTTTTAAAGATTTTCCCTATATAAGCCTATGTAAAACCAAAGGGCCACGGGGCGGGGGCATTTTTGGCCCCAGCACGATAATTTGAATGGTAGACGTCCACTATATAAAGCTTCATACCAAATATCAAAGACCTGGGCCTTGTGGTTTCAGAGAAGAAGATTTTTTAAGATTTTCCCTATATAAGCCAATGTAAAACCAAAGGGCCCCGTGGCGGGGGCATTTTTTGTCCCAGCACTAAAATTTGAACAATCTTGGTAGGGGTACACTAGATGAAGCTTCATACCAAATATCAAAGTCCTGGGCCTTGTGGTTTCAGAGAAGAAAATTTTTAAAGATTTTCCCTATATAAGCCTATGTAAAACCAAAGGGCTCTGGGGCCGGGGCATTTTTGGCCCTAGCACTATGATTTGAACAATCTTGGTAGGGGTCCACTAGATGAAGCTTCATACCAAATATCAAAGACCTGGGCCTTGTGGTTTCAGAGAAGAAGATTTTTAAAGATTTTCCCTATATAAGCCTATGTAAAACCAAAGGGCCCCGTGGCGGGGGCATTTTTTGTCCCAGCACTATAATTTAATAATCTTGGTAGGGGTCCACTAGATGAAGCTTCATACCAAATATCAAAGTCCTGGGCCTTGTGGTTTCAGAGAAGAAGATTTTTAAAGATTTTCCCTATATAAGCCTATGTAAAACCAAAGGGCTCCGGGGCGGGGGCATTTTTGGCCCCAGCACTATAATTTGAACAATTTTGGTAGGGGTCTACTAGATGAAGCTTCATACCAAATATCAAAGACCTGGGCCTTGTGGTTTCAGAGAAGAAGATTTTTTTTAAGATTTTCCCTATATAAGCCAATGTAAAACCAAAGGGCCCCGTGGCGGGGGCATTTTTTGTCCCAGCACAAAAATTTGAACAATCTTGGTAGGGGTCCACTAGATGAAGCTTCATACCAAATATCAAAGTCCTGGGCCTTGTGGTTTCAGAGAAGAAGATTTTTAAAGATTTTCCCTATATATGCCTATGTAAAACCAAAGGGCCCCGGGGCGGGGGCATTTTTGGCCCCGGCACTATAATTTGAACAATCTTGGTAGGGGTCCACTAGATGAAGCTTCATACCAAATATCAAAGACCTGGGCTTTGTGGTTTCAGAGAAGAAGATTTTTAAAGATTTTCCCTATATAAGCCTATGTAAAACCAAAGGGCCCCAGGGCGGGGGCATTTTTGGCCCCAGCACTATAATTTGAACAATCTTGGTAGGGGTCCACTAGATGAAGCTTCATACCAAATATCAAAGACCTGGGCCTTGCGGTTTCGGAGAAGAAGATTTTTTAAGTTTTTGGTGAAAAAATCTATTTTTGGCTCCTGTGACCTAGATGTGCAACAGACCGGAACCATTTGAACAACTTTGAAAGGGGACCACCTGAGGACCATTCCTGTGAAGTTTGGTCAAAATCCGATCAGTGGTTTAGGAGGAGATGTCGTTTAAAGAAATTGTTTACGGACGCACGGACGGACGCACGGACGGACGCACGCACGACGGACGACGGACAAAAAGTGATCCCAAAAGCTCACCTCGTCACTACGTGACGGTGAGCTAAAAAGGTTAACTTTGGAAGCAAATAATACATATAAGAATGAAAACCGGAAACTCGGTTTTATTGCGTTTCTTCATAAACAGCACTGTTGTCTGCAAGGCTGAATACTGAAAAACTGAAATCTGGCCTCATCTGCAAGCGGCCTCATTACCACCAAGATTATTCGTGAGAATATATTGTTCATTATCAAAACAGTTTCGAAAGTCTCACAAAAGGCTTCCAATTAAACCGAATATAATAACTTGTATGTTCTATCAATTAACATTATGAACGCACATGCCCTCCTGTTTAATTTTCAATAGTTGTAACTTTTACAAAAGAGTTCCAATTGTATAAGTTTTTATGAATGAAAGGCAGTGATGACGTAGCCGCGGACGAATACAAGGCGCAACAAGTGTTAAACCTGTGACAACCGCGGTAACGAGACGATTCGCGCCATAGACGTTTCATCCCAAACCGGTCTGAAAAAAGGGAACGGAAGCTGATTACCGGATCCGGAAAATCGTTCCAACAACCAAGAATCTTTAGGTTAAAACATATTTTATCCAATAAGAATCCTTCATAGTACAATTAACACATTTTATGCTCAGTACAATTAACCCATTTCAAAACTGATAACTGGCAAAGAGTGCAGACTAAGATCAGATACCACAAAACGCAGCGTCTCATCAGAGCCTACACTGTATGTTAACGAAAGGTCCAGCCATTTTCAAGATAGATTTTGAAGAAGCCACAATCTGAAAGCCCTTAATTTTGAAATGGACTTGTGCTACACTGATATAAGGCAGTATAAAATGGGTTATAAGTGCGCGGTATAGGTTATGTATTTCTATGTATCATAGGCATTACGAAAACACGCCTGTACTTATATATTGTAAATTCTACTGCCTAAAATGAAGATTTTCCGATAAAAAATGTGATATTTTTCTTATTTCTGCTCAAAACATAGATTGTGGGTACTCGTTAGAACCACCTCATCGAGGCGGTTCTAACGAGTATCCACAATCTATATTTTAGAGCAGAAATAATAAAAATAAGGTTTACCCCTACAAACCCCAGTTTTACTATATAAAAGTGGGATTCAAGGGGGTCAAAATTATATAGGCGAGTTTTCGTGATGTTTGTATTGTTAGCAGTAATATGCACTTTCAGGTGGCACTACAGTAAAAAAATCCCCTTACCCACAATGTAAATTGGGGCATATTCCATGTTCTACCACATTTCAGCAAGTCTAATGTTTCCATTATGAGGCATATAATTGGACAGGCTGACCATTTACCTTCCAGAAGCAGCTAAAAAATATGGGTGCTGTGCGGCATATTTTGGCCTTTTTGGCAGCCAGTGTCAACAAACCCATACCGCAGCGAAAAAATCCAGGCATTTCCAGTAGCCAGTCAGCACAATTTTCTGGTTCAATTTAAATCAGCTGCATTTTACAATAGCAAATACCTACTAATATTTCTTCTAATAAACAATAAAACGTCTTAGAAAAATAATGGCTCAGCACCAAATCCAATCAGAAGCAGCAGAATATTCAATTCTGTACTGAAAGCTCTCCCCAAAGCAAGTGTAGCTTTCATAAAGACCAATTATTTACTGTAGTGCAACCTTCAGCAAAGAGTTTAAACTCAGATCAGACGCCCCGCGTTGCGGCGTCGGATCTGGGTCTGCAATGTTTGCAAAATGCCCCCCAAAAGACGCTAGGCATATATGGGTTTATGGGGCGTTTATATCAATAACGAGGAACAAAGTTATTTTGATTTGCAGAGACCCATCAGTAAAACACGCATATATTATTTTGACCCCATTTAACCCCACTTTTATATAGTACATTACGAAAACACGCCTATACAAATACATTGCCAATTTTTGGCCAAATATTAGAAATTTTAAGATGAAAAAGTGTGATTAGGCGGTTCTATCGAGTACCCACAATCTTTTTTTTTTTAGCAGAAATAAGAAAAATAATGTATACCCCCTTAAACCCAAGTTTTACTAAATAAAAGTGGGGTATGAGGGGGTCAAAATTATATAGGCGTGTTCTCGTTTAAAACTTAGGTTTACATGGTATTGTTCTTCTAAAAATCATAGATTTCGGGTACTCATAAGCCGAGGCGGTTCTTACGTGTACCCACAATCAATATTTTGTGCAGAAATAAGAAAAATATTACAATTATCCATCAGAAAATTTTCAGCTTTTGGTGGTAAAATATTCAATATATTAAGGCATGTTTTCGAAATTAAATGTAATGATTTAGAGTCGCGCCCTACATTAGGCCACGGAGGCCATGTGAACATAAATATATCATAACCATACAGCCGGCCTCGGTAACTGAGTCGGATGCGCGTCATACTGATGATCAGTAGGACGCGGGTTCGATCCTGCCGGGGTCGGCAACATTCGTAGATTGATCATGATATTGTTTCTACGGTAATTCTCTCACTTCGGCTGATTCAAGAAGGGCAGTCGTCAATTTCTGGCGAAACAATGTACACTGTATTGGATAACCGTTTACATATAAGCCTGTCCGTATTAGCAACATATAAGATTTGTATTTTGAGATTGAAGAATAGTTCTAAAAAAACTTTGTTTAGGTTTTCATTAGAACCGCATCGTCGAGACATTTCTAATGAATACTCACAGTATTTGTTTAGAAACAACCCTTCAGTTATCAAAAAAAAATAATAAAGAATACCAAGCCTGTATGTAACAGAAACTTCCGTTTGCTATCTTGACCAAAATTTTGACACACAAAACCAGAAAAAGTCGAGAGAGCTACTGGAACCGCCGTCTAAACACTCTGAATCCAAATGGTATCAACAACTGACATCACGAAAACACGCCTATATAATTTTGACCCCCTTGAATCCCACTTTTATATAGAAAAAGTGGGGTTTAAGGGGGTTAACCGATGAGGCGGTTCTAACGAGTACCCACAATCTATATTTTGGAGCAGAAATAAGAAATATATCACAATTTTTCATCATAAAATTTACATTTTTTCGGCGATAAAGGTGGCAATGTATTTGTATAGGCGTGTTTGCGTAATGGG
Source organism: Lucinisca nassula (assembly GCA_963580285.1). Classification (NCBI taxonomy): domain Eukaryota; kingdom Metazoa; phylum Mollusca; class Bivalvia; order Lucinida; family Lucinidae; genus Lucinisca; species Lucinisca nassula. The sequence goes on along the minus strand of OY757013.1, from coordinate 110,133,684 downwards.
TTAATTCCTGCCATCCTCGCCAGACCTAGTATTCTAGTACTGATTTTCCATCAAAATTGGGAGTCTGTTTATGGAACATTGAACACCAACTCAACTCAACTTAACTCATCTTTTTTTGCAAATCAAATATCATAACATTGACTACATGAAATGCGCCCCATTACGAAAACATGCCTATTACAATACATAGTAATTTTTACCTACGAAGAATTGAAATTTTTAGATGAAAAATTGTGACAATTTTCTTATTTCTGCTCAAAATATCGATTGTGGTACTCATTTGAACCGCCTGTTCTAACGAATTCACTCAGCTCAAAATATAGATTGTGGTACTCGTTTGAACCGCCTCATTGAGGGCCTCAGGCGGTTCTAACGAATACACACAATCTATATTTACGAGTACACACAATCTATATTTTAGAGCAGAAATATGGTTTACCCCTTTAAACCCCAGTTTTACTAATATTAAAGTGGGGTTCAAGGGGTCAAAATTATATAGGCGAGTTTATGTGATGCATAGAAGGCAGAGAATACCAAAAAAAAAAAAATACATAACTTCAAACAATCAAAATTCAGTAAATTCTCGTAAACATTCGGAAGTCTCCGCCTAGTCTAATAGCTAAGACACGGTACCGACCGGAGAATTCTATGTCATTGTGATCCCACACACCCAGAGCAAGCCTGCGCACATATTGACCTTATCTGTATTATTCGTCGGCTCCTCAGTGCCGGGAAAACGGGCAACCAGATAACCAACCCCCCTGACCTTTCAAGTTCAGGGGTGGGGGGTCCAACCATCCGCCCACCCAAAGTGTAAGCCGGGAGCCAGCAAATAATGCAAAACTTGTGAATACACATATATCAACCAAGGGTCAGTACCTCTTGCGGATAACACTATTCACAAGTGTAGAAACCTCTTGGATAAATACCATGCTAATTTCGTAGTATATAGAGGCTTGCTGTGAATGCCCGGGACCCACCATGATAAGTTTCAAGCATCTCCTGTACAGGGAACCCCACATCAACGATGTTAAGACACATTTTTTAATTTGTCTGTTCTCTTTTCTGCAAGTGACGAGAGTAACTCCAGCACTAAGTGGAACATAATAGCGTTTTCCACACTCATAAACCAAATAAATTTCTGTTTATCATTTAGTTGTTCAATGTTAGGATACATTTTATAAATTGTTAATAACGTAGAGTTTCTCACATTCTCTAATACAGAGAACTGCAGTAAAAAATGTATTTCGTCTTCAAAACCGTTTTTGCATTATTTACAAATCCGTTTATCAGCATTAATATTCTTATAACCACCTTACTCTATTTCTAGTTTATGGTTACTTAACGAATTTACATAAATTTCTCCTTTGATTTCTACTACCAAACTGTACATATTTTCCCATACTGAAGTGTTGTTTAAAAAGGCTACATGTGCGTAATTTATTTTCTCTCTGTTTATTTTCACCTGTACTGGAACTATTTTTTCTTTCCAGAATGAGATATATTTTGAGATCAATGCCTTTTGGACTCATTTATACAATTGTTTATAGTCTCTCGCAATATCGGCTTTTATGTTTCAAAAGACAAAGCACTTTTAATGAAGTGAACCCATGGATCAATTCCCTTTTCACTAAACTCTTCCGACAATTCAAATGTTTCCTTCTAGAGATTATTTTCTAATGATTTTAAGTGTATAATGTATTTGAACATTCTGGCTATGATTTGAATCAGTAGAGGATATCGTCCAGTTTCTTAACGAACTGCAAGATTTGTTGCCTTATAATTAACTCCTCATAAATACTTACAAGATTGCAAGTGTAGTTTTTCTTGCGACCAAAGCGACGTCATTTCGTCTTTATCAACGATTTTAGTTTATGCGCCCGAAAAGGGCTCATAAAGTATAATTATTATATTAATCAGGGCGTAGCTAGAAGAAAATCATTTGTACGCAAACTAAAGAAACAAGAATATCGGTGAAACCGATGGATGCTCCCCGAAGGTGCATACTCTCTGTACTTCAAATGGAGCAAAACAAAACCTGTCGGTGGACGGATTAGCTTGCCTGGTGGCACTGTCATACAAACATCGGCAACAAAAAAGTCTGTATAAATGAAAGGAAGTGTCTTCAGGTGCGATACTATAACCCAAGATCCCGGATGGTAGTTTAGCTATAATAATTGGGTAAAACTGTTTAATACAAATGAGAGAAAACTTACCCTCGTACACAGAGGCAATCCTCTTAGGACTGTCTTCAGATATGGTTCCGTATTTGGTGCCTTTACATGCATATAAAATATCAGACGGGTTCGACAATGGATCTGATCCTATCCCCTTGACTGTCAAAAAAGGTCATTTTGACCATCTGCCAAGACTAGCTTCTTTCACTTTGATCCAACTTATCTGCAACTCTAATGTAGATGGATAACTTGCGATTTTACATCCTGTTTAGCAGTATTTCAGTCAAATCAGAATAATGAGAGGTTGATATGAAAGGTTGTGGACAATGGAACTCCGTTTACAGTTGGAAAGAGTTCTGCCTCCAGCAAGTTGTTCTTAAAACAGCCGCAGTGACCTTTTCCTTGAGCCAAGGACTCTGAAAGTCAAACTTGCTCGAGATATTATCATACCCAACATTTATGTGAAATTATATTAAAATCCATCAAAAATTTAGGTACTACAGCGATGACAAAGTTTGTTCTAAAACTAGCCACAGTGACCTTTACCTTGAGCCCAGGATCCTGAAAGTCGAACTTGGTCGAGATATTATTATACCCAACATTTGTGTGAAGTTATATCAAAATTCATCAACAAATGACGACGCTAGAGTGATAACAAAGTTTTTTTTTCTAAATATAGCCGCAGTGACCTTGACCTTGAGCACAGGACCCTGAAAGTGAAACTTGCTCGAGATATTATCATACCTAACATTTGTGTGAAATCATATTAAAATCCACCAATAAATGTAGGCACTAGAGCGATGACAAAGTTTTTTTTTAAAAAATAACCACAGTGACCTTGACCTTGAGCCCAGGATCCTGAAAGTTGAACTTGCTCGAGATATTATCATACTCAGCATTTCTGTGAAATTATATAAAATTACATTAATAAATGTAGGCACTAGAGCAAAAACAAAGTTTTTTTTTTTTAAAATAGCCACAGTGACCTTGACCTTTAGCCGAGGACCCTGAAAGTCAAACATGCTCAAGATATTATCATACCCAACATTTGTGTGAAGTTATAATATTATAATCCATCAATAAATGTAGGCACCAGAGTGACGACAAAGTTTTTCTAAAGATAGCCACAGTGACCTTACACTGCAGCGACGGAAGTAAGGGCGAGGATTGTGGCCACGTAAAATCGATTTAAGCCCCCAAGTGGAGGTCTTCCACTGACCGTTCCAAGGCGGCTCTTCTGTGGCGATTTATTTGTGTTGTTGTTTGTTACTTACTGTGTGTATCACTTGTGTCTTTTAATTTTGGATGACCATATGGCCATTTTGTTGGAAAGTAACTGTCCTTATGGCCTTCCTTTGTTTAGGTTTCCATTATGGTCTGGTCGCTTAATGTTTGTATTTCTTTCCCTTTGGTGTCTTTTATGGGTGGAGTAAGTTAATTGTATCAATTCCTGATCTTTGTTTTACTTCTACTTTAAACAAAGTACCATAACTCTGTGACAAATCATCTACCCAGATAGCACGGATAACATGCGCATCCCCTATTGCTGCTTAAGATTCTATTGAAGTTTCGTTGAATTTCTTCAAGTAGTTGCTGAGAATTCGCCTGGACACAAACAAAACCCAACATATTTTATATAGAATTCATCAAAGGGTCATAAGTGTTGGAAAAATCTTCGAACCACAACACGCTGTTGATATGCGCATTCACCTTCGATACTTAATATTCCCATAAAGTTTCATTGAAATCTGACCAGTAGTTTCTGAGAATTCGGGTGGACAAGAGCGACACGAACGCACGGACGAAACGGCGACTATATGCTCCACGACGAAATACTTCGGGGAGCATAAAAACTAAAACTTATAACTCCTTTTACCAAATAGGGACCACTCTTACAGGAGAGAATTTGCTCCCTTCAGGAAGCAATTTCTTTCCTGTAGGTGCGGTCCCCGTGGCAAAGGAGGTAACTATGCTAGCTAATAAATACTGTTGCGTATATCCTAGACACATACAGTTCTTCTTCTTCTTCTTCTTTTTCTTCTTCTTCTTCTTCTTCTTCTGCTTCTTCTTCTTCTTCTTCTCCTTCTTCTTCTTCTTCTTCTTCTTCTTCTTCTTTTTCTGTATCATCTTATTTTACTTCTTCCTCTTCTCCCTGCCTGTTTTTCTTCTTTTTTCTCTTATTTCTTCTTCCTCATCTAAAACTATTTTTTTACGTTTGTAAAGTTTACACACGTTCCTATCTGCGTACAGGTAGCTACGCCCCTGTTAATCTATGTTTGTGCGAGTGCGTTAACCCTGATAATGAAAGCGATTCGTTGAATGAACTACCAGCTTCCGCACATCGGGATTTGAAGAACTAGATTGAGATGCATGCTGCTTCCACGCAGAGCGGAAACCGACCCCATGAGTATCCGTAATCCGCTTAAGCAGTAGAAGATCTAAGTAGAAGTAAAACAAAGGTCAGGAATCGATACAATTAACTTACTCCACCCATCAAAGACACCAAAGGGAAAGAAACACAAACATTAAGCGACCAGACCATAATGGAAACCTAAACAAAGGAAGGCCATAAGGACAGTTACTTTCCCACAAAATGGCCATATGGCAATCCAAAATAAAAAGACACAAGTGATACACACAGTAAGTAACAAACAACAACATAAATAAACCGCCACAGAAGAACCGCCTTGGAACGGTCAGTGGAAAGATTTCCACTGGGGGCTTAAATCGATTTTACGTGGCCACAATCCTCGCCCTTACTTCCGTCGCGATTTAGACAAATAATTTGTTCAGTCCGCATGAAGGCCTCCTAACTCATCAGTGCAACATCTCAGTGAACACAAAAAATCAAAGAACCACAGAGGTGAGACAACGGTGAGGACTCGACAGCAAGAAACCACTGAAATGCTGGAGCAAAAGAAAACCAACAGTTAGACTCCGATGGGCCCGACCAGAGACAGAGCATCAGGCACCAACCAACATTACCTTGAATTAGATCTCTCACCAACCAACATTATCTCTCTAATTCTCAATAAGCCTTTACGTTGGAGCCGTCATAGAATCTGAGGCCTGCAATTAAAGAGGGAAGCAAAGTTGCCAACCGTGATTGGGTTAACTACCAGGCATGCAGTCTGTCGTATAACATCCATGTTGTACCCAATCTTTTTATATCGATGAATGATTTAACGAAATTGGGTGCTGAAGTCATTGCGATTATATATTTTTCTGAATTTATAAACTAAGTTACCATTAAATTCGGGTTCCGATAGACCTTGTTGCAGAAGAGATTTAAGTCAAATATTGAATTTTGAAATTAAATCAGAATGGCGTCTATAAAATTTTGAAAAGGCTTTGCGTAGTTTATGGTACCGATAACCCTGATTAAGGAGTTTAGCCGTTAATAATTTATAACGAGTGTTGAAGTCAGTTACATGACTACACACTCTAGCAAATCGAATTAATTGCGAAATATAAACGCCATAGGATGGCGCACGAGGAACATCACCATCCAAAAAAGGAAACTTTACAATCTCAAAATCAAAGTCATCGCGTTTATCATAAATTTTGCACAAAACAAACCCATCTACAATAGATAGATGTAAATCCAAAAACGGGGCCTCGGTTCCAGAAGAATTTGCTTTATTTAACTGAAGTTCTGGGGGGTAAATCTGACTGATCAAACCATCGAAATAGGTATTATATTATTTAATAAATCATCTAAATATCTAGAAGTGGAGGTAAACGCTTCAATAATTTCAGATTGGTTATCAATGGAAAGCGACAACATGAAGTCTCTTTCATAACAATACAAGAACCGATCAGCCACAAGAGGTGCGCAATTCGTACCCATCGGAATACCCACAATTTGTCTAAATAACTTAGTACCGAATCTAATATAAATATTGTCAAGTAGAAAGGTGAGGGCATCACACACTTTCTGACATGACCAAAGTGTATAATTCTTACGCTCTTTAGAAGTGAAAAATGCATTTCTGACAGTACATGCAAGATAGAGAGAATCTTCTCTGTGAAAAGCCCATTCAATTAAATCATTAAGCTTTTCTTTTATAAGATTATGAGGAAGTGTAGTGTAAAGAGTGGAAAAATCGTAAGTAGACAGACTTGAAGCACGAAAATGTCTGGATTTCAATTTTTTTAAAACCTCATTCGAATTTTTATAGACCAAAACAGATTTCTTCCTGATCTTTCAAAGACTTTAACACAATATTTAATCACATGCGTTTTAATAGCTGTAAGACATGAAGTTAATAATTTAGAAAGTTCAGTGGTAGTGCAAGAGCTAGAATTTGCAATAAACCGTGCTTTGTAAGGTCTTTTATGAAGGTTTGGTAACCAGTATAGCGTAGAAAGCTTGTCTTGGCCTTCGGTAACACACACAGCAAACTTGGTGGCTGAATGACAAACATGCTTATCTACTATAGCTCTCTCTTCAGCTTAAGGCTGAAGTTCATAGGCCTTAGTACCACCAAGCTCCTGCTTAAGGGTGTTAACATAGTGGAGCCGTCACACAACGACGACGTTGTTAGCGGCCTTGTCTGTAGGGGACAAAACAAACTTCTTATGAAATTCTTGAATACCTAGTTTAAGATGACGTAAAGACGTCTTGGGCTTAGGAGGTAATAAGTTAGTATTTTGAGAATAGAAAGAAATGCGTTTTTTCACTAGTTTTAAAATGCTAAGTTTCCGGTCCTTAAGGGCATTATGCTCAGCATACTCTCGCTTACACCATCGATTACCGAATTCATTCAAGGAAGCAGCGATTTCATCTCTATATTTACTGAAATCAATTTTAGAAGGAAACCTATATTTCGGTTCTTTAGAAATTATATTCCTTATCCTAGAATCAGGAATAATTTTCAAATTGCCAGTAATTACATGACCAGCAGCAGGATAGCAATACTTTGAGTTTTTACAATCACATGAATCAGGAGTATTAGTATCAGTATCAAGATCTGAAACAAGTTTATTGAAATTAAAAATGATAGATCTAACAGGTTTGTTATATTTATAGCAAATTATAGGTGTTTCAGTATTTTGAAAATAAGCAGGAATGGACGAAAGCACCGATCTCTCACGGAAGATACTGGGAAAATCTATAAAATCCATACCCTTATTAATGAAGGATATTTTGAAGAAATGGCGTTTATGATTAATTTCAGAATCAATGTAAGGACGGAGAGTATGCTAAGTATAGCCTCTAGTCAAGAGAGCCGCATCATATAACTAATGAGAACTATCGTAGAATTTATCCTAAGTCTGCCAAGGTAAAGTGGTGCGAGTTGGACCGTACTTGCATATAAAACCATTTGTTTCATTGGGCGGCAGGACATGAGATGTTATTTAATCTCAATGTGGGTAAATGTCCCACAAAATTGGAAAGCAACGTCTCCAAAATGACCTATATAGAGTTGACGGGGACCTCAAACCTCTAATCAAACAAATGAACCAAGTATGCACCGTTTGATGATTAATTTCTTCAAATGGGCCCCGTCAAGCGATTTTGGTACTTATCGCCTGTGCGAGCAGTGAATCAAGTGGAACCTTCAGACAGAAAGCCATATCCCTGGCCCCTCTGAATGGCTGGGCATGCGCAGTTAAAATTTGTCATGACGGAATGCTTGAAGACACAAATTCGCTTGGCGGGGCTCAAAGCATTTTTGCATCCTTTAAGGATCCGGTTTTGATATTATACGACAGACTGCATGCATGGTAGTTAACCCAATCACGGTTGGCAACTTTGCGTCCCTCTTTAATTGCACGCCGGTGGGTCAGGCCTCAGATTCTATGACGGCTCCAACGTAAAGGCTTATTGAAAATTAAAGAGATAATGTTGGTTGGTGCCTGATGCTCTGTCTCTGGTCGGGCTCATCGGAGTCTAACTGTTTGTTTTCTTTTGCTCCAGCATTTCAGTGGTTTCTTACTGTCGAGTCCTCACCGTTGTCTCACCTCTGTGGTTCTTTGATTTTTGTGTTCACGGAGATGTTGCACTGATGAGTTAGGAGGCCTTCATGCGGACTGAACAAATTATTTGTCTAAATCGCGACGGAAGTAAAGGCGAGGATTGTGGCCACGTAAAATCGATTTAAGCCCCCCAGTGGAAATCTTCCACTGACCGTTCCAAGGCGGCTCTTCTGTGGCGATTTATTTATGTTGTTGTTTGTTGCTTGCTGTGTGTGTCGCTTGTGTCTTTTAATTTTGGATGGCCATATGGCCATTTTGTGGGAAAGTGACTTCCATATGGCCTTCCTTTGTTTAGGTTTCCATTATGGTCTGGTCGCTTAATGTTTGTATTTCTTTCCCTTTGGTGTCTTTTATGGATGGAGTAAGTTAATTGTATCAATTCCTGATCTTTGTTTTACTTCTACTTTGCCACATATCTCCTATAAGTAGGGCTGAATGATATGTTGTAAGTCCTGCTATTCTTTGACTATATAGGTTCGTGTACCCAGGGTGTGGTCTCATTTGGCCAGTTTATATTGACGAGGTAGCACTCTAAAGTAAATACGACAAGCAGCTTGTTCAAAATGGACAAAATCGGTGAAAGAGCAGTGATCCAATATTTGTATAAAAAAGGTTAACACCAAAGGATATTATCCATAATGATATGGTAGCCACACTAAGGAAAGCTGCCCCTTCATATGCTACAGTGATAAGCTACAGTGATAAGGTGGGTGGCAGAATTTAAGCGCAAATACAGAGCATTGAGGATTGGACCCCCCCCCCCCCCACCACAACTCTGTCCTGGAAGGCTTGTCAGTGTTGCAACTCCAGAAATGGTCAATAAGGTCCATGATATTGTTATGAGTGACAGACGAGTCACGGGAAGATATATAACCAGCCGAGTTGGCATTTCACAGGAAAGGGTACACTCAATACTGACAGAGGATCTTGTACCGGCCCCGATAGCTCAGTTGGTAGAGTGTCCGCTCCGGGGAACGGGAGGTCAAGGGTTCGATCCCCGGCATCGACATACCAAAGTCGTTAAAAATGGTACTAGCTGCTCCTCGCTTGGCACTCAGATTTACGGGGTAGAGCTAGGACTGGTCGACCCAGTGTCAGGATAATGTGATTGGGTGTGGTATCATGTAATGTGTCTGGGACATGATACTTCAGTGAGGCAGCACTATAAAAGTGAGCATTGAGCTCCCTGTCGCAACCAGACACCGTCGTGATATGACTGAACAAGAGGCCCATGGGCCACTATGCTCACCAGAGCTCAGGTGGGCACTGCCCATCCTGCCCAATGGCAGCCATGTATTTTAACATGATATCATTTTAATCCACCAAATGAACCCCCATGTCCAAATGAGCACCCATGTGGACTCAGCATCTGAAAAGTTAGGCCTTTTATGAAGTAGAGGGGGTGGGGCATGGACCCAATGGAGCCCTGGTTGGTATCACTAAATGCGTCTTATCATAAGAAACAAAAATATATATGGTTTAGCAGTGGGGATCTGTAAGGCCTCTTTAACAGTTGAGGGGTTGGGGCATGCCCTGTTGATCCCAGGAAAGCCCAAACTGTTGTCCCTAAATGTGTCTTATCATAAGGACCAAGTATATATATGGTTCAATGCTGGGAATCTGACCGGTTTCAGAGATTTGAGGCCCTTTTATGAAATAGGAATGGCCCCTGCGGACCCCGCTACAGTAGGTGTGCTAATAATAAGGAACAAGAACATATATGATTATGGGGTGGGCATTTGAATGGTTTCTGAAATATAAAGCCTTTTATGAAATGGAAGGGCGCGGCACATTGCCTCAGCACAAAGAGACCTCCAGGTTGGTGTGATTGAACGAGTCTTATCATAAGGAACAAGTATATGGTTTAGGGGTGGGGATCTGAACTATTTCTGATATATATGGCTTTTAATGAAGTAAAGCGGTGTGGCATGGCCTGGGCGTGCCCCGGGGACTCCCAAGCTGGTGTCACTGAATGCGTCTTATTATAAGAAAGATGAATATATATGGTTTAGGGTGGGGCTAAGAACATTCTCTGAGATATAAGGCCTTATGTGAAGTGGAGTGGTGGGGCAAGGCCCAGGGAGACTCCCAGGTTGGTGTCAATGAATGTGTCTTATCATAAGGAACAAGACTATATATGGTTAAGGGGTGGCCATCTGTAGGGTTTCCGAGATATTGTGATATTATGAAATGGAGGGGGTGGGGCATGGCCCCAGCATATCCCTGGGAACCCCCAGGTTGGTGTTACTGAATGCGTCTTATCATAATGAACAAGAATATATATGGTTTAGGGGTGGGGATCTGAACAGTTTCTGAAATATATGGCCTTTTTTGAAGTGGAGGGGTGGGGCAAGGCCCCAGCGCGTCTCTGAGGACCCCCAGGTTGGTGTCAATGAATGTGTCTTATCATAAGAAGCAAGCATATATATGGTTTATGGGCGGGGATCTGTAAGGTTTCCGAGATATTGGGCCTTTTATCAAATGGAGGGGGTGGGGCATGGCCCCGGTGCATCAAGGGGACTCCCAGGTTGATGTCACTGAATGGGTCTTATCAAAAGGAACAAGAATATATATGGTTTAGGGGTGGGAATCTGAATGGTTTCCGAGATATTGGGCCTTTTATAAAGTTGAGGGGGTGGGGCCTGACCTGTGCCCATCCCTGACGACCCCCAGGTTGGTGTTACTGAATGCGTCTTATCAATAGGAACAAGAATATATATGGTTTAGGGGTGGGGATCTGAACAGTTTCTGAGATATATGGCCTTTTGTGAAGTGGAGGGGTGGGGCAAGGCCCCAGCGCATCTCTGAGGACCCCCAGGTTGGTGTCAGTGAATGTGTCTTATCATAAGAAGCATGCATATATATGGTTTAGGGGCGGGGATCTGTAAGGTTTACGAGATATTGGGCCTTTTATGAAATGGAGGGGGTGGGGCATGGCCCCGGCGCATCCAGGGGACTCCCAGGTTGATGTCACTGAATGGGTCTTATCATAAGGAACAAGAATATATATGGTTTAGGGGTGGGGATCTGAATGGTTTCCGAGATATTGGGCCTTTAATTAAGTGGAGGGGGTGGAGCATGACCTCGGCGCATCCCTGAGGACCCCAAGGTTGGTGTTACTAAATGCGTCTTATCAATAGGAACAAGAATATATATGGTTTAGGGGTCGGGATCTGAATGGTTTCTGAGATATATGGCCTTTTATAAAGTGGAGGGGGTGGGGCATGGCCCCGGCACAACCTGGGGGACCCTCAGGTTGGCATAAAAGCATATGGCTGAAAGAATTTTACTCAAGAAACATTTCTATAAAAGTTTTGTCCAAATATCTGCAATGACTTGGCAGTAAATGCCATTTTTCAATTTTCCCCATTATAAGTCTATGGAAACTCTAAGTTGCCATAGCAACCAAACTAATGGGCCGATTTTCATAAAAAACACAAACTTTCAATCCCCCAGCCCAAGGATGCTACAGATAAAATTTGGGCTGAATCGGTCCAGTGGCTTCAGAGAAGAAGATGTTTGAAAGTGTTGACGTCAGACGACGACGACGACAACGACAACGACGACAACGACGACGACGACGACGACGACGACGCCGGACAACTGCCTATCCTATAAGCTCCCCCGGAGCCTTCGGCTCTGGTGAGCTAAAAATTGTTGAAAGCGACGTTAAACCCGACTGCACACACACACACACACACACACACACACACACACACACACACACACACACACACACAGAGGATCTTGCAATGAGAAAGCTTTCGGCCCGATGGGTATCAAGACTTCTGACAGTTGATAAGAAGCACAACAGGCGCACAGTATCGCGTGCTAATCTTAACTTTTATGAGGAAGAGCCTGCCAACTTTCTTCAGAGATTTGTCACTATGGAGGTCGATAGTTTTGCTTTGGCACGTCGGTGACTAGCGAAACAGGAACACACGGCGGATGTTCCTGTTTCGCCAGTCTGTGTTGTGAAATGGTACTACAGAGAGGTACAGAGTGTACATGGAATAACGGGATGTTGATACAACGTAATGACGTTGATCCAGTGCTGACTCAGTGTGGGCTCGACGTTTAATGCCCAGTGGGATAGCTATCATTGTTATTGTCATAATACTGCCCTTAATGTTAGTGCATATGAGCACGAGATAAAGTGTACACGTTTTGTTTTTGGAAAGGACCGGATGTATATGTTCAGTTTGCAAAGTTGAAAATATTGCAGGCAAGCAGCGATGGATGGACATAGGATCGGCGTCGATGCAACGTTATGACGTTGACTCGATGCTGATCCGGTTTTGGTTCAGCTTTCTGTGACCATTGAGAAAGGTAGTTTCGTTGATTCGATGCTGATTCAGTATTGGGAAAAGTATCTTTGTATTGTCATATATATTATTTCAAAGGTGAACACATATAAGCATTGAGCGGAGCATGTTTGTTTTCCCTTTTTTATTTCATATTCATACAATGTGTGCAATGATGAAAACACATCAGGCACGCAGTGATGAATGGGCATAGCATCGACGTCGATGCAACGTTATGACGTTGACTCGATGCTGATGCAGTTTTGGTTCAGCATTTTGTGACCATTGAGAAAAGTACCGTCATTATTGCTATGCTTACAACCTTAGTGTGAGCACACACATCCACTAAGTGAAGTAAGCTTGTTTTCTGTTTATGTGTCATATTTCTGTCTGTAATAATGGGAACCCTGCGTGCTCGTAACCATGAATGGACACTGGCACGGCGTTAATACAGCGTTTTACACGTTGAATCAACGCTGACTCAAGGCTGATTCAACGTTCCATTGAGAAAAGTATCATTGTTAATGTCATACTTACCGTCCCTGATTTGAGCACATATGAGCACTGGGTGAAGTATGTTTTTTTTTTCTTTTAATGTACAATATGTATTGTTAAATTCACCGCTGAAGCAATGAGGAAATGGTATCATTGTAAGGGCTTTAAAAGAAGTTAGTAACGCTAAACGCAATAACCGGACATGCCTGCTGTCGCGTTGCGATTTCTCATTCCTATTGTTAGAAGAGGTTATGTTACTTGCCTTGGATGAGTCTTTAAAATGATGTGACGTCTCCGTATAACCTTAGCTGTTGGTGAGATGCAAAACTCAAACACTCACTCACTCATTCCTATTGTCACCACCGCCATTGGAGAAATGTGCCAATGGTATTGCTGGTAAACATTAACTCTCTACATACTTGGTTAACTCATTCTACAAAATTGCTTACCAAATGTTTACGTATTTGTATGTTATTATTATTATTATCTTATATTTTGTTTATTTAATTATTCTAATTTATCTGTTTTTTTATGTATTTTTATTTATATATATGTACGATAGAACATTTTATGTGGCATTCAAACTTAAGGTACTTAATTTTGTTCAGTGTAATTCACCAGCGGAGCAGGTAGCTTCGTGCAGCGGGACTTTCACGTGCGCGCGTGTGGTAGCTCGTGCGTAAACGGCGGAATTGCGGAGTCGAATGCAGCATATAAGAGGGTAGATCTTCAGAGGCGTCGCTACACATTCAGAAGTCACGACGATACCAGCAGCGATTTTGATCATTTTCTTTGTTTGTCGATTTGTCTTGGGATAAACTATTTTCTGTGCAACATTTTTCGTTGTTCCTTACCCCAGAACACGCTACACTGGTGGCAGCGGTGGGGTATTACGTATTCTTCGGATTAATAAGTTGTGTGTGATCTCTGGAAAAATTTGTTAATATTTAGTGCGCTGATTTCATTTGAAAAGTTTGGCCAGCTCGGAAAATGTCTTCGGAACCATTGTCAGGTGACCAGTTTTCTCAGCGGAGCAACGGAGATGGTGAGAACATGTCTTCCACGTGTTCGACGCCAAATTTGCATGAAAGTCGAACCAGGAGTCCAAGGTCTCATTCCTTATCGAAGGACTCGGGGATTAGTCAAGTGCTTTTCCCTCCTGACTTCGAAGGAAATTCAATGCGAGGTAGCCAATTATCTCCTGTTTTGGAAGATAATGTCAGGATCAGAAATGCTCCCTTGAGAGGTCGGAGCAGACGGAGCTGTACATGGATAGGTTTAATTCTTATATGGTTAGGGATTCTTTTAGTAGCTGTCATGATCCATTATGGCAATATCAAGGTACAGGAATACAAGGCAGTGTTGTATGACTTTCTAGCTTATCATGGCTGGAAGTGTTTTGTTTATATGGGTTGTGCTGCCATCGCTTTACTTTCGTTTCTTATTAAAATGTGTCTAGACAGGAGAAATTCTCAGTCATTATACGAGGAGACATCTGGACATGTGAATAAGGACGAGTGGGTTATAGTTGAGCAAATGAATTCTTCGGCCGAAGAAAGCAAGACAGTTTTTGTTTGATTTGAGGTTTAACGTCCCCGTCAACACTGTAAAGGTCATTTTGGAGACTTTGCTTCCAACTTTGTGGGACTTTTACCCGACATTGAGATGAAATGACATCTCAAGCCCTGTCGCCCAAAGAAACCAATAGGGTTTATTAGCATGGGCGGCCCGGCCTCGCAACGCGGTTCCTGGACAGGCTTAGATTCTCAAAGCGGTTTACCGGTACCAGTGTGCGGGCGGGATTCAGCTCTGTGTGGAAGCATCATGCCGTCCATATATTTCTTCAAGCCCCTATGGGCGGGGGCGAAAAAGCAAGACAGCAGGGAATAGAAGAAGTATCTTGCCGGCAACGACTCACCGTGATTTTCAGTGTCGTAAGACATTCAGTGGAACTGGGAATGATACGTGGCACGATTTCACAAAGTATTTTGGAAATTTGGCTGTGCTAAATAACTGGTCCAAGGAACAGTCCCGAAGGACTTTGTTGTGTTCTCTTCGTGGTCAGGCGGAGACGTTCGCTTATGGTTTACCAGTAGCAGTTCGAAACGACTAGGATACGTTATTCTCTCGTATTGAGCAGAGATTTGGGATAATGAACATGAAGGCAAGTTAATTTGCTGACGCCCGACTGAAACGAAGGAAAAAAGAAGAGTCATACAGAGAATTTGGTCAAGCGATAGAAGATCTCTACCGAAAAGCCTATCCTGATAACACCGAGATAGTGGAGGAACAGGCAATTATTACATTTCTAGATAATTGTCATGATTCATCAGACTTCAGACTTGCTGTGAAAAGGACCCGACCCAAAACATTACACGAGGCAGTTACCGCCGCTGTACAAGAGGAAAGTTTACGTTTGACAGAGCGGGAAAGGAGCAAACTAGACTCCAGAAGTAGACCAATCTACGCCATGGGAGGAACAAGTGTCAAGGCTAGATTCAATTCTCGTGGAAGGTGGAGAGATAACAGAGGCCGAGGAAGAGGAAGTGGTTGGACAAAACAAGCAAACAACACTCAGGGAGGAGTAGAATCAGGTGCCGAAAGGTCTAACGACAATTATTTAAACTTGAACCGACCGACCCGATATGTCGCGGGAAGGTCGAAGGAACATGTAATAAATGGCCTATTGATGATAGTCATGAGGGAATGAAGACGCGTGTAAAGTTAACGAAAGGCATGAAAAGATCTGGTAAGGTATGCGGTCATTCAGTGACTTGGAAAATTGACACAGGAGCTAAAAAGACTTCTAAAGGATCTAACGTCAGAACTTATTTATTTTCACTGTAACAGGTGTTGTGCCGTGTGGCGGCCGTAAAACGTCTCCCCGTACATCATCATAGTGCAGATTATATTTTCTGGTCCTTTGGGATCAGTGAGTTCTGCTTAAGCCGGTGCTAGAGGGCGTGACCGGTGTTGCACATTTCAGTACTGGTCATGAATAGACTCAATAAAACCGAGTCTGCTATTTTCGTTTATTTGGTGTATTCCTTGCTTCCAAAGGATCTAACGTCAGAACTTATTTCATCACAACAAGGACGTATAAAAATATCCAGCATAGATTCAGACCTGGATTGAGACCAATCAAAAACAAATTTTTGGCAGCAAATGGAAATGAAGTAGAATGTGATGGTGAAACCAATGTACAGGCAAGCTTTGACGGTCACGACATTTACTTTCCAGTGGTCGTTAGTGGTGTTACTGAAAACCTTTTGGGAGTGGATTTCATCGAACAATTTCAGTGCAACTTCGATCACAAAAATAAGATGTTCGTGATTCTGAAAAAGGAAGAGAATCTCCTGGAAACAAGGGAGGCTGAAAGCAAAGGGTATGATAAAGTAGTAACAGATAAAATAGTGGACATTGCACCTTGGACTGAAATGTTACTGCCTTCTGAGGTAAAGGATCGTGTTGATGTGAAGCAATGTGTATTGATTCCAGAAGCCAAGTTTGTACGGACACATACATTGTTGATAGCTAGGGTGTTAGTAGACAGTGGAGTTAATATCCCTGCAAGAGTGTTGAATCCGGGAAAGTCAAGTGTAAGGATAATGAAAGGTACTGTGATTGCACTTCTTGAGCCTGTAGAAGAGATAGCTGAAAAATGTTCATGGAGTACTGAATCGGTGTTTCGTGTCCAGGAACGTAGTACAGAAACATTACCAGAACATTTACAAGGCACGTTTGACCATGCCAGAAAAGATCTAAGCCCGGAGCAAACGGAGCAGTTTCACTCCATGTTGCATCGTCGAAGAAAGGTCTTTGCTGAGCCAGATGAGGTTGGTAGAACAAATGTGGTAACACAAAATAAAATTGACTGATGAAACGCCTATAAAAGATGCACCATGGAAAATTCCATTGTTCAAGCGAGATGTAATAGATACAGAGATAGAGAATTTAGAAAAGAAAGGTCTTATAGAAGCATTTGACAGTCCGTGGAGTTCACAGCTTGTTCTTGTGCGCAAGAAAGACAATTCTTGGAGGATGTGTGTAGATTACCGTTAACTGAATAGCAAAACGGTGAAGGATGTGTATCCAATTCCGAGAATACAGGACAATTTGGACTCACTGAATGGCGCGCATTGGTTCTCCAGTTTAGATTGTGGGATGGCTTATCAACAGATATCTGTGGAAAAGAGTGATCGACCTAAAACAGCTTTCGCAACACCTACGGCAGGCCTGTATCAATATGTGACCATGCCGTTCGGGTTGTGAAACGCGCCCGCAACGTTTCAGAAAATAATTTTTGATGAACATATGAAAAATCCAGCAACAGTTTTTGAGAGGTTGGAACAATCTGGTCTGAAACTGAAGGCTAAAAAGTGTTATTTCTTCAGCAAAGAGGTGACATTTTTGGTACACACTGTATCACGGAATGGGATAAAACCAGATATCTCAAACATTGAAGCAGTTAAGTGCATTCCTGGAGCCACTAATGTAACTGAACTGCGGAAATTCTTGGGCTTTACTTCATATTTTCGGAAGTTCGTGAAAGATTATTCAAGAATAGCAAAACGGCTATATAATCTCACAAAGAGTACAGTTACTTGGAAATGGGAACAAGAATGTGAAAAGTCTTTCCAAATTCTCAAGGAAAAGTTAGTAAGTTACCCAGTTTCAGCATACCCTGACAGCAATGGAGGTCAGTTCATACTGGATTGTGTCGCTAGCGATTATGGAATAGGAGCTGTCCTTTTACAGGTGCTGAATGGCGATGAAAGGGTAATTGCGTATGGAAGCAGGACAATGAATAGTGCGGAAGAACATTACTGCGTGAAACGAAGGGAAATGCTAGCCCTTATGTACTTCACAAAGTACTTCCAAGAGTATTTGTTTGGAAGAAAGTTCTTGTACGTACGGATCATAGTTCACTCAGATGGCTTCAACAATTTAAGGATCCTGATGGTCAAGTTTACCGGTGGTTGGAGCAGCTCAGTAAGTTTGATTCTGAAATTGAAGGAGCGAAACTTACAAATATGTTCTATAAAAGGGTTATCCTTTGGAAGCAAGGAATACACCACAGAAGTGAAAAATATGGAGTGTACATGTTTTCTGGGCCAGACTAGCTAGTTCTTGCCAATCAGGCCTCATCAGTGACCGTTATATATTTTCAAAATTCAACAATGGAATCAATGATCCCAAAGGACAAAAAAATATAATCTACACTATGATGTAGATTGCAGATTTCAAACGCAGATTTCAGATCAAGGGTAGTAAGGGGAGACAGTGCGCAGTGTAGGCAGTGTCACATGCCTTTCCCCAACTGTGATACCTTTGTACCTGATAAAAATGAAGCCAATGATACAATATATGTTGATATAAGTGTCTTGGGGTTGGGAGATACCAGCGATAAAGAAGAGCCACTCCATAACGACCTTGGAAGACAAAGGAAAAAACGAGGACGAAAACCAAATAAGCCTAAAATGGCGACAGCACAAAAAGAACCAGACAATCTGCTATCTCAAGAATCAATACGAACTGCACAACGTGGTGATTCAGATATCAATTTCATTATAGAGTTGCTAGAGTCTGAGGCTGCAAAACCGTCATGGGCAGATACTTCTAGCAAAAGTACAGGGGTAAAATTCTGGTTAGCTAGATGGGAACTGTTGAGTATACAAAATGGACTTTTATGTATCAAGTGGGAATATACAGCGGTGAATGTGAAGTGGCGATTTTGTATTCCATCAACATCACTTTCCAGCGTACTCTGGTACATCCACGATGCACATGTTTCCGGACACTTGGGAATAAAGAAAACAATGAGTAGGGCAAAGGAATGCCCATTTTATTGGATAAAAATGCGGGAAAGTGTTGAGGAATACGTTAGAACATGTGATATTTGTGGAGAAGAAAATGACCCTCAAAGAACAGAGGCATTCGCTGCAAAAATACATAGTGGGAGCAAGATTTGAGCGCATAGGCGTTGATATAGCAGGGCCATTTCCAGAGACAGTCCGTAAAAACTCCCATATTCTTGTGATCAGTGATTAATTTTCCAAGTGGGTGGAAATATTTCCCCTGCCGAATATACGAGCTGAAACAGTGGCCGATGTTTTATACAGAGGTTGGATAAAACTATACGGTTTTCCGAGGCAACTACACTCTGATCAGGGGAGACAATTCGAAAGCGAAGTCCTTCAAGACATGTGTAATCTTCTTGAGATAAGCAAAACAAGGACTACTTCACTCCATGCAAGATCTTATGGAATGGTCGAGAGAATGAATAGGACGATACAGAACATACTAGCGAAATATATAGAGGAGAATCAAAAGGATTGGGATCTTCATCTAGATTTTATTGTGATGGCCTACAATAGTTGTGAACATGAAAGCATAGGATGCAGTCCATACAAGGTTCTATATGGTGAAAACATTGTACTTTCCATAGATATTTTGACAGACGGAATCCCTGAAGAGGAAAGTGCGGAGACAGAAGGACATGTTAGTGGTTTTGTTCCACAATTGCAGTTTATCTTGAAAACGATAAAGGCTTTTGTGCGTCAAAATCTTTCAAAGTCAGCTGACAAGCAAAAGAAACATTATGATAGAAATGTGAAAGAAATGAATTACAAAGTTGGAGAGTTAGTCTAGCGGATTCAGAAAAGGACAGTGCCTGGTGTTTAAAAAAATTACAAGACACTGGACCGGTCCTTGGATCATTACTGAAAAGCTGTGCGATGTACTTTTCAGAAGAAAACATTCTGAACGCTCTCCGTCTGTGATCATACATGGAGATAATTTAAAGAAGTATTGTGGGCCGAAGACAATTGTACTACAAACTGGTGAACTGTTTCGGAGTGAGGCAGACCAACCAGATCTACAATCGTTTGTACAAGGTGGTACAAAAAAGATCTATGAGGCATTCGTTTGTGGATTCAGTGACTGATAATTTAACCCTCTAATGCCCGGTGTATCATATATGATACATGTTTTTTCAAAAGCTATAACTTGACATTGTGTATGCATTTTGACTTACTTTCCTTTTTTTTATTAATTTAGTTTGGAAATATTAATAAAAGGTTCATATTCTTAGCCTAGCTTTACGTTATGTGACATTAATTTTCTTTCCAATATGGCGGCTTCCATGTGTCAGAAGGTTCCTGTTATAGAGGTCATAACGTCCGGGTGGAATCTGCATGAGCCTGTGTGTATAATATGCAAATAACATCTGGTAATAAGAATTATAGCTTGAAAAATATAGATGTCTATAAACTCTGCAAATATCTTGGCTAGTGTACTCTGTGCTTGTAAGTTTCCATGTATCGTATATGATACATCGGGCATTAATGTTCTGTATCACATATGTATCATATATGATACATGAGAATTATAATTTAGAAGGTAACTGTATCTTGTTTATACTACATCAAATCAACATCTTTTGTTTTAACTAATTTTATTGATATGAAATTAAGACACCTCACACATTATATTTCGATACTTGCAGTTAAACATGCACATGCTGCCGTTTGTTATGTGTATCATATATGATACATTGGCCATTCATCATGAAAACACATCTAAATAATCTTGACCCCTTAAACCCACCTTCGTGTAGTAAAGCTGGGTTTTACCGGCGTATACTTCATTTTTATCCCCGACCATCCCCCCGACCAATTGGGTTCGGGGGATATAGCAATCAGCCTGGCACCCCTCCGTCCGTATGTCCGTCTATCCGCAGACAAAACCTTGTGGTGGCCTTAACTTCAATACCCTTTGAGATATGATGGTACTTGGCACAATTGTGCACAAGTTTGAGAAGGTGTGTGATGCACAAG
Organism: Lucinisca nassula; assembly: GCA_963580285.1. Taxonomy (NCBI): domain Eukaryota; kingdom Metazoa; phylum Mollusca; class Bivalvia; order Lucinida; family Lucinidae; genus Lucinisca; species Lucinisca nassula. Next base: position 110,112,888 of record OY757013.1, on the reverse strand, counting down.
AACCACAATTCATGGTGTCATGGTATTTGAGTTTTATCCCCTTCTATTATCATAGTATAACGACAGTGTGAATGCCATATCTCCAATATTTATTGTACACAAGGTTGAGAAGATGTGTCATGTGCAAGAACCAGTACCTCGATGCCATGGTATTTGAGTTATCTCCCCATACAATATAAAAGTATGACTACCTTGTGATCACCATATAACTAAATACCCTTTGAGGCATATTGAAGGTATCCAGTACAATTGTACACATGAAGTTAAGTAGGCGTAACATATACAAGTACCACAACTCTTGTTGCCCTGGTTTTTGAGTTATCTCCCCTGACAATATAATCTTGCTATGGCCATAACTCAAACACCGTTTGAGATATATTGATGGTACTTGGTACAATTGTACACAAGGTTGAGAATGCCTTGGCTGATTTGAGTCTCTGCTGGATGCCTATGGACTTTTATAGGAAATAATTTGCACCGGCACAATTTATGAAATTCCGTGCTCAATTTTCAGCATTTTAATATTTTTGTTGTTCCCCTGTTACATATTACCATGTTAAAATTGTTTAAATTCATGTTTGAATTAAATTGTACCAACTGTATTTATCATATACCTCAATTTAGTTAAGGAAAACAACATACAGTAAATGTATCATATATGATACATGAAAACGTAATGCCCGATGTATCATATATGATACATGCCATAAAATCACATCCGGGACATAAATACCTGAAATGTCTTTGATCTTGTGATTAACTACTTGACAGGAATCACATATTTCAGTTTGAGAATTTTTACCACACTAGAAAGGGGTTTGGGCACTAGTGGGTTAATTAAACAAAGCTGGCGATAGTGAGGCCAAAGAAACGCAAATACTACTAACGAGATTTGATCAATCTAAACAGTCGCTGAATAAAGCATTTTTGGGGAAACAATGCTCCGGAAATCTTTGAAAGACGAGATGTGTGGATTCGAAAACACCAAAAGGTTGGATACATGTACTGTATTGTTAGAATCTTGTGACTCACGAGACCATATCTCTTTAACGGCGCAATGGGCAACTGAGCAGACTACACAGCGTGATATGAATACCGCACTGGCAGAGTAAAGTTCAACGGAGCAAGTCAACCGATGCATACAAAGTGCACGTGCTGATATTCAGTTAGCAGAGCAAATAGCAGCAGAGCGGAAAATATATGCGATAGATTCACGTGCAGCAAGGGATTGCAAATCTACATGTGACAAAAGCAGCTTTATTTCAAGGTCATTGAATAATAAAAGACGCGTTTATGTTTCAATGCAGAAAATGTTTATTCCTTGTGTGCGATCAGGGACGATGGATAAAACTAGATACACATGTGATACGTGTGGTAATAACTACAGCTATAAGAGATTTTTGAAAAGGCATGTTACGGAAGTACACCACCACGATGACCGATACTATCCGTGTTCGGATTACCTATGCCGTGGACGGTTTGTGAGACGGGGCTATCTCGCAAAGCATTTACAGAAGTCTCACGGACTTAGTAAATTGAGAGCAAAAGTGAAGAGCAAACGGGTAAATAAAACATTCGTACCGAGTTATGAACATTTCGTCAGTGATGTTACGGATGTAAGTGAAGATGAGAGTTTTTTTATGGGTTAGCAGAGCAGGAAAATACTGCTCCTGCGCAGGAATCTGTTTCACAGAGCTGTAGTGAACGGGGAAGTGACGAGTTGCAGGCAGATAATGAAAAGCACAATATGAACTTAGCGTCGGAACTGTGTGACTCGTTAGAAAATTATGTCAGTAATTTAGAGCAGGGGTAAATGAGGATGTGTTGGAGCTGGGTATAAATAAAATGGAAGTGACAACTGGACTTGGAGATATTCAGAGTGAGAGACTGTTAAGTGACAGTGATATTATAAATGGTTTAATGGGTATTGGAAAAGATTGTAAACTGATTGAATACCCTAGTTAAGAGGGATTAGATTATTATGATTACGTGGATGATAGTGCTGAAGTAGGTGATTTCGCAGAAATGAAGGAAGTAAATGTGGATGTTAATAACAATGAGTGCGACAGCTTAGGCGTGTTGAACAGTGAGGATATTTCTGAGAACAGTGACATTAATAGTGCTGATAATGATGGCGGCAACGTTTCGATGAATGGAGGAAATGCTGAAGAGGCGGGATCAAATGGTGATGATTATGATGAGCTGAGTGAAATAAGTGATGAGATAACTGTTGATAATGATAGAGAAGAAGGTGAAATTATGCGGACAGTATTATAGTAATAAACAGTGATGATGATGATACCAATACTGAATATGTACTGTCTGCGATTAATCTGACTTTGCAACGGACGGCGAAATTAGTGAATGGTAACCCGGTTTCTTTGAAGCGGTTTATGTCCTTAGGTTACTCAGAGAATGTGAATCTTACTGGAGCTGCGCCAAAGAAACTGTTCGACATGATTCAGGAGGAATTCAAACACTTTGCACAATATTACCACGATTAAATGAAATAATTGGATTTTCGTCATTATTCCTTAATGGAGTAAGTTATATTCAAGTTTTGTTTTCGACAGTGGTAGTCGAAATTCCCAAAGGAGGGAGCTGTGTACGGTGGAATATTTTATGTGGTATTCAAACTTAAGGTACTTAATTTTGTTCAGTGTAATTCACCAGCGGAGCAGGTAGCGTAGCAGGTAGCTTCGTGCAGCGGGACTTTCCCATGCGCACGTGTGGTAACTCGTGCGTAAACGGCGGAATAGCGCAGTCGAATGCAGTATACAAGAGGGTAGATCTTCAGAGGCGTCGCTACACATTCAGAATTCACGACAATACCAGCAGGGTTTTTGATCATTTTCTTTGTTTGTCGATTTGTCTAGGGATAAACTATTTTCTGTGCAACATTTTTCGTTGTTCCTTACCCCCAGAACACGCTACATATATATATATTTTTAGATAATTTATTTGTAAGATTTTTTTTAACATAAGTTCCTGTTCCTGACTCTCAGACTCCCGTATTGCATTTCGTTTCGGCCAGAGGGAGTCAGGGAGACATGGACAAATGTTGTTGTATTCTGACCGATGTCAATGACTGGTCTTATTCTGATGAATTGGGCCAGGATTTACATCGGTCTTGAAGAGTCCTAAGCAGTATTTGTATAAAAAACAATGTCCTTTATTTCTATTATTTTTTTATTATTAGCTCTGTTCATTACTAGGTGAACGCACGCTGTAATTGCTGTCTCCTTAAGCGATCATACGATATTGTCCATACGGAATTGCGGTCGTGTCATTTCCCTGACTAAACTAAACATATTAGGCGCAAGGCGCACGGTAGGCGCTGGGTCGACGTTGATTCGACGTCGTGACGTCGAGTCAAAGTCGAGTAAATGTCGATTCAGCGTTGCGTGCCTGCCGATGCAGTGTTGTTAGTACCTTTCGCCTAATTTAAGTATAGTAATTTTGTTTAAAGTCCGTACCAGTAGGACGTCACCAAGGGCTGTTGCTATGATTCTATTCGCAATCTGCTTCCGCCGTTTTGGACTATATCTTGTCAGAAGAAAATCAGAAGTCAACCTTTCGAACTTCCGGTGACTTTGTCCCCTCAATATTCTGGCCCGAGATGGGACATGGTGAAACAACAGACGGTTAATAAGAATCGTCTTTTCTCAAGACTTTAAATAAGGCAGAGAACATGAGATCTTAAACTGACGGCGCAGACGCCTCATTAACAGCACCACCCGATTTCTTGACGTCGCCGTATTGTGATACCCGCCTTGGGAAAAATGGCACCGAAAAATTGTCACCTCCAGATTCGGCTATTTGTTTGCATACATGTCAATAACATATCAGTCCGTTATTCGGCTAAGAGGGAGTTGTCGCGAGCGTGTTTTATTTGGGAAATCTGCTTTCGACCGAGAGCTATTTTTGCTTCAAGTTTAGCAGTTCGCGCATGCGTGTCTCGATAACTTACATACACCTTCTATGATTTACATATGAGAGAGAGAGAGAGAGAGAGAGAGAGAGAGAGAGAGAGGAGGGTGTAGAGATGAGACGAATGCCAGTTCTCAGTCAGAAAAAAAAACACATTTATAAGCAGACTTTGATCCAGTCGATCGGCCAGAGACAGGGTGAGAGGGAGAGGCTAGACTGCCTGTTCTCAACTAGAAAAGTAACTGTAATATGCAGACTTTGAATCCAACAGAGAGAGAGAGAGAGAGAGAGAGAGAGAGAGAGAGAGAGAGAGAGAGAATGCTGATTTTCAACAAGAATAAAACAGAAGTTTCCAGACTTCAATTCAATCCATCGATCAGAGAGAGAGAGAGAGAGAGAGAGAGAGAGCAATTTTCAGTTGAAAAAAAAAAACAGTAGTTTGCAGCACCCAATTTCGTAAAATCATTCTTCGATATAAAAAGATTGGGTACAACATGGATATTATACGACAGACTGCATGCATGGTAGTTAACCCAATCACGGTTGGCAACTTTGCTTCCCTCTTTAATTGCACGCCGGTGGGTCAGGCCTCAGATTCTATGACGGCTCCAACGTAAAGGCTTATTGAGAATTAGAGAGATAATGCTGGTTGGGGCCTGATGCTCTGTCTCTGGTCGGGCTCATCGGTGTCTAACTATTGGTTTTCTTTTGGTCCAGCATTTCAGTGGTTTCTTGCTGTCGAGTCCTCACCGTTTCTCACCTCTGTGATTCTTTGATTTTTGTGTTCACGGAGATGTTGCACTGATGAGTTAGGAGGCCTTCATGCGGACTGAACAAATTATTTGTCTAAATCGCGACAGAAGTAAGGGCGAGGATTGTGGCCACGTAAAATCGATTTAAGCCCCCCAGTGGAAATCTTCCACTGACCGTTCCAAGGCGGCTCTTCTGTGGCGGTTTATTTATGTTGTTGTTTGTTACTTACTGTGTGTATCACTTGTGTCTTTTAATTTTGGATGGCCATATGGCCATTTTGTGGGAAAGTAACTGTCCTTATGGCCTTCCTTTGTTTAGGTTTCCATTATGGTCTGGTCGCTTAATGTTTGTATTTCTTTCCCTTTGGTGTCTTTTATGGGTGGAGTAAGTTAATTGTATCAATTCCTGATCTTTGTTTTACTTCTACTTTGATTCAATTCGTCATCTTTTTTCTTGACGTCACTGATTTCGTCACAACAAACTGAAAGTTTACACACTCACATTCAGTTCAGTTACATATTGTTGATAATTTGACGTGTTACCAGTAATGTAAATTGTAAACAAACTTTGTGTGGCTTACTTCTGTTAAAGGAGATATAGTATTAAATTATCACAATACTTGAAATCAACATGCTGAAGAATTATGAGATGAATTTTGTAAGTTGTCACTGAAACTTACATTTTGGGGCCCATTTTGGAAAGATGGAAACGGTCTTCTACACATTTTCATGGTGACTCAGGCCGGAAGTGGTCAGAAAAAAATGGCACAAAAATGGTTTATCACCGATTTTGGCACAAATTTTCATGTGGATAGATGAATCTATGCCGGAGGTGATGATATAGGTGAGAATAATCTCGAGGAACATGAAATTTGTGTATGTTTCGTTTATCTGATGGTACTGGTAGGGTTAAAAAATGGCCATTTCAAACCCCTGATGTGCGTTCACTGAATGTAAAAATCCGGTTTTAGACATTTACTGGAATAAAATCATATTTATACTTTTCATATTAATCATTGTCAAAGCTCGAAAGTAAACGACAGTTGAGGAATTAGGTGTCAAATCAGCTAGACGACTGGAAGCCTAAAATTGCAAGTAGTCCCATCGAATCGACGCACGAGAATTTTTTTTAATCTCCCTACGCAGGCTACTCTGATGCCCAACTGTACTGCAGCCTTAGTAAACTATGAGTTACATCGCTTACGGCATAAATAGAAATTATGCATGCTATTCCCCCCCCCCCCCACACACACACACATTATATATATAAACTTATATATTCTAGCTAAGAAAGTGTCAAATATTCCTGCAGTGTGTTTCTAAGTTTTACATGTAAATGCATATGCCACCATGTCTCAATGTATTATACACATGTACTTGTTCATATCCTCACATGTCTGTATAGACCTGAGTGTTAATAAAGTGCTGTTCTGTTCTATTCTGTTCTGATGAAACATGGTTCCTTCATTTTACCCCAGAGGCCAAACAACAATTGAAACAATGGAAAATAGAAGTGGAGGCAATGATCAGTAATCGATACAATCAACCTACAGCTCCCATCAGAGAAACCAAAGGGAAAGAAATACAAACATGAAACAACATACCCTAATGGAAACATCAATTATAAAGGAAAGCCAAAAGGACAGTTACTGTCCCACAAAATGGCCAATAGGCTATCCAAAATAAAATAATATAAGCGCCACAAACACACAAAGACAAACCATAACAAAAATAAACCGCGACAGCAGAACCGCCTTGGAACGGTCAGCGGAAACGAATTCCACTGGGGGCTTAAATGGATTTTACGTGTTCACAATCCTCGCCCTTACTTCCGTCGCGATTTAGACAAATAATTTTTCAGTCCGCATGAATGCACTTTTCAAGGTAACCGGGCAACAGTGGTACATACGAAGTCTTTACTGGTCAATAGGTATCGCTGTACCCCGGCGCAGAGACTCTCCAAGCAACATCCGCAACTATTATTGACATTTATGCCTTTCGTGCAAAGGATTAAGGAAGCCCTCCAAAGAAGGAAAAGACTGCTCCATCAGCTTGGAAGTTTATGGCCTTGGTTTTCTAGGATGCAGATGGTATTCTGCTAATAGATTATCTCCAAAAGGGACAAACAATCAATGGCACACATTATGCTTCACTTCTGACGCAGTAACGGGAAAATATAAAACTTCAGCTCCGCGGAAAGATCAGTAAAGGTGTGTTGTTCCATCACAAGTCTGTCATTGCTATGGCTGCCACTCACGATTGTGGCTTTTAAACTGATTAAACATCCGCCTTATTTACCTGATCTAGCTCCATCCGACTTCCAGTTAATTAAAAAAACTGAAAACGGCTATTTCAGGCACCCACTCTCAGTCCGGTGATGACGTAATTTATGTAGCGGATGACTCTCCGAACAGCCAAGAAAAGGAGTTCCATAAAAGTGGCAATGAGGCCCTTAAACACCGCTGACTAAAGTTAATAGATACTGAGGGGATTATGTTGAAAACTAATACAATATGTCCAACAAAATTCGCATCCTTCAGCATGAGGCTGAAAGCATATCAACCGGCCCTCGTACACATCTTTTAATTGTTTATTTTTAGCTCACCTGTCACGTAGTGACGAGGTGAGCTTTTGGGATCACTTTTTGTCCGTCGTGCGTCCGTGCGTCCGTCCGTAAAAAAGGCCACAGTTTTGGGCCAATTATAATCAAACCTAGTCAAAATTATCATCATGACAATATCTCGGTCAAGTTCGAATATGGGTCATAGCAGGTCAAAAAGTAGGTTAGTAGGTCAAATCAAAGGAAAACCTTGTGAACATTCTAGAGGCCACAGTTTTGGTTCGATCGTCATCAAACATGCTCAGAATGATCAGTTTGAAACGATCTGTCAAGTTTGAATATGGGTCATGTCGGGTCAAAAAGTAGGTCAGTAGGTCAAATCATAGAAAGATATTGTGAACATCAAACTTGCTAAGAATAATTGTCTTGACAATATCTGGGTCAAATTCTAATATGGGTCATGTCGGGTCACAAAGTAGGTCAGTAGGTCAAATCATAGAAAAACCGTGTGAATATACTAGAGGCCACAGTTTTAGTCCGGTCATCATCAAACCTGCTCAGAATGATCATCTTGACGATATCTCAGTCAAGTTCGAATATGGGTCATGTCGAATCAAAACGTAGGTCAACAGGTCAAATCAGAGTAAAACCTTGTGAACACACTAGTGGTCACAATTTTTGGCCAATCATCATCAAACTTGGTCAAAATGGTCATCATGACAATATCTCAGTCAAATTCGAATATGGGTTATGGCAGGTCAAAAAGAAGTGTCAGTAGGTCATTTCAAAGAAAAATTTTGTGGACACTCTAGAGGCCAAAGTTTTGGTCCGATCGTCATCAAGCTTGCTCAGAATGAGCAACTTGACAATATCTCGGTCAAGTCCGAAATTGGATCATGTCGGGTAAAAAGGTAGGTCGGTACGTCTAATCATAGAAAAAAAACCTTATGAACACACTAGAGGCCACAGTTTTGGTCCGATCATCATCAAACTTGCACATAATGATCATCTTGACAAAATCTCAGTCAAGTTCGAATTCGGTGTTGTCGGGTCAAAAAGAAGGTCAGTGGATCAAATCATACAAAAACCTGAACATACTAGATACCATAGGTTTGGTCCAATCATCATCAAACTTGATTAGAATGATCATCTTGATAATATTGTAACGGCGTCTGGCTATTTTCTGTTATTCTATGTACAAATGTTCTCATTGTTGTTTGAATTCATTTATATCTGTTTTAACAGAATGTACATACCGATCTTCGGTCCGAAACAGCCGTAACCGATGCAAACCATGTGCCAACTTTGTCGAGTATATCCTGTGTAAAATAGCCATGTCATCTCCATGTGCATATATAACCATGGATATCTATTGTTTATTTTATTATCCATATTCTTTTTATGCTCACACTTTCGCATTTGAAACAGAATTTTTCATCAAATGTTTGTTTACTTTTTGCTCAGCTGTTCGAACTCTCTGCACACTGACCATACCATAAAAACCGAACGTTCCGTATGCTTGGTAGCATGGTTAGGAATGTGACGTCATCCAGGCACAACGTCATCCAGCGCGAGCCTGGAGGGTATATAAGGAGCGTTTCGGTTGAAGTTCAATGTTGCTGATTGTTGCGAGCAACCTGCTGTGGCTTTTGCCAAAACAAGTTGAGGCGCCTAGATAGTGTTTCAGCTTCCTATAGCTGAAACAAGCCTGGGTTCGCCTAGATTGGAAGTATGGTGTTGCCTAGACTGTCTAGGCCTGAGTCTGAATTATGTTTGCTTGTTTGTTGACCCGGCACTCCCATCTGGGCGAATGTTTCGCCTGTCTAGGCTAGGCGAAACATGCGTCCATCTGTGAGGAGCAGTTATTTATTTATTTCTCTAGTTTATGCGACGTTGGCACAGATAATCAATATATCTATATAAATTGATTATATATTCATGGCTTTTCATAAGCAGTCATAACTGTGAATACTCTTTGTTGATAATTTTGGCTAAGGTCGATCTTTGCGCCGAGCTAGGCATGGTCCTTGATTATGCTGCACCGAGGTAGGCGAAGCCGAGGTAGGCGAATATTTAAAACATAGACTGTTTGGGCTGTTGCATGGTATACTTCGCTTCTGACAGCGTGGTGTAGCAACTTCTAAGCTGTCTATAAGCTTGTAACTTAATATCGTGCATTTAAAGCAACATTCGTTTATGCCTAAGCCAGAGGAATCTGCCTGGCTCGGATAAAGTAAAATCGACTTTGGATGGTTAGTTCGCCTAATAAAGAATGCTTTACCTAGCTAGGCTGAATGAGTCCATGCCAGGATGTGTGGAAAGTACTTCATTAACGGTCTACCTAGTTGTTGTTTGTGGTGTTTGTCAAAGCATTTTGTAGCAACATGTAGAGTGTTCCGATTTCTATACGTTTTTAAGGGAATTGTCTTTGCACCTGTCTGGGATGAATTCCGCCTGGCTGGGAAAGGACGTTCTATCAGAATCAAGTCAGGACTTAATATTGCACATTGTTAGTGACTATTTTGTTCTGTCTATTAAAGGAAATTACTCTTTGGTAAGCCTTATAAAGCATGTTAAGTAACTTAAAATGTTAACATAACGACTGTGTTAAAACGTAAATTATCTTGTTTAATTGTAATTTTATTCAAAGTAGTAGATCACCTAGCTAGGGGATTTCGCCTATTTAGGCACGATTTGCACCTACCTTGGTGTGACATTTCACCCATCTAGGTGAGGTTTGCGCCAATCTAGGTGTGGTTTAGGTGGAGACGATGCAGTGTTGATCTCTTGTCAAATCAAAGACATTTGAACATTATGGTATTACACAGGAATATATTAGTTCAGAACAGGAAGATGATGATGTTTTGAGAAATGTGTTACAATGGAAAAGAGATGTTTTATACCTCTTTGGTCTACGATGGCGCCTGTCTGCTTATTTAAAATAAAACTGAACGCAAAGATAGCCTATTGGCATGAAAAAATGAGGATAAACATATGAGAAACGATCACAGATGTTGGAAATGATGCTGAATAGCTGTTCTTCGATAAGAAGTCTTTCACCGGTCATATGAAAATATTACTGGTGGACACTAAGGCAGACGTAAAACTTATATAATAAAACCAGAAAGAGGTTCAAATGCTGGTGCAATATGCACATAGATGTATCGTATTGCTGTAGAGTGTGCTTAACTTGTGGGTCCAGAAAAGTGTCCCATAGGAATGCAAATGCACTTTTTCCTGGAATACAATGTTGGATATCCAATGGACGCATTGGATACACGTGATCCAGTCATAAAATAAGTATATATCTTAAAGTTGTTTCCTGCTATTTCACGAAATTGGTTGATGCAATACCTTTGAAGACACTAGAGGCAAATTGTGTTGCTTCGAAATAAGTGAAAAGATTTATATCTATATTTGGCGTGCTGTTGCAATAACCTACTGACTGAGGGTAGAATTGCGAGTCCAAAGTCTTCCAGGAGGTATGCAAATTCCTTGGTATAGACAAGACCAGGACTAATGTACGTCCTCAGTTTGATAGGATGGTCGAGCTCTATACAAAGCATGATCTCATCATATACCCCTGACACTCAAAAGTGCTCGAATGAACATACACTACTATGATGCTAGCATAAAAGTAATATATTCACGAAACCTCAGCGATGAACCATGGATTGTTCATCATGGCAAACTAAAGCCTAATTTTGGGGCAGAGTGATTTAATAATAAGACAACAAAAACACAAACATATATATCAATGTAATTAGTGAAAAACAGTCATTTTCTTTTATATACAAGCAGAATTCAATATACCATACTGACAGTGAACGACCGTCAACTATTACATTAGCCTATGCCAACAAGCTAATTAATCTATATTTAACAAATGACTTCTTATTTCTATCCATAAAAATATAGAAAACCAAATAAAAATAGAAAAAAATGCAAAATTTCACATAAGCAGCATGTGTGTCGGTGACTGTCAGTCCACTGTTGGTTTAGTGGAGCTTGTTTCTGAAGACATGCACTTTAAATGATCACAGGTTTTATAACAATGCTATCTGAGAACTGCATTGGATTTAAGTAAATGCATTTTAACTCTATACATAAACATTTGTTTTAGATTATAACTGTGCATATATCTTTAGTTTCTGACCGAAATAGTGTTGTATCTGTATTTATGACCAGTTTTACTGTATGTTGTTTGCGCACACTGCAAGCTGTATTTATAACCAGTTTGTGTGGTAATGCTGTTTATGCACACGGCAGGTCGGATTTATAGACTGTTTGCGCTGAATGATGTTTGCGTACACAGCAAGTTGTATTTATAACCAGTTTGTGCTGAATGTTGTTGCACACATTGAGCTGACCACTGTCTATGTTTGTACCCTTGATTATCTCGGCTGACGATAAAACGCAAAGGAAACATCCGAGTTGCTGAAGTTGACTGTAGTATCTCGTCTAACCTGAAGCAAAAGGCATTCATTTAGAATTATACTTATGTATCCAAGCATAGAAAATAGAAATGAAGGTAGTTACTAGTTAAATTATCTTACACATAAAGCAACAACATCATCATTTTAACAATCGATACTTTTACATTTGCTGCGGCCTGATGCAAGGCTGGTGACGGCTGTGATCAGACTGTTGGTCTGGCTTACAGATTTGGTGGTGATACTTAGTGTTGTGATGGCCACAAATGTGGGGAATTGTTGTTCACCTGACTGTCGATAGTAATGTGTTTGCTGATGTGCACCATGTCAATGTTGGCAAGAGAAATTAACCACTTCTTGAGAATTTTCTCACCTTCTCTTGCATGATGTATGTCAAGTTTATGCGCTATTAATGCTTCTCACTGCGCAAATATCAACATGTCGTATCGCCTATGCGCGGGTGTGTGCCTTCATTCTACCTGTACTTCCGCTGGCTTGGGATGGGAGAAACTTGGACTCTGACTTTTCATGCGTACTCTTTCGCAATGGCAGAGAGTGTTTGCATCTTAATTTTTTAATGTTGGAGGAGCAGGATTTGAGACCAGAATGCTTACATCAACGAAGGCCCCTGAGTCACTGGTAGCTGAGTTATTGCACAGAGATGTCTGTTTCCGCAAGGAAACAGCGTCTTCTTAGACAGGAAACTCCACATCATAAAATTATGAACTACGTTGTATTTAAAATATTGTGGCAATTTCAACCAGGCGATGTTGCCAAGAATGAGAAAGTACAACGTGGAACTTCTGAAAGAACGCGAATATTTCAGATAAAGGGTCTCCAGTAGCTAGTTAGAAGACGCATGAAGCACTTTGCTGAGTTGTATGGGGCAGACTATGGTTGTTAGTCTGCATCACTGTATGTTGCTAGTTTATATGCATATATAAACTGAATGATGCTGGTTCATATTGGCATATGAACCGTTGGAAGATGGTATACCCGGTAAGATGACGCAGAATGGAGTCAACTATACAAGATTAAAGAAATCGCATTTAAGCCAGTTTTTCAGATCAATTGAAATTAAATTATAATTAAGTATGGTGTGTGTGTGTGTGTGTGTGAATTCGGGTTTAACGTCGCTTTCAACAATTTTTCAGTCATATCACGACGGTGTCTGGTTGCGACAGGGAGCTCAATGCTCTCGTTTATAGTGCTGCCTCACTGAAGTATCATGTCCCAGACACATTACATGATACCACACCCAGTCACATTATCCTGACACTGGATCGACCAGTCCTAGCTCTACCCCGTAAATCTGAGTGCCAAACGAGGAGCAGCTAGTACCATTTTTAACGACTTTGGTATGTCGCGGCCCGGGATCGAACCCGAGACCTCCCGTTCCCCGGAGCGGACACTCTACCAACTGAGCTATCGGGACCGGTTATATAATTAAGTATAATTCGCGTTTAAATGTATAGACTTTAAATTGAAGCATATGAACTAAACTTGAGGAAATACTGAAGGAAAAATATAAATCCCTCATTGCTATACATAGAGAGACATTATAATAACGCGAAGCCAACTGAAAGAAGACCATGGAATTAGATTCGTTAAGTTAGATCTTTAAGCATAGTTAGACAGTTTATATAGAACCATTGTAATCTGTCTGTAGAGATAACTTTACTTAAAAAAAATAAAAAATAAAAAGCATGAGTGATTTGGTTACAAAATTTTACGCTAATGATGATTTATAAAACTATTCGAAGTTAACATGATTTGTTTGGAGAGTTTTGAGGTATTCTTCACATTTTATGATAATCTTCCAGGGATGTATCCTCTACAGAAATTTGCAAGATATTGTTAGATAGCTTAATCAAATGGTGGTAACTTGAACATTTTTCTTTTCTCCAGGATATTTCTGTGCAAGAAATTTATAATGTAATGAAATTCTTGTACGGAAAACGTCTTGGGAAAGCTTTATTGAAAAAAAAATACAAAAATACAAAAATAAATAAGGGAGTTGCGTGGAACCAGTTGTTTAATGTCCCCATGACTTCAGATATATCCTGACTGCATTTAGCATTTGATGAATTTGGTTAATGTTAATAGTTTTTAATCTTAAATGGATGTAAAATATGTAATGCCTTTTCGCATTGTTACAACAGTTTGGAAATGTCTGCTCTGAGACACAAGTACTTCTGTAAGAGATTCGCTAACCTTAATTTTGAGTGGCCGCTCAAATGTTAATCAAGTTCTGGTTCGTGAGTCTGAAGGAGGTAGTTGAGTTTCTGGCTTTATGTTCATGGTGTTTTAATGGCTGCATGGCATTTTATGTGACTGCAAGAACTGTTCTGTATGATTGTATGCACGACTGTATGTTGGGATTATTTTGTTGAGATTCAATATCATATTTTTGACATGAAATTTTACTTTACTTGACCGCTAATTGACATGAACCGTGTAGATTTTTGGCGCCCATAATGCTATTCATGAAATTTGTATATTTCAGACCGCCTCATCTTTGTCTGGATTGCAGTCTGCTTTTTAACCTTTGAAAGCATTGGACAGATACAACGATCTGTATACTATATTTCTTTCTGAGTGACGCATGCATGAAACGAGTTAATGCTATTCAGTGAGTTATTTAAGATGTTCATTGGATTTATCGGTCAGACTACCTTACAGATTTCCTTACCTTTGACTCACTTTTAATCCATTCATGTTAATTCCAAGGCTTGGTTAATCTTGCATTGAATTGTTAGCTTCTTTGTTTTTCAATGTGTGTATGCAGTTTGAATTTCGCACGCAACAAATTGTGTTAACGGTCATAGAACGCAGGTTATAGTGAGATCCTTGTATTGTTAGGTTTCTTGCTTTAGTTACATAATAAACACTTTTAGAGTTTCAAATTATCATTGTTTTATGTGCACTGTGGACTAAATGTTGAAATACCTTAATGCTAACTTATACAAGATTTAGAAGTATTTGGAGGCCGGACACATGACTAAATGGGTGTTTTTCCGAGTGTGCTGATGCCTAGTATGCATGTTCAGCAGGCAATACCAGAACAGTCGTTGTCTGATGTAGATGAGTACTATCATTTTGTAATGCAAATGTGTCCTTTAACTAGCGATGTAAAACTCAATGGCTATTAAGGTATATCACGAAGTCAAGACATTGTTCAATGTTAGAGACGTACGTATATGTGTTTGCTTTTTCTTACAAATATGATGTTTGATCCGCATCACTCTTTCTTTTGATACTGGGTTGAAGGAGTTGGTTTTTGTTTGGTTCATAACCAGCACTTGGTTTCGTTTCGTTTCGTTTATACAATGCGGGAGTTTTACGACCGCCTGGTTCCAACGGGGATGACCCCATTAAATATGGAGACAACTCGGTCGAAGATGGAAGTGCTCCAGGGCTGCAAATCTCGACAATTCAGCATCCAAACTAGTCTCGCTGATTGTCAGTGCCCAGGTTTAGAGACGGCGGGTTGCAGGTCCGGACCTCGGTCAGGAGCACTGTAATTTAGAATTTGTATGCCTGTCCAAAAAGTGGGCCTGAAACGATAGAGTGATCAATGCCGGCAGGCTGCAAATCGCAATCACTCTATCTTGCCCGAGAGCAAAAGTGGGTCACGTTTGTGCTTGTTGCTCTCTCCGAGGGTCGCGCTGGTGAGCTGGCGAACTCTGCATTGGTATGCGGCCAGCCGGTGGCCACGTATAATGCGTTATATTCCACAGGTGTGGTGTTTGGTTATTTGCGCGCAAGGTAGTTGTGGTCTTGGAGGAAAAGGCTGGTTCTTGGGTCTCGTTGCTGGTCTGTAGGCGGCAAGCGTCACAGGCGTGGTCTCTTGGCATCAATCCAGGGTAGTTCCTTAAGCGGGTGGGGATGTGTTGAGCCGTCTATAAATGAGACTTTGCCCAGCGCATTTTCGTTATGATTAGATATTTTCTCCCTTTTTTTTCTACTCATAGGAGGTATAAATTTTGACTCCCGCGGCCTAAAGATGGGCACCCAATCGTGGCAGATCAAGTTATGAATTCGCCTGAAGTTAAATGCTTGTGCTGCCTGAGCCCTTTTTGTTTTTTTCCTGTACCGAAGCCAGCTCTTTTTAGGTGTGGGTTGGAGGGGTCGCGACTTTCATGTTATGGGCAAGCCAATCAGGGGTTTTTGGGCCTGAGACCCGTTGTAGTGTTGTATCAATCAGTTATGGAGTAGTCGGTATCAATCGATTTTTTTTGCATAGCGCATGGTAGTTTTTTGGCCACCTGTATATATGAGGTTGCCTAGGACCGGGGGTTGGGTGGGCCGTTAGAAGGAGATTAGTTTTGTTATGTTAGTTAGTGTCTTTCTGCATCCCGGGTTGTTGCTTTTTTGGCTTCCATAGACGTTTTCCCCAAGGTGCTGGCTCGATGAGTCATCACCCCAGAGTCCGCGCCCGGTTGCCATTCAGCGTTGTACCAGTATCATTATTGTGCAGACTGATTGTGCTTATAGTGATTACAGACTGTTTGTGCTTATAGTGATTACAGTAGGATTCCCACATTGCGGTTTTCATCTTGGACTGCTCAGTGGTGGTCTTAAAGGTCACCCATGTACAATCCTGATGTTATTCCTGGGACCAGACTCCATTTTGTGCAGACGGTGCAGTGTCCTTATTTTATAGGCAGGATTGGTCTTTGTTTTTGGTTGTTTCAATGGTGGAATCCCACTGCAATTTGTGCTGGCATGCATTTTGGAGCTTTATTGGTTAATTCTAAGATTGTTGTCCCCGTCAACACTGTTTTGGTTCTTTTCGGGGACATAGCTTCCGGTTTTCAGGCTTTCTCCGACGTCGTGGAGTTTTTTATTTTGAGCCTTTCTAGTTTCTTACTTATTGGTTTGTTCCTTTATATGGGATTGGCTGGGGGCCAGATCCTCGCTCGGTTTTCCCAGTACTCATATACTGTCGGTTTCGAACCTGTGTGAAAGCATTTTTCCCACCTATTTGTTCAGGCCCCGATGAGTGGGGGCTATGAAGTTTTGAGTAGAAGTAGAAATAGATAAGTTTTAATTTGTTAATTTGTCATCATAGAGTATAGTGATAGAAGGTTAGTTTAGTATCCTTTTTCCTGCTCTCCTTTCCTCTTTGCTGCCTTTCCAGTCCCACCCCGAAGATCAACACGAGGTCCTCAGGTTTTCAATGGAATTCTCGAGATGCCGCCACCCAGCCTGTGTTGGAAGACAGTAACTGCTATGTTGTCCATATTTGTTTTTCGATATGATGCTTTCCTTTGGGGCCGCGCTCGGCTTTGACCTACTTACGAAAGTATATTATAGGCGTAGGATGACTATTTGGTATTGTCATTATGGCTCCGAAGAGAATTGCAGTGTTTGGTGATAGTTACGTTAGACGACAGGGGCGGTTTGGAGGACATTTCCCCTTTCCCGATCAGGTCCGGTTTATTGGAAAAGGGGGATTGAAAGCTGCTGATGTTCCGGAAGAGTTGTGGTCCGAACTTGTTGGTATCAGCCTCATGTAGTACTGGTGCATTTTGGTGGAAATGATATTCGGGAAGATACAGATATCAAGGTTTTGGTTGAGAAGATAATAGGGTGTGTAGAGCGGATTCATCGTTTGGGGGCACGTGTATTGGTTGGGGAGATTTTACCCCGCGCTGAGTATGGACTTCGGGGTGTGTCTTTGCGGACCTTTGAGAAGGTCCGTAAGTCTATTAACAAGAGACTGCGGCGAATATATCGTGACAGATTTGTATTTTTTCGTGTGTGCCTGCATTACAGTGGTGGTGGAGTCCATTTTCATTACGATAGTGCAGATGGGGTGCACTTGTCAGAGTCAGGGATGTGGCGATATCATAGGACACTGATTGCTATATTCACTAAAAACGTGTAGGGGTGAAGTTGAAGATTTCCTTATATGCGGCCCTTTTTAGGGCCATCAAATTTTGCGAGAGAGGCCTTTGTTAATGCACCAAAGCTTGCTTTAATCTAGCGTTTTCTTTGTTTTGTGTTACTTGTGACACAAGTTGGCACTTTCTAGTTTTAGGGTGAGATGTGGGTAGCTTCTATCGCGGAGGATGTGGGAAGTAGGTCAATCCTCATTTCCGCGTTTGTCGTCCTGTTTTTCGATTACCATGGTAATGTATGCTTGTTATTCTCATATCCTTCGTGAAGGAAAGCACCTTCCGGTCCTATTGAAAATACAAATTGGCCCGTCAAGATTTAGGGGCAGCACGCGACAGCATCTCAAAAACACAACTCACAGTCAGACCAAACAAAATTAGGGGCAGAACAAATCGTGTAAAAACTCCAATTCATGATGAATTTGCTCAACCGAGAGCTGCCTGGCTCGGATGTCCGCGGGCTGGGAGGATTCCTAGCGGCACCTACCAGGCACTGATGCAAGAAGTTTACAAAATAAGCGCCCGCAGCGTATATAAGCTTTCATGCAAAGTAGGACTCATACACCCAGACAAAAGCTCATCGACAAATATGGGATGTCTTCTCCAAGGGCGGATGCGATGTAGGTCAATCCGCCTTAAGTGACACACTTGTTTTTCGAGGCTAAAATACCCGAAGACTAACAAAAAGTGGGAACAACAAAGAAGATAAACACTTTGGCGCTCACAATAGTTACATTCCACCTTTTACCCGACCAAAAACCGACGCTTAATAACGGAGATATAGAATCGCAAAGGCCGATGAGCTTAAGCTTTTGGCAGGGATCCAAGGCATGCCGCGTGATATCCGAGCCAGACAGCGATGACGTCACACCCACTGCATTCCATTGACTAAAATAGACTACGTACAGAAATAAAGATACAAAATTAGAAACAAGACAGGTCAGATCAGAACGGAAGGGAATTTTGGCTGAGATGCAGAAAGACGTGATGTTGAGTGATTGTGTGTGTGTGTGTGTGTGTGTGTGTGCGCGCGTGTGTGTGTGTGTGATGGCACTGTGTGTGCTCTGGTCTAGTAACCATCATACGTATAGAGTCTTAAAGGGGTAGGTCGAGGAAGAGTGGGATATGTAGTAGGGTTGTGGTTGGCCTATTTTATTGTATCTCTTCTTCTTCTTCTTCCTACACCTTCAGGTAGACGTGTGTTTTTGATATATATATATATATATTTAGATATACGTATATATGTTTTTTATTTTTTTTTTCCCAATCGGGTTATTTTTCATAAAGGCTACAATCATTCTCATCCTTCGCTCACATTCATTCTGTAGACAAGACATGGACTATACATGGACGCTAACTGACGGGATACATTTAATGGTACATTTATGCATTTCTGTACATGTTAAGAGACAGCCCAGCGATCGGGGGCAGCCAGCCCGATTAGTCGGAGTTGGAGTTGGGGTTGGAAACGGCCAGTCCGCCCTAGGAGGGGGAATCATGTTTCCTGTCTGTTGGTTTTCTTTTAGTTGGTTATTTCTAATCAGGTTGGCGACCTTCGAGCCGAGGGCTGCTTCTTTCCGCCGGGTTCTTCCAGTAAACAAAACATATATAGACTTCACGTTTATACACACATATATATATATATTTATATGAATACTCTACTTAATCATGCAGTATTAGTTTCGGGCATCCCTCTATTTCTTAATTTACCAGAATGTGAACTGTTGTCCTCTATCGCGGAGGATGTAAGAAGTAGGTCAATCCCTTTTTGTGCAATTTTTAACCCAGTTTTTTAGAAGTTTGAAAGGTGGTGTCCTCGTTGACGTAGGATGCTGTTTTGAGATCTTATATAGGTCAGTCTGATTCGCCATGTTTGCATATCGTTACCGCATCGTACGTGAAAGAGGGCATCAATGGAGGGATGCCTTTATAATGTTATTCTATCTCACTCGTCCTTCCTACATCTACATTCTATAGACAAAACATGGACAATACATGGACGTTACCGAACGAGACATTGTATTTTTAGTATGTACATTTTTGTTCAGAGGATGACAGCCCCGGCCCCGAGGCAATCAATCCGTTGTTTGGAAAACGGCCAGTCCGCCCTAGGAGGACCAGCACTTGCATGACTGCAACAGCTTTTATCTGATACCAGATGTTGTGGTTATGTACTTACTACATAGACAAAATAGTATCTGGAGATTTGCCGCGATTTATGCTCATGTGTAGCTAATCTTTCATATCTTTCTACCCAGTTGCTTTAAAATGGATACAAAGGTGTACGTATGAATGTGTTATTGCTATGTCCATGTAAATTTGTATTTTCCTGTCGGTCTTATCTAAATAATAAGCTCTTTTCACGTGTGTGTTAACCAGCAGTTTAGTGGTCATTTTGGACAATGTTTACCATAATTTAAGCTTAAATGATTCCCTGCCAGGATTTTGAATGAGCTTAAGATGTCTACTTTTGAGATCATTCGTAATCCAGGTAGGTGAATCCGACTTCGCAACCGGACACAAGCAAGTTGCTTGTAATGGTTACAATCAGAAGGATAACCTGCAGAAGAAAAATTGAAACAGAAATTTAAATAACATGATGAAATTATATATAGGATAGTTCAATGAATGTGCGTGGACTTGTGTGTGAATTGATTCATAAGTTAAGTGTCAAAAATATGGATAACTTTATATGTACTAGTATTTATTTGTGTAAAATTAATATTAACGGGTGAATAATGATAAGAGCCAATCGCCTCCTTCATTACTACTTTCAAAGCTGTATACTTACATAACATTCCACATGGGGTCCATGCCTTTTCAAGGTAGGGGTGCTGTTGTAACGGCGTCTGGCTATTTTCTGTTATTCCATGTACAAATGTTCTCATTGCTGTTTGAATTCATTTATATCTGTTTTAACAGAATGTACATACCGATCTTCGGTCCGAAACAGCCGTAGCCGATGCAAACCATGTGCCAACTTTGTCGAGTATATCCTGTGTAAAATAGCCATGTCATCTCCATGTGCATATATAACCATGGATATCTATTGTTTATTTTATTATCCATATTCTTTTTATGCTCACACTTTCGCATTTGAAACAGAATTTTTCATCAAATGTTTGTTTACTTTTTGCTCAGCAGTTCGAACTCTCTGCACACTGAACATACCATAAAAACCGAACGTTCCGTATGCTTGGTAGCATGGTTAGGAATGTGACGTCATCCAGGCACAACGTCATCCAGCGCGAGCCTGGAGGGTATATAAGGAGCGTTTCGGTTGAAGTTCAATGTTGCTGATTGTTGCGAGCAACCTGCTGTGGCTTTTGCCAAAACAAGTTGAGGCGCCTAGGTTGTGTTTCAGCTTCCTATAGCTGAAACACGCCTGGGTTCGCCTAGATTGGAAGTATGGTGTGGATTAGACTGTCTAGGCCTGAGTCTGAATTATGTTTGCTTGTTTGTTGACCCGGCACTCCCATCTGGGCGAATGTTTCGCCTATCTAGGCGAAACATGCGTCCATCTGTGAGGAGCATTTATTTATTTATTTCTCTAGTTTAGGCGACGTTGGCACAGATTATCAATATATCTATATAAATTGATTATTTATTCATGGCTTTTTATGTAAAGCCTATCTTTGTTCTACATGGGCTAAGCGTATCTAATAGTATCACCTACTATCCCCTATGTTTTTATAAACACTTTATAAAGGAATATAGATCCAATACTTGCTCTGTAACCATTCTTATAACTTGAAGCCGATTGGTACACCTAGATAGGGACACCTCCTTCGTGGGCGCTGATTGTAAACAACACCAACCCAGTTTGTTACAGTGTTGTGGGCTTTACAGAAGTGATTGTTAGTAACACCTGGGTTGTAATTGACTTGGATTTGACTGTTCTATAATAGGGGCGAATTGTTTGGTGAGTCC